>CM056599.1:33987016-34158304 GCA_029721355.1 Tegillarca granosa | reverse complement strand
GATCAACATACATTGAAATGTTCTAAAGGCATATTGTATGCTAATTATCGGCCAATAAATATAGTATGGAACCCAAAGTCAACACAACAGGAAGGTGATACAATCATTCATTGTAAAACTTGCAGTTTTACTGTAAACATGAAAACATGAAAAATAACATTCATTAAACTTTCATTACATTTTTTAGCGCTTAAAGTAAGCTTTTTGTGTGTCTCTGTGTCTCTAAACTCTCTATGTGTGTGCAGCCATCTGTAATTTTTAAAAAAATTTTTCTTTTAATTTACTAGACCAAATACAAGCAAAGTTGATGTCGGAAATCCTTGGTTGGTGTATATTTAGCATTTGTTTGGTATGTCTGGCCAAAATATGGTCACTGTTATTATTAATAGAAAATTAAAGTCAGATATACATATATGGCTGTTTATGGCTGTTACAGTTTTATTAATGGACCGATTTAGTTCAAATTTATAAACAATTATAGATAGTAGATGTATAGCTGTAGAAAAAGTAAAAAAAAAAAAAAATATTCCAGATAATATTCTCTGGGGTCCCTGAACTTTTGCATGTATGAAGAAGTTTTTGTTATTAAGCCATTTTTTCAAAATTTTTCTTCTAAAACAGCTGAGCCAGATTAAAGTTAAAACATTTTGTTGATACAGAATGAGATTGTTTATGGCATTGTTGTCCAAAATTAAAAAATGCAAATAAAGTGCCATGCAAGCTTATCAATAGTGTTTGCCAGAATTGGCAGCTGAGCAGGCAAAAGTGTTCATAATGACTTTTTGTTTATGTGTGTCACTTCATAGTAACAAACATGTTTTAAAAATTGTTTTGATAGGTATGTATCATATTTTGAGTATTTGGGGAAACATTGTATGTTGTTTTATTTATTCCAGATAAAAAATTCCTGTGCATCGATTTTGTAGGGTCTCTTCTATATGTAGATAAGCTTAGTACATGCAGTGTATTTATTTCTTTCTTTCTTAGAACAGAACTGTTGGTGTTTGCTTAATTGTTTGTACCTGCATTTGTAGTTTAGATGGTAGAACAATTACCTGTAAATCGGGAAAATTTTATGATCATTTTATTTTCACATTAATTCGGGAGTAAAGCTATAAAACTTTCTATTGTCAATATTGTTTGCACTGATGGTTACCAGATTACACAAAATTAAAAGTATGTAAATAGATGTCCATGTTGTCTTTCGCAAATATTAACTGATGCAAAAATTTCCCTATTTACAGTAGTTAAACCTGCACTTATTGGGATTCAGGGATTGTTACTTTAGCATTATACAAAATATAATATTTGTAATTATTTCTTTAATTTCAGATTTTAATATAAAATTTAAATAATTAAACTAATTACAACATGTACTATATCTAGTACCATTGATTACTAATGGTCAGTATTTGCCCTTTTTTTGGAAACAGCTGGAAGAATTCCAAAAACTCAAAATTCAAAATTGACTACCGCCATTGTAACTGAACTTGTTTGTTCTTGAACTATTGATGAAGATACAAGGTCTAGTCTGTTTACATTTATTAGACTTTTCATAAGTTCCCTGTGATTTTTGAATTCTACATTTTACATTTTAAAAAAGTTTTAGATACAGCTTTTCCACCAGTATAAATTTAAACTTGTGCTTTATAACTTTGTATTAATGTACTAGTTATTTGTTTTGTGATTGTCAAAATTTACAGTGTAAAATAATTGTCAAAATTTACAGTGTAAAAGATGGATTGTAAGCATCATGTTTTAGAACATTTTACAAAGAATTTTTCTGATATCTGTCGTTGATCAGTTCTTCTGCAGTAGGTCGAGTCTGCTGTAAGAAATAAAATTTGTTCAAAACAATTCCAGTAATGTCTTAAAGCCTTCTTTTTTGATTATGAACCATGCCAAACAAATTTGATACTGAATATTGCAGTCCACAGTAGTAAGGGTACCTAAGTACTGTGAATGATTATTAGTATTTATTTTCTTTTCTACTTTATAACTTTTCAGATGAGATGTACCCAGATGTACCGGAACCAGATCCTGATTACGAAGATGAGGTTGATTCTTCGACAAATGTAAAACCATCCGAATTACATGTAGAAACTCAGGACGGAAAACCAGTGCTCATACGAGAAAGAAATCCATCTGTTACCTCAAATCCAGAGACTAATGAATCAGAACTAATCAAACCAAAGAAATTAACAAATCCTTGTATAGAATCTTCCACTAGAATGGCATTACATAAAGAATTACTGCTTAATTACAAAAGGTATATTGTCATATAGAGGTCAGTGTTTAGGGACACTGCCGTGTAATGTCCTTTGTGGGTAATGTTTGGGGAATTTGATGTTTATACCTCATTTTAAGTTTGCCTAGGAAAAAATTAAAACAGTGCTGATCTACTAAATGATGTTCCTAATGATCAATGTTACATTTTGTTCAACGAAAAAAGCTCAAATAAATATAGAAATAACAGTAATTTCCCAGCGAGATGTTGTCCTGTGGGATCTAATTTTAGAACATGGTTATATCATTAAATAAAACCAGATCATTTAAACACAATTTACAAAATGGTGAAATAAGATAAATTTAACACAGAATTTCATTAAATTTGTAATTTGTGACTTCATCAGGGATAAATAACACCATTGTGAATACATTTGGATATTAATGGTGGACAATTAATGCAATTTGTCAGACTCCACTTTGATTCATTCGAGTCTTTGTAAATCAGCGTGCATGCTCCAAGCTCAAATAATCATCCTTTAATAAGTGACCAACCCATTAGAGGACTCGTTTATTTACAGCAAATAGGAATAAAATTTTAGAAAATGAATCTCATGGATCTTGATTAGCAGTTATCTATTTTTTAAAAAAAAATTAGAAAATCAAAACCAAATCAGAAAATTGAAAAAAACTTTGAATTTTTTATGGTAAACTACAACTAAATGAAAAATTGTAGCAGATTAAAATGATCTAGTACTTGGCAATCCAGTGACTGATCTACTACTATAGTGTACATGTCTTTATCAGGAAACACTATAACTAAATATGTCAGTGAACAAAAGAAAAGTTACACACATGTTCAGACAATTTATGCCCGGATTTTGACTTGAAATGTGGCTAAATGGTTTATAAAGTGATTTGAGTTAAAAAATATGTTACTGTATCCCTTGTGTAAGGGTAGTCCAAATTTTCTGTGACCCTAAAACTTTTTGTGTCTGGTGGCTGTGTGTAGGGTCAGAAGGGACAAGTATAAGGGCACCTACAGATACTTGTACATGTATATAGGTTTTTGAAGTTTTATAGAAAGGATTCACCAACATGTTTTTGATATAAGCTGTAAATACTGCCAACAAATCGTTTCTGATATTAAATATCGTTTACGTATTTTGGTTCCATGGGAAAGCAATAATATAATTAAACTTGACTATATGACCCTCTGTTACTGGAATTAAATTTTACACAAACATTTCCCTGTGGAGAAATGGCTTTACAGTATACCCGGTAACCCTGATTCATTGCCACCATTTTTCAGTCATATTTTTGTACCATAAAATGTAATAAAATAAACATGAAATGTATTTTGGACTTCAGATTAGTTTGGCAATAAATGAGGTGGCAAAGTTATCTACAGACATTTGACAAGTTTAATTGTATTTAATAAGCTGTATGTATAATTTACAAAAGAGCTTGTAAGGTATGCCGCACAAAAGTGTCAAAATTCAGTATTAAAGTGTCGGAACAAATTTTAATGTTTCTAATTATGTTGTGTTGATGGATTGTGGCCCCCTTTTTAATCATTTTTAACAATCACATACTATTTATTTGTTTTATTTATTTATTTATTTATTTTATTTTTTTTTTTTATTCCAGGGGTATAGATATATTACAAAAACCAGAATTAGATAAAGTGTTAGAGAGACGGAAAGAGAAACAAAGAATACAAGAATGGGAAGATCAGAAGAAAGCATCAAAGAAAAGGACAAGTTTTGAAATTAAACTTGAAGAAAGAAAATTGAAACAGGTAATTTTAGATCAAACATCATTCTGGGGCTTTGTCAACAGAGAGTTCTAAAACACTAGCTTACTTATCACAGCAATTCTCACAGTCTAGCATTAAAAACCACTAAAAAAGGTAGAGTGAGAAAGTGTGTGAGATAGTGTCTGTTTTTCTTGGATTTTCTTTTACTGCTACTCTGGTTGCCTTCACCATCCCACACCTGGCTGTGTTAACAACATCTGATTCAAAAGGAAAGTATCATGTCCTAAATGATTTTAGAAACATTGAACAAATTAATCATATTTCCTGTACATACCATTTTAGGTAGCACATAACCAACCAGCTTTTGTATGCTGAATGTTGTGGATTTTTGTTTTGATTTTATCGTAAATAAAATTGTTTTTGTACCAAAAAATTTTGATCATTACCGGTGAAATTGTTAAAAAATACAATATCTTGTTGTAAATGAAGTATATTTTGTTTCAGGTTAAGGTTTTGATGACTTAAAATCACTAATTTCATTTTTGGTTCTTCACACAGTGCACTTGGTTATGTACAGAGTAAGGGAGATAATTCACATTATTGTCATGTTTTTACATTGCAGGATCAGGAAGTTATGAAGACAATATCTGAAAAGAATGAAAATAATGAGTCTGAGTTATCTAAAATACAGAAAAAAATATTTAGTAAATCAACCAACGGCTCTCTAAATTAACTCAGAATTATAGTCAACAGTGGCAATAATACAGCTGCTTCATACCAGATTGTATTCAAGGAATAGAAAAATGTTTTACAATTCCATGGAAATTGAAAGATGCAAAGAAAGAGATTGTTAATGGATTGAAGTTGAAACAACCTGAAGACATTGTGATAGAGAGCTGCAAAGTTGAAATAAACATTTGAGTATAAATCAAAATCATCTTTCCATTTTGAGGTGTATACTGCCAGTTTGCAAAGAGAGTGTGTTGATGTGTTCACTTTTTGACAAGGACTTTGTTTTATGCCAGTCCACATGTCTGCTTTGTAGGCATGATTAGTCAAAGAAAATAAGCTTGCAATAGATTTAAAAATAAATCCTGAAAAAAAAAACAGTTTAAGTCTTGTGAAGTAAAAAGTCATCTTTATGTTGTAAATGCATGGATAAGTTTATTGTTAAGTATTAAATATTGTGTAATTTGAGAACTTTAAAATCAGTTTATTCACAAATTTAATTTTGAAGTAAATGGAAATTATCATATTCCAGTGCTGAATCTGGATGTTTTGTTGTCTTAGTAACACAGCATCTTTATTATTTTGACAAACATGTAACACAATCTGTTTTGTTGTACATGGCTGGTATTGGAAATATGAATGCTTAATAGGTATAGAAGTGCTGAATTCAGAGGCTCTGTTGCCATGGTGACAATGAATCAGATACTTCTTGTTACCATGGTGTTGTTGTTGTAGTGTTCATTGATGAATGATACTCGTATTAAACATTCAAATATAGATCCTTTATGATAGAAATTAGATTCTTATTTCCATGACTTTTATTTTTATTTATTTATTTATTAATCTCAGTCAGGTCATTTTCATTATTCATAACAGTTTTTCATTTATTTAGACACAATTATTTAAGGTATTCATAAACCAGTATATATTTATATATTATATTTTTTTAAATTATCTTTAAAAGCTATTGTCATTCAATCAGAAATTTCCCTTATATAAACTGTAATATTAATTAACCCAGTTTTGTATTATTTCATTCTTGGAAATCAGGATTCCAAGATCCTTGCTGAGGTACTTAATTGATATATTTATGTTAAATATTTTAAATTTGTATCAGTATAATTCATATTATTGTTGTAATAGTATCATTATTATTTGCTAAAATCAATATAAACATTTGTGTACTTTCTTTTTAACCATACATAATTAATTTTTTCCTTTTTGTGCCAAATTTAAAAAAAAAAACTGTTGGTGTTTTGGATCTAAGATATATAGACGTGAAGTCATCATCAAAAACACTGGCCGATATTCATTTTGTGTCCATATTTGGCTTAAATGGTTGAAAGTTCTGATAACCAATCAGATTATTGCTAGTTAAACACATTCAGAATGAAAGGAATGATTTGAAGAAAATATTAGTGCAGGTTTTGCATTGGTTGAATCAGGGTAATACATGTAGTTTGACTTGCAGGTCAGAAATGGCAATGACCTGAAATGTCTGCAGATGCTTAGGTCAAGGCCCAATCTTCAAGAAATGGTTGAGATATTTACATACTCATAATGACCATGGCACTGACTGAAGGTCACAATCTGACATTTACAGAGTGGTAGTAATCATCTTATTTAACATATAAATTGTCTAATTGTGTTGTGTACAATTATTATAGTCAAATCTCAATTCCAACACAGCCTGATTTGAATGGTTGTCATCTTAATTCCAACACAGCCTGATGTGAATGGTTGTCATCTCAATTCCAACACAGCCTGATGTGAATGGTTGTCATGGTGACTTTCAGTCTGTTGATTTCAGGAACACAGATTGACCTTGACCTTTGTTATATCTTTAATTTCCAACACCAACAGTAGAAACCATGTCTGTAATGTATTCTTCTTATGTTTAGTCTGCTACATGCTACAGAAACCTACTAAAAGTTCACAGTGTTAGTATATGTTTGTCTGTCATTTTATAAGTCTTCTGGTTAGGGTTGAGATTCTTACAAATGAATTTATACAGGTTTTATCAGTTTACATTATGTATAGTTATATAGTACATGTTTGTTTCCATATTCTGTGGTGTGTGAGTTTCAACCTTTATCAATAAAACATTCTATTTTTGTGATTTTCACTGTATCACCCCTTTTCACTAATGTTTTTTGTATTATGAAATTTGAGATACATTATTGTGGAAGTGTGCTGGTACATGTATTATTATTGTGCTGGTAAATGTGCTAGTACATGTACATGATTTATAATGTGTTAGTAAATGTTATCATATTGTGCTGGTACATGTATTTGTATTGTGCTGGTACATGTATTTGTATTGTCCTGTGTGTATTTTTTATAATTAAGAGTTAATGGTGTAATCTTCCCCAAATTGTAACAGAACCCTGTATTTTTCTATAGTCAGCTTAAATGTGAAGATAATATTTTTGATAAATATTTTAGCTCTTTTGCACCAATAATCCTTGCCCAAGTAGTGTGCTTTGCTCAATAAAATGTACCAAACTAAACATATGAATCTTGTAAAATCGTTCTTCTGCCAGTTAAATTTACCAGAATTTAAAATGAAATGCATGAGTTTCAGATTTAGGCAGGAAATGGAAAGTGTGTCTTCTAACTAAAACTGTGAAATAAAAATACAATTTAGAGTTTTTTTTAAATCTTTTCACTACTTTTATATGATTGGTGCATTTTATTGAGCTTTTGATATCATTGCAACGAAACATATTTTGCCTTTAGTAATTTATATAATGCATGTATCTATGTGATGCTTAAAATTTTGTCTATGTACATGGTAAATTTATACATATCCAATCTTTTTCTTGAAATTTTCTACCCAAATTAGAGACTCAGATAGAAAAAGTCATTGAAAATTATTTTTACAGTGCTTAAATCAAGATATAGCCATCTAAAAAAAAGGTTGATAGACTAAACACAAGGACTGCAGAGGTAAAAACATGATTGGGTAATATCAGTTTAACTTGAAATCTGCTTTCTGATTGGACATTATCGGTAGTTGTATTGAAGTGGTTTTAATTGTTACTGATCAAGCACTTGGTTTACTTTTTAAGTACAAGTACTGTCAAAATACCATAGATGATCTACTCTAGTGACTAGTCTTTGCAAAACATAATCATTAAAAGATTATAAATATGCAGAGGGTGTGATTAGTCTGTTGTAAGTGTCAATCTTTATTATAACTATCTTTCAAAAAATATTACGTACATACACACACAGATTAAGCGAGTTTTAAGTCTACATGGGGCCTTGCGGCCATTGTACAGACTGTGTTACTTACGTGATTTAATATTTTTCTATACTGTATAAAATCCCAGTTAAAGGGATTCAATATTTTCATATTTCTTTTAAAATATATTTACATATCTTTTTTAAACATTAACGCTTATGGGAAATCTAGTTTTCATCTTCAACTGTCAAAAGAGTTTTTATAATATTCTCATCTTTTATGCATGAACTTTACACAGAGACCTAATTTCAGTTTATGAAATTTTCTGTGACAATTTGACACAGTTTACTGTAAAAAAAAAAAAAAAAAAAAAAAAAAAAAAACACAATTTTTCCAATAGTAATTTTTTCAATGGTAATGAAATTGTAAATTGAATTGTAACTTGGGCTTTTTCGTGTGGTGGTTTCAATCATTGTTAGCCATGTAATTATGATAAAAAATATCTCCTTTATTTAAGTTCTTAGAATATTTTATCATAGATTAATCCTAGTGAAAGAGTGGATTTGTTATCTTTTGTCTTGTAAACATGTTGTAAATGTTAATTGGTGTTAGGATATTAAAAGTTACGTTTACAGACATATGTATATTTTTTGGAAATTCTGCAAATCAATTCAAGCATAATAAGTTAAGATAAAATCCTTTTATCTGTTGATCTTCTACCTGTACTTGTTTTTAATGAGAAATACTGGTTTGATTGTTTTGAAATCCAGATTGAAAAGGGAACACAATCCAGATTGAAAAGGGAACACACACACACACACACACTTTCCTGATCTTTTAAGGTAGAATGATTTATTTTTATACAAGAGTAATAAATTATTATTCTTAAACACAATAGAACATTTTTATCACAAAATACTTGTTTTGAAAAGATGAATTCATAATAAAATACATGTACATTAAAGTGGGACCATTTCGCATCATTTTGTTGTCATGAAATCATTTTTAAATTAATTATCATATGATAAAAAAGAATGTACAAATTAATGAATGGATCTGTAAACCTGAGACCTGTATATTGTGTATGTCAAACACCTACTCTATGACCAGCCTGTTTTATATACATATAAACATTTCTGTATATCATTACTTTGGACCAACAATCAATACCATCAGTACTTTGCTTTTATGTTCATAGTTAATAGGACCAGTATATTTGATTCTAATATGATTTTTTACATGTCTAAGTTGTTATAAAATTATGTGGTAAATTGTTTACAAACATGGGTCGATCTATAAAGGCTAAATAGGGAGATCAGCATGAAATGAACAAAGTGAAAAATGTATGATGTGATTGTACACGAAACCCTATTAGAAAAGTGGATTCACTATTATCTTTGCCAGAATAATAAGGACGGACTATAGTTACATTTTGTTTACTGTAATCAGAAAATGTTTGCCTGTGTATTTCATAATGTCAGATTAATTACATAACTAGGGTCCAATGTAATACTTGTATGTAATCATATCAGTGATAACACTGTGCCACTATTTACAATTTTTTCAGAATAAGTGTCCTTTAAATTCTGCTGACCAATCATAAAATTACCTTTAGTTTTATCACCATTTTGATTGCCTGGCACAAAATCATCTAGTTTAACTTGAGGCTGATTGTCAATTGAAAGATGTTTAAATAAATTTAGCAGCATTTTCAAAATATTTACTTAATTTGAGAATCTGAAATAAAAATTGAAAATGTCAAACAGTGACCATGTGTATTTGTATTTCTCTTCTCTTATTTAATTCTTGTGTGAGAAAGTTTGTCATTTCACTTGTCAAAGGTTGGTGGTTTTCTCCAGGCACTTTGGTTTTCTCCACCATCTTAGAACTGACCACCTCAAAATAAGTGAAAGAATCTCGACTTGGATGTAAAACACCATTATTCCACTCCATTACTCTCTTATCCATATGTTGTATGTTCTATGTTGTGATTTTTCTGGTCAAGTGTAGTCTCTAGCTGATGTTATCTTTTGCATAGCGAGTAGTTGTTTATAAACAGTTTTGACACAATCAGATTTCATTTCCACAATTACATTGTATTCACAAATTTCACCTGAAATTAAAGCATTAAAAATATATAAAGATATTCATATTTTGTCAGTATTTTATCAATTATCATTACTTTTCAAACATATACTGATATATATACATGTGTATATATGTTAACTTTACTTATAAACCTCACACGAATAAGATAATAAATGTAAAAAATTTTCATTCATCAAACCGTGTTCATATAACCATGGATTTATTTCTAACGACCTGAAAGATTATCCTATCATTATCCCTAGATCCTACAGTAGAACTGTCATTTGTTTTGTTTTGTTTTTTTTTTTTTTTTTTGGACAGCAGCTTGTTAGTAGGGATTTAAAGTGAAGAGATACAAACCTGGTCCATTTCCATTTTAACTCATTACACAATACAGGTATTTTCAGGTAACACATTACAGGTATTATCAGGTAACACATTACATCATCTGTAAACAGAATACTGCTTAGTACGTGTAATACTTGGTCGGTAGTACTTTTGTTTTCTGAAGTTTGAATTTTTTCAAAATTTTTGAGCTTGTTTTTTGTGTACAATGTAATGCATAGACTATTATTATTATTATTATTAATACATTTATTATTATTATCTGAATTTTAATTATTTTCAGAACTTTGAGCTATATTGAAGTTTTAATTATTTTCAGAACTTTGAGCTATGTTTTGTATAGTTAATTATTATTTCAGTTGAGTATATCTTCAGTATTATTATTTGTTTCATAATAAAATTTAATTAAAACCCTAAATCTTCTGTGATGTGTCATATTAGGCAGAATTTACAAAATAGGAGGGGTTAGCCAAGTGGCTTGTTCTAACAAATTTTGACAATGTTGTTAGCAAGGATTTTTGCATGTCTGTTTGGTGGAACAGAACCATAACCAAATAAACATAAAAAACTGATTCGATGAGCAAGAACATTAGCGAAAATTCATCATGAGTGTGTGCTAATGCTAATAGAAAAAGACCGTAACGCACACTTGCATTTCTCATCAATCTATAAAAACTTGTCCTAAGATTTATCTTTGCAGATAAAGATAGCTGTTTTGAGGGATATTTGAAAAATTGCTGAAGCGATAAACAACAACAATCAACCAACTCTGAGTCTTCAAGTTATGCATATATATACATGTATATGCAAGTGAATCGAAATCTTATGACAGTATGACAGATGTCTCAAAGCTTTCCGACACTCTGTAAAATAATTTGCATTCAAAACTTAAAACTACAATAAAGGTCAGTACCTAGGAAGAAATGACTTCAAAGGCTTCAATAATTATATACTTAAGTTACCATTAAGTCCAGTGCTTTTTAATGTTTTGTTGTTAAGTGTGCTAGCTGATTCGTGCTATCTCATGTTACTTGTTACATCATATTAGGCTTTAGTTTATCTAGCAAACCTCTATAAAACAATTCCCACATGCTGCCCATAATTTCTGTACAAAACCAGGCTTCTTAATCAATGTAAGCCATTAATGTCTAGTTTATTTGGCAAACCTTTAGAAAATAATGCCTGTATACTGTCCATAATTTTTGCACAAACCCAGGCGTCTTTGTAATTGTAAGCCCTTAATGTCTAGTTTATTTGGCAAACCTATATAAAATAATGCCTGCATACTATACTTCTCATAATTTTTGTACAAACCCAGGTGTCTTTGTCAATGTAAGCCATCAACACCTAATTTATTTGGCAAACCTATATAAAATAATGCCTGTGTACTGCTCATAATTATTGTACAAACCCAGGTGTCTTTGTCAATGTAAGCCATCAACACCTAATTTATTTGGCAAACCTATATAAAATAATGCCTGTGTACTGCTCATAATTATTGTACAAACCCAGGCGTCTTTGTCAATGTAAGCCGTTAATGCCTAGTTTAGTTGGTAAACCTATTTAAAATAATGCTTACGTACTGCCCATATTGTAGATTTTTAAACCCAGGTGTCTTTGCTAATGTAAGCTGTTAATGTCTTGCTTATTTGGAAACCTCTATTTAAAAATGCATGTATACTGCCCGCAATTCCTACATGTATCCTCAACATCTGCCTCAATTAAGCCTTCATAGTACATGTAACTTAATAATTCAAATGTCACTAGTGACAACAACTATAAAATGATGTAGGAATACAAATGAACTACTTGCTGGTCACAGTTTGCATCTTCCCTTTCCTTTTAACTGAAAGGTCTTGATTGTAAAAGTCATTATTACTGCGGGTATTCAAAAGGCATTGGATAATAATCATCAAGACATAAATAATTATGATATTGTAAATATAGATGATGCAGTTTGCAGAACATTGGATAGTCACTTTGCAGTTTTCCCAAGGACTTCAAATTTTTAAATAGGAACTGATATCCTATCATTCATGGTGCTACATTTTAGTAAAGAAAGAGCAATGCAATTGCACAGATATGATATACAATGCTCAATTTATATGTATCCAAGGCTTTACAGCATCAGAGGAAAATGTCATCTAACTAAAATTATTTTAAGGATTCTCTAATATGATTTGAACAAGAGGCCCAATGGGCCTAATGATCACCTGAGGGCATTTAGTACTGTAGCTCACTAAAAAGGAAGAAATTTTAATTTCCATCTTGATTTTTGGTATCAAAAGAGGAATGGTTTACTGTGACCTTGAATGAAGGTCACAATCAACAAGCTTCGCAAACTTGGTAGTGCTTAGTGGTATGATGTCATACATGAAGTTTCAAGCTTCTAGACCTTTCAGTTCATGACAAGATGTTTAAAGATTTTTCTATTTAAGGTCACTTCGACCTTGAATGAAGGTCAAGGTCCACAAGCTTCACAATCTTGGTAGTGCTTAGTACTTTGATACCTTATATGAAGTTTCATGCTTCTAGACCTTTCGATTCATGACAAGAAGATAATTACAGATTTTTCTATTTAAGGTCACTTCGACCTTGAATGAAAGTCAAGGTTCAAAAGCTTCAAAATCTTGGTAGTGCTTAGTACTCTGATACCTTATATGAAGTTTCAAGCTTTTAGGCCTTTCAGTTCATGACAAGAAGTGACCTTGAATGAAAGTCTAGGTCAACCTGCTTGGCAAACATGGTAGGGCTTTGGTCAAGGAACATTCGTATAAAGTTTCATCATCATTGGTTCACTGGTTCTGGAAAAGAAGTTGAAAATGTATAATTGTTTACGATGCATGATGATGTACAAACAACAATCGATATAGGTCATCATGAGCCTTTGGCTCAGGTAACCTAAAAACCCCAAGAACAACTTTGAATATTCTATACATTTTTAACCTCAATGCCTGTCAACAGCCACACACATCTATGTATTTTCTGTTGCTGGTGTCAGGTAGCCAATTTATGGTGTTTATGTATACTATAGGGATTTAAAATAACAGTATTTTGAGGATAAAATTCTAAAATCATCATGACCATGAACATTGACATTTAATATGATGTACCTTGTGATAATGATTGAATCTTGCCAAGACATAACCATATTTTTTTTTCCTCCAAGACTTTCCTGGTGCCGTAATCATGCTTACTGTAAGAAATCATTGTAAACGAAATTTATAATAATAATAATAATGATGATGATAATAATTGCAATAATAATAATCTTGCTTATTTATTTTCTTTTGTTTTGTTTTGTTTTTTTTTTCTTTTCTGTTTTTTTTTTAAATACAATTAAGAAATTAATTTTCACAGACTGTCTTTTTAAAGGAAAAAAAAATTCTTTATATTAAAAATATTTTAAAAAAAGATCAGTCTGGCAGCACCAAAAAAGTTTCGGCCCCTTTTAATGTTTAAATAAATTATTCAACTAGTAAAATTTAATTAAAAATTATTTATAAGTTCTCCTGGGGCCTCATTAGTCAGAGAAGAAAACTTACCTTAATTAAGACATGCATTAACAACTATCACCAAAATATTTACAGAATATACAAAAAGTACAATACAATATATACATAAAAATATCAAGAAAAAGTCAGGTTGTGCACACATGTGCATGTGCTACAAGCACACCACCCTGACCAGTATTTTAAAATAAAAAAGTACTAAACATGACAGATGGCCTTACAATAAATGATAAACTTTTATATGAAATAAATTTAAAAATAAAAAAGTCGGGTTGCGCACACATGTGCGTGTGCTACAAACACAGCACCCTGACTAAGAAGTTAAAATAAAAGGTTACCAAAAATGAAATATGAAATTACATTAAATAATAAACTTTTAAAATTACATTAAATAATAAACTTTTAAAATTACATTAAATAATAAGCTTTTAAATCTTTGCTATTGTAGGGAGCGAATGTGTTTTTTTCGGATCAAGCTCTTTGTTTCTGACCAAGTTTAGTGGCAATGGCCCTTGTTTTAGGGACTTGTAATAGACCATCAGTTGAAGTGACTAGTTTTGTGTCAGAATGCTTAAATTTATTAAAAAAATTTAAGTATGCTTTCTTTCTCATGTTCCGATTTTTATTCCCAAACAGTTTCTTTAATTTTTAAGTATTGAAATTTAGGAGAAAGTTTGAATTCCCCGATGCCCTGAATCGCTAATTTAATTAAATTTCCCTGAAATTTGACTTCCTTTTCTAAAGCTTTTATCAAATCCAGACATTGAGGTGTCCATTTTATAGCAGCTTTTTGAGAATGATTTATTGACTCACAGTTATTATTTTTCCAGGAAGTTGGAACTTTCCCACAAACCTCTCGTTTCAAATACAAAATTTTTAATGGTAGGTGTGAATTTGTCAAAAATATCATGTATGATCTAGCTATATCGGGAATTAAATATTCAGAATTTTAAAAATAAAATTTTGGAAGTGTATTTGAATAAAATAGACCATTGTCCCCGAATAAGTTGTCCATAATGGGCTTAATTACCACATTTGACATGCCGATTTTACGACGAAGATGGTCTTTTACATTATTTTCAATATGCCTAGTGCATAACATATTAGCTGAGGGAAAAACTGATTTTATTGCCTTGATAAGAGCTCTTTCCTCATCTGTTCCTATTACCAAATTATCTAAACTTATCACAGTATGGTTTATTTTTGCATTTAGAACTCCAGAAATATGCGAAAAAAATCTCCGATATGTTGTGGACTCCCCATCCCAGTGTAAAAAGATTGGCCCTAGAATAACAGGACAAGTAGATTTAGACCTTCTTATTAATTTCTGGTCTTGAAACACCATTACTGTAACATAGCATGGACCCAGATTAAATGTTCTGTTGATGCCTAAAATACTCCCTTAGTTTTTTTTTCAGTGGCACAACAACTAGTCAGGCAGTATATTTGATTAATGGTATGGAGAATAACATGTGGCGATTTGCCTGGCCGAAAGATCAGCTCTTGCGTGAATCCATTAGGCTCTGAGTTCATATTCATAAGGGTTTGAATGTCATCAGCAATATTAGCACGGTTTGATCCTGGGTGTTTTTTCCCGATTTACTTGTTTTTTAACATTTTTGACATATTGTCTGTCCCTGATTTTTAAGTTATCGTTAACTGCATCTTTGAAAACATCCAAATAATTTTTATTTTGTTCCAGTTCAGTTTTAACCGTTTTTGGTTTTAGATGATGTTCTGGCATATTCTTGTTCTGAATTTTTTGTGTTGCCATGAGGAGAATTATCATTTGGATAAGTACCAACATATTCAGCAAGTGCCCGATCAAACAAACCAGAGTTTTTACCGGGGTATTGTTGAAAAAAACTGAGGTGTGGTTTGTAATTATTATCTCTTTTTAAACTAGAATAATACCATACATTATTACTAAATCAAATTCATTTGGTTGTGAATCTAACATTTTAAAGTCAAAATTCCAAATTTAGACTTTCTTTTTACTAAAAATTGAAGTTTCCCATCCGGCTTGATTAAAAAGTAATCAAATTTAGAAACTTTTTTTCGAGTCCCAAGCACCCCAGTTATCCCAAAATTCTAATTTTTTCCCTTTTCTTAAGTTTTCTGTGTTGGCTTCGTTATTGTAAACAAGATATATATTCCCTCTATCAGTTTTCGGAATTGAGTCCAAAATTGTTTGACTTTCAGAAGTTAGAATTTTCTAATATACTATCCATTGTTAAAAATCTATCCAATTTAAACATACCCTCTATATCCTCTGTTTGTTTTAAGTTATCTTTAAGGTTGATGCTATTTTCTTGGGTTAACATTTCAATAATATCAACTTGATCAATATTGGGCATTGAATTAAAGTTTTGTTTACAATATGAGTGGTCAGAGCTGACAGTTGTAACATCTTGTTCATTATCAGTTTTTAGAAAGATAATTGATAGTTTGTTTCTTAAAATTATCAGTCCCTTTACAAGATTCATCTTAATCAACAGGAGACTGATCACTGAAAGTATTACATAGTGGCACATCGCTAGCTTCACATGGACTTAACAAATTAGTATCTGAAATAGTCTGCACGTTTATCAAAACTGTCAGACCCTTCACAAGAATTGTTTAAGTTTTCGATAAAAGATTCATCTAAAACAAGAGGAGACTGATCACTTAAAGTATTACTTTGTGGCACATTGCTATTAACCAGAGGTCCTGACCACATGATGTAAATGGGTTCTTTGTTATGGGATTTCTTTTTCCCAAGGGGATAAAAAGTTGTATTTAATATATTAACAGAACTATCAAAAGGGCCATTAATGGTAGAAAAACTGAACGTATGGGATGGCCTTAAACAGTTGCAGCTGCTTTCATGGTTCAACTATAAGAATAGTGACCATTAACAGCATCTTCCTTACACACTTCTTTCAAGCCTTAAATAACATCAAGTCCCTGGATGTTGCCTTTTGTTTTATAGACATCTTCATTTATATACTGTAATCAATAATAATGTTTGCTCCCGATGGTTCTCAATAAAATGGTGGTTCATCTGAAAAAAGATAACAAGGTGAGTTACAATATGGCCGAGTAAATGATATAAAGTAATGAATATGCAAAAACAGACATATCTCATGTATTTTTCCATAAAATTTTAACTAGTAAAGTTTTTATTATTGTTAAATATATCTATTTAGCAAAATAAACTGGAAAATAGTACAAAACTATTCGCTTTATACAGCTTTATATAACAACTATTGTTAAATGGTTCTCCGTAAATAGGCTGTTATTCTGAAATAAATAACAACAGGAGTTACAAAATGGCAGAGTAAATAATATAAAGGGATGAATATCAAAAAAAAAAAAAAAAAAAAAAAGGAATTTCAAGGAAAATTTTATCAAAATTTCCTTTTGTCAAACTAATATTATTTGATATCAATACCTAGCAAAATAAACTAGAAATAGTACAAAACTAATCACTTTATACCGATTTATATTACAACTACGATGAAAGATGGCAACGGAAAACAACATAAAGCATCTATTGCAGTTTTCATATTAAAAAAGCCTTTATTTGGGGTATTTTTTTTAAATGAATTAATTGTATACAGTTCCAACAAGTCAAACATACCAAAATTTAACCAGATTAACCAAAAACAATCAAGTTATTGCCACTTTATATTGCTGTATATTATTTACCCCTATCGCCATTCCTGATTTCACTGGAGGTCCTTACTACATGATGTAAATGGGCTCTTTATTTTGGGATTTCTTTTTTCCAAGGGGATAAACAGCTGTATTTTAGATATTAGCACAACTATCAAAAGGACAATTAACCGGGTGGCCTAAAAAGTTGCAGCTGCTTTCATGATCCAACTATGAGAATAGTTACCATTAATTAGCAGTGTCCTTACATGCTTCTTTCAAATCAGAATTGACATCAAGTAACTGGATGTTACCTTCTGTTTTAGCTCAATACAAGTTTTAACTAAAAAATAATTTCTGATTTGAAAGAAGCATGTAAGGACGCTGTTATTAATAAGGTTGGTTGAAAGAGTGAATAATTTTGTTAATCATGGGTGTTTTGTCTTCTTTTTTCAAAGGTATCTTTTCTAAAGTAACTGCTTATTTCAGTTGACCTACTTTAGTAAATAAGTAATATACATTTTAGCGGCCTCAAAATCAAAAATAAAATAAACTGTGGCAAATATAATCAAGTCTGGAATTTTTAGAAATATACAAAATGTGCTTATACATCCTCTCGCATTTAACTTGGTGCCATCATACCACGAAACCACAGGCGCTTGTTTCGTCTTAGTTTCGATATTTTTTTTAAAAAATAAAATCCCTGGACCCTAACATAACTCTTATGTTAGGGTCCAGGGATTTTATTTTTTAAAAAAAAATATCGAAACAAGCGCCTGTGCACGAAACACATATTTCACAAGCAATAGTGGTGCTTGTACAACAGTTTTTTTTTTTTTTTTTTTTTTTTTTTTTGACAAACTCACATTGTCGCCGCTTTTTAAATGATCGATAACGGCTAAATTATTCAGATTACTGGTTGTCCGGTATCCGTTTGCAATATGATCCTTAATGTAATATCGCTTTTAGCTATTAGCACTGGTTTGGAACCTGTCAAGAAAACCGGAAACAGTCAAAACAGAAGTGTGCTTTACATTTTGAAATCTTTAAAAGCTTTATTTTTTCTACCGTTAGCAACATATTTGGTAAAGTGATTTTGTAATGGTTAGGTATCGCAACTGTTTTTCGAATATTTCCTAAGAATTCCTCTAACGGCTGACTTTTAATTATTACATATAAGATTTGTAATCCCCCATTTTGTTTATTTTTTAACATCTGGGTCCGTTTGTTTAAAGTTCCGTTATTCTAACCAGTTGGTTAAAAGAGATTTAAAACGAGATGTAAATTCAACATCCCCTTTATAATGTAATTGCCTTAATGACTCGGAAGTAGAGCATCAGTCTCGGTAGTGAGAGGTCCCCCTTGACATACATCAATACATTTATTTTATATCTCAAATACAACAGAGTGAATTTTATTCCGAAGTTAAGCATTTTATATAACCAATATAGGAGCATGTAGGGCACATTTGTTCTCTTGTTTTTGTAGATAATGTCTGAGCTAAAGATGCTTAGACAAGCTATCTGGTCAATTCAACCCACGATAAATCACCCCTGTCAGGGCTTTTATTATTCACTATTATTCACTCGTCCACTCGTCCGACAAGTGAAATTTGTACTTGGATGAGTGATATTGTTACTACCACTTGTCATGATGCCGAGTTAAATTTATCAGACATATATATCAAGGGGCTTGTTGCAATTATTAACAACAGATAATATAGTGTTTTTCGGGAAAATCTTGTGTAAGGAGGTCAATTGTAACAAGCCCCTTTCTAGACATCGGCCTTTCTGTTACAAGCGTCTATCAACAAAATCATTTAAATGTTTGCATCACATGCGCAAACCTATTGTTTCGCATTTGGAATTTACTAAGTATAATGTAAAATCCAACTGATGTTCCAAGTGTTTATATACTTGTTGGTCTGTTAAGTATGTCAAATAAAAGTAAACAAACTGTTTTGTATGACTTTCTAAAGACAAACAAAGATGAAACAGCTGATTAAGAAATTTTCATAGACACTGATTAGACTACTGCTGATCCTGACGACAAACCATTTGCAGGTAGAATCATTTCTAAACCTGCCACTTCAAAATGAAAGTTACTGGTCACTGAAAGTGGAAAATCAAAGTTCGTGAAAAGCTTAAGAAGCTAGTCAGAAAACAAGACGATCTGACTGCACATGAATTGTGTTACTTTTGGTAAAGATGTATTGTTTGTACATATTGCAATGTATTTTGTTGTGCTTTCATAGAAATAAATTTACTTATTAGAGGTAGTCTTACGGTAGAGAACCCAGATGTGTTGTGATTACCATCTTCAGTTAATAAGTTATGGAGATAATTACATCTTTGGTCAGAATATTATAAAATAATTACAGTGGATACAGTAAAAATAATATGTGTACTGTTTATAAAAGATAATGTTAAAGTATATATATGTTGAATTGTTAAAGAGACAAATCCTAAAAAATCAACACATATCCCGGTAATCACTTAAATTTTCCAAATTTCTGTAGTCTCAATATGGTCATTCCAAAAAGGGGCAATTTTTAACATTTTTGGGGCGAATTTTCAGGGGATGATATTTACAGATAGGGCAATATTGCATGCAATGGGGCAATTTTAAATGGTAGAATCTGACTTGGGGTGACTGTGTGGAAAGTGGGTGCAAATTTGATGGGAACAATATGACTTGAATTCTTTATGCAATCTGGTTAGGCATTCCTTAATGAATCCAGTGCTGTTGATAAGCAGTACTGCTTCTGTTGATGTTCTAGTAGCGAGAATTTTGTGGTAACTCATTAATTTCTGGGTCAGGTGCATTGTTTGTGTACACTACATATAATCACAAGTTTAAAATTATATATATATATATATATATATATATATATACTAGTACTAGTATATATATATACACACAAAATAAAATAAGATCAGATAAACCTTGAACAGGTTTTAAAGCTGCATTAAGTTTTCCAAAGAAAAAATTAAAACGGTGCTAATTTAATTAATGATGTTCCTAATGAACAATGTTACATTTGGTTCAACGATAAAAGCTCTAATAAATACAGAAATTACAGTATTTACCCAGCAAGATGCAGCATTTGGGATCTAATATTAGAACATGGTTACGTCATCAAAACCTGGGTAATTTAAACACAACTTTCAAAACGGTGAAATACGATAAATTAAGCACAGAACTTCGCTAAATTTGTCATTTGTGACTTAGTAAGGGATACATAACACCATTTCAAATACATCTTAATATTAATGAAGGACAATTAATGCAATCTGTCATGTTTCACCTTCGATTCTAGGGTTTTCTGTACATCCGTGCACATGCTCCAAGCTCATAATTACCATTGTAAAACACTGACCAACTGGTCAGAGGATTCCGTTTATTTACAGCTAAAAGAAATAAAATTTTAGAAAATGAATGTCACAGATCGTGATTAGAAGATATCTACTTTTAAAAAAATATATCTTTAGAAAATCAAAAAAAATTCAGAAAATTGAAAACCTTAATGCAGCTTTAAGTCAAATGGATCCTATAATTGGTGCTAATCAGGCTCCTATAGGCTATCTTAATTTAACGTGACTGACAACAGTTTATGTATGTGTCTTCTTTAACACAAATTAATGGTAACCGATGTACTAACTCAGAAAAATAGCAGTTATAATTTTGGTTGTTGTTCCACCATCAAATTATTTTTATATGTTCCAGTCTTCAATCCAGAACTGCATATATATATATATATATATATATATATATATATATATATATATATATATATATATATATATATATATATATATATATATTATGTTCCAGTCTTCAATCCAGAACTGCATATATATATATATATATATATATATATATATATATATATATATATATATATATATATATATATATATATATATATATATATATATATATATATATATATATATATATATATAGATAGATAGATAGATAGATAGATATATACACATGTATATTTACATTTATATGTTATTTTAACAGACAAAAATGGCAGCATTAGATTCAATGACAGAATTAACAAAGATTTTAGAAGAATGGAACAGAGATCATACAAGTCTAGGATTAAATCCCGTCTCAGCATTAAATAGGTAAAACTATAGACATGGTCTGTATGATACAATAGTTGAGTTACACTTTAAGTATGCTTTTCCCAATAATCCTAAGTTCATTTTTTTTCTTCATTTTGTGTTCCCTGGTATAACAGTCCAAAGATTGAGCAATGAATTCTTGTAAATGTTTGTTAGATGAAGTGTTTGAAGAAAATTTCATCATGATAATTTTTTCTTTAGACTTTCAGAAATTATTGAAAAAGAGACAGAAGCCTATTTCAAAATGGATCCAGACCCATTTGATGATCGACATCCAGGTAAGTTTAAATCATTTCTGTTCACCTGTGTTTGTCTGGCATAGTAAGCTTGAGATATATGTTAGTTTTAACTCCATTCTTTATTTGGAATATTAATGTCATTACATCTGGTTTATATAGCTTAACTGTTTATAATTAAATGGCATTCCCAAATTTTAAAAATCTGGGTGCATTTAAAAACATATTTTTAAAAGTATGCACTATAAAGTTGAGTACTTTTTTGTTTGTTGCATATTAAATATGCCAAAGTAAAGTTGTAGTTATTCATAGATATTGCTGCAGCTTATATGTACTTCAGGCCTTTACAAACGCTGATTTCTGGCAAAAAACGCTGATTCAAACTTAAAAAAGCCGACTGAAAAATATCTGAATCGGCTTTTTTCCCCATAAAAGTAAGACAAAATCTGATTAAAAATTCTTTAATGTCGGCTTGTTAACAATTAAAAGTACTCAGGACAGTGTCATGATTCACTGAACTTCACTATATATTGCTGCAGCTTATATATACTTGTATATACCTGTTGTGCATTCTTTTTCGTAACAAATATCTGAATTGGCTTTTTTCCCCATAATAGTAAGACAAAATCTGATTAAAAATTCTTTAATGTCGGCTTGTTAACAATTAAAAGTACTCAGGACAGTGTCATGATTCACTGAACTTCACTATATATTGCTGCAGCTTATATATACTTGTATATAGCTGTTTTGCATTCTTTTTCGTAACAAATATCTGAATTGGCTTTTTTCCCCATAATAGTAAGACAAAATCTGATTAAAAATTCTTTAATGTCGGCTTGTTAACAATTAAAAGTACTCAGGACAGTGTCATGATTCACTGAACTTCACTATATATTGCTGCAGCTTATATATACTTGTATATAGCTGTTTTGCATTCTTTTTCGTAACAAATATCTGAATTGGCTTTTTTCCCCATAATAGTAAGACAAAATCTGATTAAAAATTCTTTAATGTCGGCTTGTTAACAATTTAAAGTACTCAGGACAGTGTCATGATTCACTGAACTTCACTATATATTGCTGCAGCTTATATATACTTGTATATAGCTGTTTTGCATTCTTTTTCGTAACAAATATCTGAATTGGCTTTTTTCCCCATAATAGTAAGACAAAATCTGATTAAAAATTCTTTAATGTCGGCTTGTTAACAATTTAAAGTACTCAGGACAGTGTCATGATTCACTGAACTTCACTATATATTGCTGCAGCTTATATATACTTGTATATACCTGTTGTGCATTCTTTTTCGTAATAAGTATCTGAGACATAGAATATATACTTCAGAATTCAGATTTGATGTGTACATAAATTATAATGTACATGTAGCATCAGAATCTATTAACACCATTTCAGTTTTTAATGTGAAATTTTTTTTTTCTTTACAGGCCGTGCTAACCCTACATGTGTTCTTGGTCACCTTATGAAGGCTCTTTTTAAGAATGAAGATTTCATGAATATGGTATGAGACTTTTACTTCATGGACATGCATGTTTTTTATTCTCAGAAAGAAATGAATGTGCATTGAATTTTAATAAATTGGTATTCATTCATTCATTCATTCATTCATTCATTCATTCATTCATTCATTCATTTATCCATTTATCCATTCATTCATAAATTTGAAATTCTAAGTATAGTTAACATAATAAGTTAATCTGAATGATTTGTATACTTGCAATGTACTTTTCTCTTTATCAAATATTCATTCATTCATTCATTCATTCATTCATTCATTCATTCATTCATTCATTCATTTATTTATTTATCTATTTATTTATTTAAGGTTGTAAGTAACTATGTGATGAGCAGTAGAGATCAGACAGTATTACATACAGCAGCTTGTAGACTTTTACTGGATGTACTGCCTGGACTAGAAACATCTGTTGTGTTTCAAGAAACAGTAAGTTATAGTCATGTAACAGTGTACTTATAAATTACAAATGGTACCAAAAATTGATTAATGAGTAGATCACATAAAACAGTTTCATAGTTTCATCTAGTTTGTCACTTTAAAGTCTATAGGTGAAGATGTCCATTTGCTCTCATGATTTAGGAAGAGGTTTCTATTCCACTTTATACATGTACATTGATGATTCTTAATTCACATAAAATCTTAAAAAGCAAATACCCCCAGTGTTTAGTTTTTACAGGTTTCACTCAATTTTATTTCATTTTTTTGAAAGTTTTTTTAACCACGTTTTTGTAGAAACCTGGTTCTTAGATTACCGAATGTCAGCGGGCAGCATGCGGGCGGGCGTGAAAAAATGGTTTCCGGATGATAACTTAAAAAGTAAATGACATTTTTGAAAGAAACTTGGCACATACATGTATTGTGATAAGATCTTGGTTGGGATTGCTTTTGGGATAAATACATCAAAGGTCAAGGTCACAGTTGCATGATCATTTCACAAAATAAGCAACCTCTAGCTATATCTTGGCCATATGTAAAGATAATGACATGGGGTTTTCAGTTTTCATATTTTCTAGCAATGCTGATGAAAATAAATCCAAAATTAAAGGTCAAGGTCATTACCTACATTTTGACCTTTGTGTTTTTCTGCACTAAAATGGCTATTGTTGCATGAAATTTACAATTTTTGGCATGAAATTGGCTATTTTTGATGATATTTAGACATAGAATTCACTATTTATGGAATTTTAATTTTGTAAAATGATTATGGTGGCAAAATATTTTGATGTTGACTATTTTTGCATTAAACTGGATATTTCCAAATATATTCAGGTGCAGATGCCACTATGGATCTTTTCTGAAATGAAATTATATTGAAATGAAAACACAACATTCAGATTTCTAAATAATTTGTCATAATTGCAATCTTTTAACATGTTCTGATGTAGGATGCTTTTATATATAAATATATGATATATTAAATCTTAACCCATTACGGGTATCCTTTTACTATCAACCAGGTCCCTGCGAGACACATGATCACCCATAATTATTGTTAGTTAGGTACCATTTCTCTCTGAAACCCCCTTCTCCGAAATATGAAAACCTGGTTTTCACGGAGTTTCCTTGACTCTTGTTTAATAAACGGTTCTTGTTTTCTAAGCAAAATAAATGAAAATAAAATGAGCAGTTATACTTTCCTACTGTAAACATACACACTGTTGTGTAACTTGTATTATTGATGCAGTCTTTGTGTGTTACTTAAAATGTTTCTGTAAACAGGTTGTAAAATAGGTTCTGAGATAATTATCAATAGAAAAACAGAACTTTTGATGATTTTAACATTAATGATAAAAGTCATGATTGATGTTTTTTATAGGAAGGTATTGTTCAGCGATTGTTTCAGTGGGCAGAAAGTGCAGATGAACCTTTAAGATCATATGCCACAGGTCTTCTAGCCGGGGCAATGGAATTACAAGATATTGCTACAAACTTTAAAGATCAGAATGCAAAGATGGTGAGACTAACATTCTTGACAAAAAAAAAAAAAAAAAAAAATATAAAAAAAAAAAAATTAAAGAAAGAGAAAAAAAAAAAAAAAATTAAAGAAAGAGAAAAAAAAAAAAAAAAAAATTAAAGAAAGAGAAAAAAAAAACAAAAACAAAAAACCATATTAGTAATGTTTTGCATGCAACATTATTATCATCATATTAAATATGCTATTCAAGAAATCAGAATACAGTACACAGACACAATGGTTTTTTGTAGTCGAGCAAAAAAAAGTGGATTTTATTGTAATCAGTTTGTTCAATAAAGATATAATTTAGTTTATTTGAATAACTATTTAAATGTTTTCTCTGCAAGTAACACAATAGAGTATTTCTTTATGTGATCTTGTAGGTACCACTTATGTTGAAAAGACTTCGGGAATTAAAATCCCAGTTAGAATCTGAAGGGTCAGAAACCAGGACAGATGATGATAAAAGACATTTTTATATGTTTTCTAAAGGAAAAGAAAAATCACAGGATTCAGGGGGAGGGGGATTAATGAAAACAAAAACGTCGCCCTTGAAACATCAGACCAATGTTAAAAACAACCATGAAGAAACTGAGGCTGAAAATAAACCAAAAGTATCTAAAGATTCAGAAAATAAAACTGGTGTGACAGAAAAATTAACCAGCATTACAGAAAATGAAACTGGCATTTTTGAAAATAATTGTGGTGTTTTATCTGACTCTAAAAAAGTTATGGAGGTAGGAACTTCTAAAGAGACTGAGGAAATAGCTAAAGTTGATGCTACTCCAAAGGATGAGTTTAAGAAACCTAGAACTGATGATGAGCCCAATAATGAAGGCCATGCTGAGGGCAGAAAACAATCATATAAACGATCTCTGTCTCCCAGTTACTATAGTGAAGATTTATATAGATTTAAAAGGTCAAGGACCAGAGAGGATTCTTTAAGTAAGTCATCTCTCTCTCTCTCTCTCTCTCTCTCTCTCTCTCTCTCTCTCTCTCTCTCTCTCTCTCTCTCAGTACATTGTAGACACTTCATTGAAAGGTTGCATAGATTTGAATGATCCAAGGCTCATTTCCTCCAATGCAGATAAGGTTGTAAGGTTCTAATCTGTCGAGGATATTAAACTTTATATTGTCTTTATCACCCAAATACCTGTGCCATTCACTGAAGTCCAACATTTCAAGTTTGTAATTTAGTTTAATGAGAAGCCATATATTTTTGATTTGAAATTCAAAGATATTTTGCTTGAAATATTGGCAAAGTTTCAGAGTCAGTATTTAAATGATGCATTTTCTTCAGATTTTTTTTAATTGAATATTTAAACTTTAAAGAGAATCTGTTAAGTTATAACCCCTCTGTTGGTATATAAATAAACTACAGTAATCAAAATCCAGTTAATAACTTTTCCAGTAAAATAAACTGTATTTATAATATTTTACAGCTGAGTTCAGTAACAGTAGCTGGGCAGAAATAGAACCATATGTCATAGGGTCATATTGTCTACAGCCGTTATCAACAGCAATGAAACAGAGACTTATATTACAGTATTTAACACCAATGGGAGAATATCAAGAGGTTTGTATTGAGTCAATATTTTGTCTATGAAACAAAAAAGAACTGTGAAATCATGTTTTTGTGGTGTCCAATTGTTGTTGTTCCAAGATGAAGCATTCTTTTACCGGTATTAGGTGAATAATTCTTGGTTCAAGCAGAAATGATATACAGTACTGTACTAATTGAATAGTTATATCTTGACTAGCTCAATTGTTTAGTTTAAACGTTGGTTGACATGATTTAAATGCATAAAAAAAAATCGGTGTTTTGTTATGAAATCAATAATTTTAAGTCAAAATGTTTCATTTTTATAATACATGTACTCTATTCACTTTTGAACTTTTTTAACAGAAGTTTTAAAATATATGAAACAAGTTGATTAAATTTATCAAGCATTGAGCAACTGGATCCTGTACATTATCTGTTGATACATTAATTTGTTGACATGTAAATATGAGAGTCAGGGAGTTATCAAAAACAAATTTAGACACCATGAAAATAAATGGTTACATAGTAACTCAATTAAAGGCTGGATTATGTTGTAAACATCATTAAATATATCCTTAAATAGTATTGAGCAGTTGGTAGTTTTTCAGAGCCAAGATAATTGATTGACACATCACTGTTATGTTAACGACAGTGAGTTTTTATCTCAGTCAACCTCCCTTAAGTAGAGGCTCGTTTCTAGTCAGCATCATTGTAAAAGAGAAATTGATGCTTTTGTTTTTTAATTCAACAGCCCAATAGAAAATTTACTTGAATTAGCCAGTATTATTTTGTTTATTTCTTTTTCAGTTAATCAGCACAGCATTTGAGAATAACGCCTTGGAGCTCATATTTTATTACATTAACCTAAAAGAAAACAGAGATGTTAGACTGGCATTTGAATCTCTTAAGGTATGTTGAAACATATAGATATATGTATATTGAAGTAAAACTTGTGATTAAGATGCAAACTAAACCCAATCCTCTATTTCCTGTGGAAATGATAAAAACTGATTGAATTATGATTAAGAGTATATATTATCACTTTTTCATTTGTTTGCAATGTCACAGTTGAGCGTTTAACATTCCAGTCAAGAATATTTCAATGATATGGAGACATAGCCTGCTATAGGCGAATGTGCAGAAATTGTGCCTGTGCGTTGCGCTGATGGCATTATACAGCAGGGTTCTTTATTGTGCCAGTCCTACCGTGACACAGGACCTCGTTTATTTTAAGTTCCCATCCGAAAGAACTGAAACTTTCATTTTGTTATCCCGAGTGCTTGGCAAAAGAACAGACACTACCCACTTTCAAGTCTTGGGTCAGACCTGGTTGGGATTTGAACCCAAGACCTTCCACTTACGGAGCAAGCACTCTACCAACTGAGCTACTGCAGTGGTTACAATGTCAGATGAGAAGTTGTAAGTATGCTGATATATGAGTGACCCTAATTAAGAAAATTATGCTTAGTTGTTTTTAATATCAATTACATGGGTTTTCATAAATATAGTTCTACATTTTCAACTTAAAATTAATAAGCTTTTGATGGTCAGATGGTGTTAACTGTTGCCTTACAGATCCCATTACTTCTCACCACCTACATGTAGGTTCTTAAACACTCTGGCAGATCATTGCGTGAGAAATTTCATCTTCTTTGTGTGTTGAAGGTCAGCAGTTTTCTTCAGTTTTTGTCACCATCTCAGAACTGAACTGGCTCAAATATATATGAAAGTAAAAGAAACTTGACCAGGGCTCAAAATAAGGGCGAAGTTGGGCGATAACTTCGCCCTGTTTCAAAAAACTTCGCCCTATATTTCCGAAAAAGCGAAGTCGAAGTCGCCCTTATTTTTGAAACCCATTATCGGGAACTCTGTTGTTAAGTTATCTAATCTGACGATAAAATCCGAGGTGTTCGGGCTGCTGTCAACAAGTGATCTACAGGTGTCAGGATGCATGTTAATTATCCTGATTGGTTGAGTAATTAACGGATTAACACTTCACTTCTCCCATGCGCCTAAGATAATAGGCAGTTAATCAAAGACTTTTTACAGCCCGAGTATACATTGATTAACTGATACAGTATTCCTTGTGTTACGGATTAATATTTTCGGCGATATTTGTATGGGATCGCGCCTGTAATTTTTCATTGAAATTAAAAGTGATTAAAACCACGGTGATATCAAAGACAGATAACTTATTTTCAAAATAAATCATTGTATAAACTTTAACACAAGTATCAACATAATAAAATGAGACATCACCGATGGATTTGTTTACAATGCCGCCATTTGCCCAACATACGAATTCGACACATTTCATTGGTCAGGTCAAAGTTGAACAAAGTGATGCTTTTGGAATGTAAGGTTGTTCTTCTCTTTTCATAGATAAGACAACCAGTTTAAACACCGCAAAAAATATGTTCACCGAGGAATATTATTTTGTGAAAATACAGTATAACCTGCTATAGAGTCCACCTCTATATAAAGTTCACCTGTCTATAGCAACTGGTCTGAAGTATCCCCAATGGATTTTACTATATAATGAACCTCTATATAAAGTCCACCTGTCTAATGTGAATAAAGTCCACCCTTTTCAGTCCCAAATGACTTCAGAACCTGTCTATAAAGTCCACTTCTTTAATATAATTTTTTATTAAATTTTATAATTTCCCGAATTTTTGCAGTAAATATCAGCCACATTTCTTTGATACTGTGATGTATGAAGATTTGCAATAAATAATTTTAATATAAATAATTGATCACACTAAATACAATGTAGTAACTTACATAGTTTTAAAATCTACTGTAGTAAAGACTACAGTATCGACTGATAGTACGTAAAATTTTGAAGAAAAATATATGAAGTCATACTTATCATGTCAACAACTGAAACCATCAGATATAAAGGTAGAAATACCCATTGTTATCTATTATGTTTTTATATAATTGTTTAATTTGTGACAACTTTGCTGCTACTTATAATAACAAAGACACAATTAGTCAAGTGTATATTATATGTAAAGTTTAACCAAATAATCTTTTCTGATGTACAGTTTCTCAAATTTAAATAGTTTGGATTTTTTAAAAAATTATTTCTGAACAATCCGTTTTTAAAAAACAAAATGAAAATAACTTTATTAATGTATATATTAATAAGTTTTTAATAGGTAATGCATATTTTCACTTTTTTAATTACATGTATTTCAAACACTGTATGTTTACTCGTAAATATAGGGGACCCTCTATATAAAGACCACATGTCTATTAAGTCCATTTTTGCTCAGTCCCCTAGGTGGACTTTATACACAGGTTATACTGTATATTTATTTTTAATAAAAATAAACTATAAAAATTCTTTTAACAATATTTTCATAATTTACTTTCACATAAAATTTATATCTGTTTAATGTTACATATGAAAAAAATTATAAACTTATTATAAACTGCTCACCTCTATTGTCATTATTTATTAAAAAGAGTTCAAATACTTAAAACATATAAATAAATATTAAAAATATTCATAATAAATAAATAAATAAATAAATAAATAAATAAAATTTTGAAACAATATCAGGGTGAGATCTTGCTCCTGAAAAGTATGAGCCAAAACTTAGCCAACTTTAACATTAAGGAGCCAGTTGATGACAAACTTAAGCAAATTATTAAAGATAGCACTTTTGCTTCCAATTTCAAGTGTGCCTTGTATAAGGGGTTTTTCCACCAAAAGCAGGATTTTATCAAAGTTTTTGACATCTTTTTCAAAGAGAACATTAAATTATCTCATGCATATTTCTGAAGATGGACCAGCATGTTGCAATGTCTATTGTATAATACAAGATATAAAATGTTTGATTGCGACAGAACGACAGAAATTCCAATGTCGTGAACTGCGTTGCGCAAAAACTTCTCCCTGTTTTGAAAAACTTCTCCCTAACTTTGGCTGAGGGAGAAGTCACTTCTCCCTGTTTTAAAATCTAATTTGAGCCCTGCTTGACTTGGATGTGAAACACAAGTGTGTTTGTTGCCTTTTTAACTTGTTGTTTTTGGTTACAGGGCATTAAGGTTTATTAATTCTTTGAAAAATATATGCATGTTAGTTTCAATTTCTGTATTTTGTTGTAGTATTTATCAACACTTCTCTGTCATAAGAAGTTTGCAATAGAGTTTTTACAAATGAATGGAGTACAGAAGCTGTTAGAAGTATATCGACCATCTATAGCTGCCACTGGTGTATCTCTCTGTCTGTATTATCTATCTTACTTTGAAGATGCCATGGAAAGGGTAAGCATGCTCTCTCTCTCTCTCTCTCTCTCTCTCTCTCTCTCTCTCTCTCTCTCTCTCTCTCTCTCTCTCTCTCTCTCTCTCTCTCTCTCTCTCTCTCTCTCTCACACACACACACACACACACACACACACACATATCTCAGACATACAAGAAATCTTAAAGCCATTTTACAATTTTTGCTACTTTTTAGTTTTTACTCCAAATTACCCATTTTCAAGAAAATTTGTCTCAAAATAATTATTAAAATGCAAAAATTGTAAATATTAATCTTTTTGGTTCCTTAATGTTCAGAATCAATGTTAGAATTTCTTTTCTTTGTATTTTAGGTGTGTTTGTTACCTGACCATGTACTATCAGAGATGGTAAGGTAAGGTCTAAATTATATACATATTTATATCTTGTATCAATAATCGCATGACTTCAGTATTTATGACGTTGTCTATATCTTCATTAAAAGGTGTTGTAAAAATGTTTTTAAAAAAGGAAAGAAAAACATGTTTACAAATTTAGAGTCATTGGTCAAGTTTATGGTAGAACTCTTTCATCCTGCTTGGCAGTGAATGTCAGGGACATGTTTGAACATAAGTTTTTATTGATCAGATGTTCATGCAAGCTACACTGTGTCAATCATCACGCAAGCCACACTGTGTCAATCATCACACAAGCTACACTGTGTCAATCATCATGCAAGCTACACTGTGTCAATAATCATGGATCAGTTAGATTATCAGAGAAGCTAAATTCCTGTTTTTTGGTGATTTCATTTCCAAAACCACATTGATAAATTTTGTTATGTAACAAATAGTCAATTGCATAACATACATGTTAATTATTATTTAACCAAGAAACTAAAGCAAACAATTTGATATACATGTATATATATATATCTTATACCTGTCTTTATCAACGACATGTATTATATCAGAACCAGCATTCTCTTATTGTTGAGACCATATTTCATCGTTTTATTTTTGGTCTATAACATCTTGTACTTATGTTGTAGCTACATTTTATGGTTGATGGAATGTTCCCATGATTCTAGTCGGTGCCATGCAGCCATGTTTTTTGGCCAGGCCTTTCCTTTTAGAGTGATATTGGACTTATTTGACCAGAAGGATGGACTAAGAAGATTATTTAATGTGGTAAGTTGTGCTGCATATTGGGATGAGACAATTAAGAAATTAAATTTTATGACAAACTTATTTAATTTGTACTGTTTTGTCACCATGTCTAGTGTTTCACCAAAGCAATAATTTAGAACTTGTTATTTCGACATTATTTTGTTCAATTTTTGTTTTATATTAAAACTCTTGTGAACAAAGTCTGTCTATACATCCCAGTATTGTTTTGGCACTTTGATTTTCCAAAGGTTGGTGGTTTTCTCTGGGCAATCAGGTTTCCTCCAATATCCCAAACCACTGCCCCGATATAAATGAAAAGATCTTGACTGGGGCCTAAAACTTTATAACTACACTCCATTTCATAACTTCCACATCTATAAATGGATTTGATCAAATGTATACCAAAATATTATAATTTTTGTTGAACCTTGCATTGTCATAAGGCGAGACTTAGGTGTTACTTTTCCGGTGTTGTTATAGGCGGTGGCGTGTCAAGATTTGAAAGTTTATGTTAAAGTAATGTACATGTATTTTCTATTCAATCAAAAACTAACCAGGCGAGACATTTAATTCCCTGGAATACTTGTAAATCTTGGATTTGGCCTCCAATTGGGATGTTGTATATATTTTTGTGGCTGTTAGTCTCTAAAATAAAAGAGACATTTCTTGTTCTTGAAGTTTATTGTTTTCGTTTTTGGTTTTACTTGCTTATTGCCAAATACATATTATTCAGCTGTAACATCCTATATTTTTGTTAAACATGTTTGCTTGAATTTACATTACTTCAGATTAAAATTTATGTTTTTTTTTGTGTAGATTAGCACATCAGAATTACTGAACGTAGACAGTACAAGAGACAATTTAAATGAAGATCAGATATTTACCATGAGACAATCTGCTAGGCATGTCTGTACAGCTTTGAAGAAGTACTTTGAAGCTCACCTGTCCCGTAAGGTTGAAGAGATTCGGAGGTCTCATTCTAGAAGTGACGGTGGTTCACCTGTACATGAAACACCTGCTTACAAGGTAAATATTGAAAGTGAACAACACCATTTTATGATCTATTAGGCAAATGTGTGCTTTAAGTAAGCATCAGTCAAATCATATCTGTGAAAATATTCATAAAGTGAAAACATGTAGCATGCAATATTTATTGTTAATATTCAGGTTACTTTTCACAAACGGATATGTTACAAAGGCATGAAACTATGAATATGTCAATTTTGTCAACAGATGTCTAATTAAATTTCTTTTATGTCTTTTCTGAAGTTGGATCATTCTTTGCCAATTTAAATTTAAGTTTTACTCTTCATCATATGAAAGCTTTATTTAAGCCATTAACATTGAACAAGCAGCAGGAGGTAGAGACGATTTGATTGGGTTTTCAGGTTCTCTTGTATTTACTCAAAATACCCTTAATTTAATCACTAGGGGTTTGCGATATTACTGGTATATTGCAGTATGGCAGGGTCGATACAATATACCGGTATGCAAAATAAAAAACCGGTATACCGCGGAAATTTAAAAAATCAACAGATTATGCTTTTTCGTCATTATTTTGTTGTTAACACATTATAATCTTTATCTTGTTAGTGTTTGTCAACCACATACAAACGAAAGTGTGTCTGAGACACAGTCACTTTGTTTATACATGTATGTAATAATGTAACCGATAATGGTAGATGACGAAGTAAAACTTGTCAAAAACAAATGAGCAAAGGCAAAAGTGTGGGAACATTTTAAATTTAGGCAAATAGCAGGGACTATTAATGAAAATATAGCAGTGTGCACTGTCTGTAATGCAGACGTTAAATATGCTGGGGGTACAAGTAATCTTACTTCGCACATTCGCCGCCATCACCCAAATTTGGATGCCGATTCGGCTGTTTCAAAGTCTTGCTCTTATGTGGCTCATGACCCGCAGCTTTGAAGGCAACAAACACTTCCTATTGGGGCCAAATACCCAACTTATTCTCAACGGGCAAAGCTTTTAACCGATAAAATGGCACACTTCATAATTAAAGATTTGCGTCCATACCACATAGTTGATGCACCCGAATTTCGAGAATTGATGCATTAATACAAAAAAGTTGCATTTGGAAATACAAAAATACACAACTTTTAAGCATTGAGTAACTGGCAGTATAATGCAATATGCTTTTCTTCCCAATACCCACCCCTATCAATCACATGGTTTTTCATTCAGAAATTTTATTCAATATCAAATGAATGAATGATGTTTTCATAAACTAAGACATTTCCTTTGATGCATATACATGTACAGTATTTGGTACAATTGAAAATTTAGACTGTAAAAAGTGAATTTCTTTGTCTCTTTTTAGTATGTCACCTGAAAAGACGACATATAGGGGTTTCCTTTGTTTGGCGAGGATGGCATCCACTGTTTGCTTGTCTGGAGCATAACTTTGTCATCTTTAGTTCAATCGATGACAAACTTGGTTTGCATGTTTCTTGCAGTGAAACGATGTTTGCGTGTTCTTAGCATTTTATTGTGTGTGTGTGTGTGTGTTTGTTTGTGGAGGGGGAGGGGGTTATTTTCAATTGTCAATTTTTAACAGATTTGTGACGCCTTAAGCTTATTTTGACTTTAACTTGGCCAGTTAACAGTTTTACTGTTGACTCCAATCTTTTGTCACGCAACACATCGAACTCGCGGAGTTCTAGTTGAACAAAATATACACATACATGCATTGAATATTTTTTGTCAGGCCATCAAGCTTACACCAGAAGTCATACAGGAAAATATAGAATTAATTATGGATCTGATGCCAGTTACATTTAAATGGGCTCCAGAATCAACATTCCACAATCTAGGAGGTATAGGTCTTATTTGTCAGCTTGTTGCCATGGCACCAGAATGGAATAATTACTCTGGAAAGTATGTTAATTTTTATAGTTATTATAATTTATATTTAGAAATAAAGTTGATTAAGATATGAAGACATTAAAAAATATAGATTGTTGATACAAAATTTAATTTTTTATTAGAACCTTGTGGCTCTCTCTTTATTAACTTAAAGTAATTTTCTAATATTGATGTATTTTCGAATATCATATTCAGATGTATTATTTTTGAATCATATAATCTTGACTAAATCTATGGAAAAATAATAATAATAATATATACTTTACCATGTCTATATTGTTTACTATTTTATACACTTGTACTGTGTCTGATCGAAGTCCTCTTTACTGCACAGTTGGTAAGCCCATTTTTAAGTGCAAAGTATATGTTTCATTTCTGATGGATGAAATCTCTCTCTATCTAATGTATTTTGGAAAATGACATTCATTATTTGAAGTTTTACCACTTTGACAATAAAATCTCAGATTTTCCTCTAAGGGTAATCAAATATAGTGGAACAAAGTTATTTGCTATTTGTAGACATTCATACATATGTATATAAGACTAATTACATGTAATTTTTTGTTTGATTACAGAGCAGAAACTATTAAGAACGCATTGGATGTTTTAAATACGTGCACAGTGACACCAAAATCACAGATAGCTTTACTGGATTCTGTACCCTTACCTGATAATCTGTCTACACCAGCTGTTAGGTAAATATGGGTATTTAATTTTAATGTTACTAGGGCTTGTATTGAATAAAAATAATTACCTTCTTATTTTAAGATCAGTCAGGCCTTAGATAGAATTTTTTAATGCCACTCGGCACAGTGCCTAGTTAAAGAAGAATACCACTTGTCACTTGGAAATTTAACTTGGCACAGTCACTACATGAAGAATGAGACTTTCTTCTCTGAAAGTACCGCCAGAGCTTGTACTAATAAATAATGTTTTCTGACATTGTTCTTAGGCTTTTCATGAACTTCAGATTTTCCACTTTCAGTAACCAGTTACTTTCATTTTGAAGTGGTAGGTTAAGAAATGCTTACACCTGCAACAGGTTTGTCATCAGGATCAGTGGTAGTCTAATTAGTGTCTTTGAAAACTTCTTTATCAGCTGTTTCATCCTTGTTTGTCTTTAAAAAGTCATAGAAAACAGTTTGTTTACTTTTATTTGACATACTTAACGAACAGACAAGTATATAAACACTCAGAACATCAGTTGGATTTGATGTTACACTAAATAAATTCAGATTTCGAGACAATAGGTTTGCGCATATGATGCAAACATTAAAATGATTTTGTTGATTGACGCTTGTAACAGAACGGTCTTGAAAGGGGCTTGTTACAGTTGACCTCCTTATACAAGATTTTCCGGACAAACACTATTAACTACTGTTTATTAATTGCAACAAGCCCCTTGATGTATATGTTTGATAAATTTAACTTGGCACCTCGACGAGTGGCAGTACAGCATCACTAGTCCAAGTACACATTTCACACATACACAGTAAATAACTGAAGCCCTGTCAGTATATCCTACATTTTAACAAGAGAAATTTTTTTAAGTCTAGCTCAGTATTTCTTTCAACTTTGATAGAGAAATCCATAAAAATGAGTGGTGAAAAATATTGCCATCTTGTACCCCCTTTGCAAGATAACCTTCACACTCTTTTTTCCGTGCCTTGATTTTATCAGTGAAATTAGAGGTGTATTCATAAGTTGAGAACCAATCCTTTTTTAACCACAAAAGAATATTTTGTAGTGCAGGAAATAGAATCAGTCACTACTTGTGGTGCCAGATAGGGAAATCTCAACACTCATTCCATTATATTTGGTCAAGAATTTGGTATGCCTTATTCTGAACCCAATACATGTCTATGAGACCTTAAGGTCAATTTTCTTCAATTTGCAAAACTGGATAGATTTTATTATACATTGTTCATCAAAATTTAAAAAAACAAACAGTGACATATAAATATAATTTGTTTGCTTTTCATATGTACTCACATTTCTTATTTTAATGCTGCAACTGTCAACAAACTTTTCAAAGATTTTTCTTCTTTTTTTCAGTGTGTTAATTGGTTTAGCTGAAGGAGAGATTATATCTGATCCAGAGGTACAGAAATCAGCTTTAAATGTTATCATAAACTGTGTTTGTGGACCAATGGAAAGAGTAAGAATTTCTTTTTATTGTTGACTTTATTCAAAATGCATGAATTTTCAAAAATCTCAGTTTTTTTGTAACTAGAAAAACTTATGCTATTTTTTGAAATCACTGTATTCAGTATCCAATCAGAAGGCATAAAAAAATGAGAAGGAAAATAAAGATATGGGGTTTTAGGTGAAAATGTTGGAAATTTGGGGAAAAAAACTGAAAAAAAGTCTCCAAAGGCCACCAAATTTTTGAATTTTTGATCCCCAAATTAAGGAATTACAAGAAATGGGAAATGTATGTATCTCCAACAATAAAACTTTGAGGGGGCATTTATCTCTGAATAATATAGCTCTTGTTTATTGAAAACACTATACCATTTGAAAAGGTGATTGTATTTTCATCATAAGGTGTGAAGCATTAAGGGATTAAGAACTGTTTAATAAAAAAATGATTTTGGAAGGGGCATTAAAACTACGATAAATATAGGTCTTGTTTATTGGAAACATTATATCATTTAATTTGTTGTATTATGTAGGAAGGGAATTTCAGTCAAAAAAGAGTCATGTGTCATGTTCTCTATATCTCATTGATGTATTTGCAGTTTTTTTTCCTAAATTAATAAAGGAATCTAAGAATAGTTTTCATTTTGTTGCACATAAGATAAAATTAGCAAAAAATATTGGAGAGAATAAACAGAATAGAACAGTATTTTGTCTCTCATGAAAAAGGGAGCTTTTGGAGTTTGGGGTCTCAATGTGTAATGATACACATTTTGTGTTATATACAAAAAAAGATGATTCTTATTTTTCTGAAAAGATTTTATCCTCCTCATTTCATTCATCTAGTCAGATAACTAACTATGTCTGTTTGATTTCAGTATGGTGGTGGATATGGTCGTTATACAAGCAGTGTTTCCAGAAAAAGGATTAATTTCAAAGTTGGTGAAGATATTTTAAGTCGTATGTGGAATGGTGTAAGGGTTAATAATGGAATAATGGTAAGTCATATAACTTACTGTAAGTGTTTTCTTTAGGTCCTGGATTGCTGAAATTAGTAACAAGCAATGGAATAAAAACCAGCTTTTAAACTTTCTTTTAACTGTTGATATGAATATGTACATGTATACATACATACATGTATTTCTACAAATTTTGCAAAATTATGCTGAAAAAAAGTCTCTTGATTTATAGTACATGTATTGTATTCAACCAATGGAATTTTAAAACTAGGATATTGTTGATAGGATTCTATGTAATGATGCTAAAACAGATGATTAAATTTAGTAAATTAAATCAATAACTATCAATAAAAAATGTTTTTTTCAAGCGAATTGCATCGATATTAAATTTACTATTAGAACTACTAGACTCAAGTTACAGTAAAACCTGTTTTAAGAGGCCACTAATGGGACAGGACAAAAGTGGCTGCTTAAGACAGGTGGCCTTTAAAACGAGGTTGTTTTCCAGAATATATCTTTGAAGAAAAACAACTGAATTTCATCATTTAACTATATTAATTATTTAATTTCATATCTCATATTTTAAATATAAGACAAAGAAAAAGTGAATACTTCTCAAATAATTTTATTGTTTTTACTTATAAATCGACACGACAAGTGCGATATGGCTGAGCAATCAGCTTATCATAGTATCATAAACAACAACACCAAGTCCTTGCTGCTGGTCACAAAATTAGTGGCTGCTGACCACGTTCTGCAGGTGTATTTCAGGTGAAAAATATAGTAAAATTCATTGGGCGGGATTCAACCTGACCACTATCGGCAGGTGACCGTTAATTCCAGGTTACCGCTAAGGCAGTTCTTACTGCAATTGGATTTTCTATGGAAATTGAGCGTAATTTACTGTCACAAACACAGTGACACCGACAGTAGTAAACTTATAAAAAAAAAGGATACGATGTAGTCACATTTCTAATTATATTATCACAGATGTTCTTATATGTAGACATATATAGTATAGATTTAAAAATTTGAATTATTATAATCTATTTTATATAACAGGTATTGTTGAAGTTACTATCTGTAAAAACACCAATAACAGATGCTGACTCTATCAGAGCACTAGCTTGTAAGGTAGGTTGAGACATAAGTGGTATCATTTGTGTAGTTAAAGTAGAATCTCGTTATCTTGAACACAGATATCTTTGAACTATCGGATAAGTCGAACTTTATGAAAAAGTCTGGACAGAGTTTTTCTTTATTAAACCAAAATATCTCCAGTTATCTCGAAATCAGCTATATCGAATTTACGGATATGTCGAACAATTTCTTCGTCCTCTTGAATGAAATCCTATAAAAATACATTTGTTTACTTGAACAAAAAATTTAAGAAAGTTAAATTTGTTAACTCAAACAGACTTTTTGGCTGTCAAATCAATGTTATCATTATTATTAAACTGCACTGACCTCCCGATTTCCTAAATCCACTAATTATTATACATTGCATCAACAAATAAACCATCAAGAAGATTAGCAGGTGTTTTAAGTACTGCCAAACTTGACATCGTGGTTGGGTTATATATTAATCAAAACAACCGAAAGCTTTTGGTTATTAAAGTACACAAAGCCAAACAGGTGTGGGACCAGAGTGGAATCCACTGTGGTGCAATCAGTTATTGACAGATTTTGAGTACTGAAAATAAAGAAAATCTTATATTACAAAAAAGGGGCCTCGGTGGCCGAGTGGTCTAAAGCGCGCACTTACGGATCACAGTGCCTCTCACCGCCTGGGTTCGAGTCCCACTTGGGACAGATTCTAGTGTGAGAAAGTTTGTCAGTTCGCTTGCCGAAGGTCGGTGGTTTTCTCCGGGCACTCCGGTTTCCTCCACCATCCCAGAACTGACCACCTCCAAATAAGTGAAAGATTCTTGACTGGGGCGTAAAACACCATTACTCCACTCCACTCCACTTATATTACAAAATGCATATCACATATAATAAAACGGCAATACTACAGTTTGACAAGATAAACCGGAAGTGACTTCTGTTATACTTGTACAAGTTATTTCCTTTTCTTCGCCGTTTTTTAACATTGATTATCTTTAACTTCGGATAAGTCAGACTTTTTGCATTTCCCTCGTGATGTCGAGATAACGAGATTCTACTGTATTTGTATTGGTTGGTTGTAATGTTGTTTAACGTCACATCAGCAAGGTAAGTAATCTCCTTGGATGAATCTAAGAACAAGCTCATTTATGTGTAAGATATGTAAGTGTGTATTATATATGGCCTGTTGTGTACTAGCACTTACTAAGAGTGATTTTTTTTTTTGTTTACTTTTTGGTATAGTGCTAGCTCACAGAGTCAGTATACCACCGACAAGCATACTATTCTCTCTGACACATTATCCTGGCATGGGGTAAATTAATCAATACCCTGGTCTCTTAATGCCAAGTGCCAGGTGAGAAAGCAGTATCTCAATTTTTTAAGTTTTTTGTATGGCCAAGCCAGGGTAAGAACCCACATTTATATTTTAGTCTCCTTAGTTTAATCATTCTCTTACTATACCATACCAGAAAGGTGGGGGTGGTGAGACATGCAGATTTGTGTAATTCTTGTTGGACATTGTATCTTATACATACAGTGTAAATGTTAGTTATGAATATCAGAATAGCTGAGAACACTAGGTAAATGGTTGTAAGTCCCAACACTGTATTGGGGTCAAGTGCAGCTAGGTAGAATGGAATATGATTGGGATTTATAATTGACCTTTGCTGATTCAAGACTTATCATTTAATGTGCCTGTTTGTAACATTGAGATAAGAACAGCTACACTCTGCTATAGTAGAGCACATAATCTAAGACTTTTGGCATGAAGAACCCAAAGTTAACCTATTAAATTCCCATACTTGAGTTCTCTTCAGGCAAGCTTGATCATAATTTTTGTTGATCCTGGCATCACCATAAGGCGAGACTTAGGTGTTACTTTTCCGGTGTCATCAGAGGCAGTGGTAGCAGCATGTCAAAATGTGACAGTTTATGTTAAAGTAATGTATTTTCTACTCGATCAAAAACTAACCAGGCGAGACATTTAAATCCGAGGAATTCTTGTTTCAGAATTATCTATCTTAATTTTCAGACCTGTACAATTCTTCCAACGTGTGCCTCAGCTCTATCCAATCTCTTTCATCTTTGAATATTGATTTTATGAATTTTTACATTCTTTCTATGTATCAAACAAATTTTGATAATATTCCATTATATGATTAACTTGATTTATGTTCAATAATAATTTTAATAATAGTGACAATGATAGTTGTATGGTAATAAATGTTCATTTATATTTTATTTTAGGCATTAGTTGGTTTATCAAGGTCAGAGACAGTCAGACAAATTATCAGTAAGCTGCCTTTGTTTAACAACGGACAACTACAAAGTAAGAATATTTCTTTTCAAGACATATATATATATATAATGTAACAAGTTTTATATTGATCAGATCTAAAATCTAAATTTATTTCAGAACGTACTTCTTATAACTAGACACTGTATTCATGTAATTTTAACTCGATAAAATGATAAAAATAAAGTAAGATAAAAATATACAAAGATAAACAGGCATGAAAAGTCATCCAAAATTACATTTTAGCATGAGAAGTAATTTGTTTATTGACATCATGATATACATATAAAACCTCTGCTAAATTGTTAAATCAATCAATTTTATAATGTGAAAACACTTACACTAACATGTAAGTAGTAACCAACATTTTTCTTCATTCATTGAATTTGATTCTGATTTAATTTATTATGGATGCTGTTTACACTTTGTAATTTGTGTGATGGATTATGCAGATAATTCATTTGAGGTCTGGAAATCAAAGAGAAACAGAATGATATGATTAAATCATCATTATTGAAAAAATATATTGTGTGCCTTAATGTCAATGAGAATTGAATGAAATGTTTTTTTCTTTGTTAAACATGAAATTGTTAGAAATTTGTTAAATTTGATTATTATAAAAACTGTCAGTGGGTTCAGCAAAATAGCCTTTATGTCAATGAGATTTGAACCAAATGTTTTCTGCCTGGACTTTGTTAAAGTTAATTATATATGTATATATTCTAGTTCTGATGAAGGAGCCAGTGTTACAGGACAAGAGACAAGAGCATGTCAAATTCTGTAGATATGCTAATGAATTAATAGAGAGAGTATCAGGAAAACATTCTAACGCAAACTGGGACGCCTCGCTGGAGGAAATCAGAAGGGTTTGTATTCAGTTGAAACTATTTTATTGAATTTTCTAATTGATGAAGATTTTATTAACATACTTTCACACATAAGGTCTGAGACCTGTTCAAGAAGTGTATGTATGCTTTTGATTTAAGCCATTCATGAGTGATTGTGCAACCTATTGTAAGGTTGTTCGCCTTAGGTTCAAGATGGCATCCCTCAGACAAAACCAACATGCATTTCAATTTATATTTCAGTGCAAGTGTATGGTATCTTTCTAGAAGAGATTTGAATGATAGAATTAGTTAAAACTTTCGTATAGATTTCCGATTTTAATTTGTATCTTGACATTTTGTCTCCAGTCAAGTGCCGATGTACAAATCTAAGGGAGAATAATTTTAAAGCATCTGGATGATTATGATGATTTAGATTCAATGTGATTGCCTATGACTATTCAATAGACACAAAAAAATTGTATGCACGAGCATAGTGGAAAGCGACCAGTCTCTTAAACCGGCCTCTGGTGCAGTAGTATATGTAATTGAAACTTGACTAATGGCTCAGTTTTCTTAACAGACATTAAGAGAAAAGAAATGTTGTATTTTGCAACAGTAATAAATAATCTCTGTTGTTTTTCTCAGGCTGATATTGTAGCACAGACTAAGATCATGTTCCAAGAGAGGGAGCTACTGAAGCTGATTCAGAGTCATTTATTATCTAAAGGTCAGTTATTTGTAAAAATAAATACAAAACAAAACAGAAAAAATGCCATCAGTTTCAAGATTGATATAATGAGGATTTCTTGAATATCTTGAACACACTGTGAATAAAGGGAAACACTATAGTCAAGATTTAATGACTCATAGTGCATGTGACTTTCATTTTGATTTCAAGTTTTCAAGGTGCTGAAGTGATTAATTTTGAAGAGACATCAAAGAGGAGCAGTCTAGCCCAGGCATTGAACTATTAATAGTATTGGAGTTACAGTATGTTTAAGTAGTGTTTATGTGTTTTTCAGATGATTTGTTTTTAATCCACAAAAAAAAAAAAAAAAATTTCTTTGACAACAGTGAGCCATGATACTTATACCTTGATATGACTATTGGCTTTAGTTGAGTGTGTCTGTTGTAGGGTTTGTTGAGTCGGCTGCTGCCTTACAGAAAGAAGCCAACTTACCTCAGTGTACATCACCACCATTGATACACCCAGCTAGTCCACATATCTACTCAACACCACACACACCCAAACTGGTAAGTATACATACACACACACACACACACACACACACACACACACACACACACACACACACACACACACAAGCAGATCATATGTACACAAAATGTGACACAACTGGTTAAAATATTCATGCAGTACTTAAGTGGTAGTCCCAATATCCATTGGAAATCACATTTTTAACTTGTATATTCCCATTGGTTTACCATACCTTAAGTGGTAAGCAGATGTGTTGTACACACAAGTGCAATGCCTAAGTAAGTAAATACATCTACTAAAATGTTTTTGTGTCACAACAACCCCCTCTTTCCAACACACACTCTCTCTCTCTCTCTCTCTCTCTCTCTCTCTCTCTCTCTCTCTCTCTCTCTCTCTCTCTCTCTCTCTCTCTCTCTCACACACACACACGCACACACACACACACACACACACACACACACACACACACACACACACCACATCTATAATAGAAAACTCTCAAGTCTACTAACACCATACAACTTTTTACATTTTTACTGGTAAGTACATCCCTTACACACTTTCTATTCTGTAAAGCCTTTTTGTTGTAGGGAAGACAGACCAGTGTACCTGGAACATCAGTCACTAGTTCAGTTAGTGCACCAAATGTGTTCATAAGTCATCATTATAGAGATAGTCAGAAAGATAGTCCTATTAGTTCATCAACTCCAGGAACACCTGGACCTATCAGATTTACCATTGGAAGACATGCCAATTCTCCACCCACAAATGGTGTTCATTCAAAAGTAGGTTGATTATTAATACATTATGTAGTGCTAGTTCTCTGTATTCTTGATTTTCAACTCTTTGTAGCAAAAATGTAGTTATAATGGGTATTACTGAGAACCTTGAACCACCATACATCTTAAGTTTGTACAGAATAGGAGGGCAAATGCTTATATCACATATTCCCTGAATGACATTATAGAAAATTATCAACTTATGTAATTCTAATTCCAAATATGATGGGTATCATTAGGTACCATGTGGTATGCTTAATAAGGAGTTAGACATATGGCTGTAATTGTATTAGACTACTGTAAATGAAGAGATTTCAGGCACTTATATTTGTTCAGTGTTCTGTTTTTGTATAAAATTGTGAAAAAGCGGGACCTGAAAATGAAAAAATGAAAGGTAGTTGAATTCAATTTGAGACTTAACTTGCTGCATTTGAGTTACTGTCAACTGACAACAAAGAATTAAAGGAAATTTTGTTGTATGAATTAGTTGACACAAAGCTTTTCATTATTTACAACTGTTGATATTCCTGTAATATGAGTTTAATTTCCAATCACTGTTGTGAAAAATAATATAGTACACTATAAAGTATATATTTTTTAACGTAACAATTGTTTTATCCTTTTTTTATCGCATGGGATATTGGGAATATAACTACTTTTGTGACAATTTTTGTGTCGCCTGACTAGGCGACATATAGGGATTACTTTGGTCGTCGGCGGCGGTGGCGGCGGCCGGATTTCCTTGTCCGGAGCATAACATTGGTGTTGTACGTTCAAATGACTCCAAACTTGGTGTGCATGTTTCTGGCAATGACTCGAAGTGCAGTGCACAAGAACCGCAACTCTATCTTGTTCCGTTTTTGAATTATTTCCCTTTCTGTTTCATCTGTTTCAAAGAAACATATCTAGTTTTTTTATCTGCATAACTTAGAACTGGATTATTTGAGTTTGAAATATACTTGATTGATTTGAAACAAGATGTTTGATACTGAATTTTTCTGTATTTAAAGGCTACCTCACAGAGATGTAAATTTTTAAAGGAATCCAGTGTAACAAGTCCAGCTTGGAGGTCAAAAGGTGTCTTAAATAAACCACAAGGAGATATGACACTAGATAAAATTGTTACAGAATATCTACGAAAACAGCATGCATTGTGTCGTAACCCTGTCTCAACATGTCCACGTATGTCATTATTTAGGTGAGTGCTAAAATACAGAATACTATTCCTATTCACGTAAGTCTGAAAACACTTCTAAAACTAAAACTGAAAAATGTATTTCAAATTTCCAGATAATATAAAAACTGCAGGTGATGTTCAGGTTATGGTCTTACTTTCCATGTGTGACCTGTTTGATCCGGGTGACTTGAGAGCTCTGGAATAGTAGAAACACGTGTTAAGAGTTGATACAATGTTAGTGTGTTATTTTATGATGTCAGTTTGTAGCCTAACATGCATATAAAACTCTTCGGGAATGATAAACAATTAAAATAATTTTGGATAAAATCTTAATTGATCTACATGCATACAAGGAGCCTTGGTGGCTGTATGGTGTGAAGTACTTTTTTATCACAGCCTCTCTAACTGCCTAGGTTTAAATACCAGTCAGTGGATCAAAGTCAGATGAAGCTTTTCAGTTTGCTTGCTGAAGGTGGTGTAGTTTTTCTCCATGCATTACAGTTTCACCCACCGTCCCTCAACTGACTGCCTCTACATAGAAAGAGGAAAGAAACTTGTCTGCATTGTAAAACTCCATTATTCCATTACTCCACTTTTTTTATCATCCCTTTAGTTAGATATTGTTGAGTAATGTTACTTTGTAAACTTAAATTTATACTGCAAAGGTATGTGTCTGGAAGATACTTGAAGATAGATTCAATTTTAATACATTGTACATACATTTGTTAATTTGTAGCCCACATAGATGTCCTGAGCCTAGAAGAAAAAACAGTGCCCCATTGAGTATTACTTCACGTTTGTATCATAGAACGGTAGGTTATCTATCAGATAATTTATTACCTACTCCTACTATGAATGGGAAAATTTCCTATTTTTCATCAACTTTATTTCAATTTATTCATGTTTTTAAATTTTTGCATTTTTGGATGGCTGGCATTCAGTTGAAATTCAAATACATGTATGTGTGTTAGTTTCATTTTCACTTCTTGTTACTGTCACAAATTAATGCAAAAATTAAAAGAAAAGGAAAGTTTCACAATTTACAGTACTTGACATATTTTGTGGATTTAGATGTTAAACATCTCATTAGCTTAATCCAATAGTTGGTGAAAATTAAAAATGTAAATGAAACATACGTCTTCTGTTTTAGTGTCGATGTAATCATTTACTGTTTTTGTGTCTAAATTTGGTGGTTTTGAGTTTGATATTTGAATTAAACATGGGTAATATACAAATGTACTTAGATGGACTTTTCAATGGTAGTTCATTAGCATTATCTAAGTAACAGATTAGATTCAAACTTTGACCATCAAGCTACATGTAGTTTAACTATGGACTAGATTCACAATAGTCCGAGAGATCTGGCGTTGATTTTATTTTACTTTTCGACTTTTGTAAAGTTGATTTTCTAAAGTCGAAAAGTAAAATAAAATTGACGTCAGATGTCTCGGACTAGATTCACAAGTAATCTTACCATCTCCATTTTGATCAGATATGTTCACTGTGTTGGTCACTATGAAATCACATTTGCACCTAACAGCCATTTTATTTAAAAAAAAAAAAAAACTAGATAATAAGATGGGCCTAGACTTGCAGGTGTATTCTTTATATGTATTTGTAGATCTTATCAGTAAAAATAATTGTTTCTTTATAATTATTTTATTTTTTTTTTACAAAGATATTGCCAAGATATGGTGGAATTGATGGGGCAAGTGCAAATAGAAAATTTGTATACAGCAGGTAAGTTTATTGCAAAAGTTTGCAGACATTTAAATTTAAACACACACACACACACACACACACACACTTTGGGAATATTACAAAATTGGATCACACACAAGTAGTACAAATCATGTGATTATTAGTTTGAACTACCATACAATGTATTATAGACTTGACTCACAATTAAGTATTCAAACCATTTTACAATGTAACTTTCACTAAACTAATACAAGCATAATATTGATTCCATTTTCTGTACAATTGTAAAAATCAATGTATTATTTTATTATTTTGTATAGATTTCGACCAATCAGGACTTATAAAGATAACGATGAAGATGGTTACTCATGTTGTGCATTCTCTGTAAGTTAAAATCACATCAGTCTGTTATACTCTAGTCTGTTATCTTAGTCATTAAAGCTTAGAAAAAAATATTACAGATACATTTAAAGTTGACCCACTAGAAGTGTTTAAATGGTAAAATATAACAAAATTAGAACTTGAAGCAGATTCAACTTCATTTCAACTTATATTTCATAGGATGTGTAAGTTGTCATATCAGACTGTTGACAAAAACCCTCAGATTTAATGATGACATCAAGTTAATTATGAATGATGTTTTGGTTTTAAGTGTTCTGTTGTAAATATTAGAATTTTCTAGCAATTATGTAAAAAATTATAAATATTCAAGTATTCATCTTTCTGTTTTAAATTTATAATCTGTTTACTTTAGAGTCTGACCCAAGACTTGAAAGTGGGTAGTGACTGTTCTTTCGCCAAGCACTTGGCATTACGAAATGAAAGTCACGGTTCTTTCGGATGGGAACTTAAAATAAATGAGGTCCCGTGTCATGGCAGGCATGGCACGATAAAGAACCCTGCTGTATAATGCCATCAGCGCAATGCACAGGCAAAATTTCTGCACTTTCGTCTATAGCTGGTGACGTCTCGATAAAAGTGAAATATTCTTGACTGGGACGTTAAACACCATTACTCTCTTACTCTGTTTACTTTAGATAAGATAGGACCTTATTGTGTAAGTGGAATAAATAACTTGCAGATCACATATTCAAATCTTGAGTTTACAGTTTACTTGTTTGCTTGAATATCTGTTATTTTCTATAGCTTCTGCAGTTTTCTTTAACATTCCAGAAGTTCAGAGGCCTGTTTAAGGGACTGGTTGTTTTTCACTTTGCTTGCGCATACAATTTTTATGTCTATTGAATGGTCACGAGCAATCACATTGAACCTAAGACATCATAATCATTCAGATGGTTTAAAACCTATCTCCCTTAGATTTGGACATGGAACTTGACTAGGGGAAAAATGTAAAAAAAAAATTAAATTAAATCGGGCATCTGTACTCAAGTATTAACCAATTCTATCATTCAAAATCCCTTCTAGAAAGATACCATGCACTTGCATTGAAAGCATGCTGGTTTCAGAATTTATTTAAAACATTTCTTATTTAGATATTGTGATGAAAAGTTTTATTAATAAAATCCTTCCTTTACTTTAGATTTTGAATTGACTTTTATAACAAATTCATTTTGTGTTTCAGGCATGTGAACAGTATTTATTGTTGGGTACATATTCCGGTGATTTAAAAATGATCAATCTCAACTCAGGGGAGGTAAGTCTTGTTAAATAAACAAAAATGCATTTTCAAATTGACACACCCTTGCACACATAAACTAAAAGTGAATATTTTACCATCAAGATTTAACAGTAAAACATTTTGTTTGATAATATTGACAGTACATGTATTAATGTAGTTTCAGTATATATTTGTATATGTGTTATATTTACCATTTTGGTTGCTTTAAGAAAACTAAAATTTATGTTTGGCTTAAAAGGGTATTGGTTTTTTCACAGGTTGATTTTACAAACAGTTTTATTTGGCCTAATAAAATAGTTCAATCGAGACTGGTTTTTGTATTTATTTATGGTATTGTTTTCTTGTCTCACCTCTGTAGAGTTGATGACCTGAAAAATCTACAACCTCAGATTTTAGTGAAAGTTTTCCTTATTTATTTTAGACTCATAAATAGATTATGTTTTGACAGTAGGTAAATCAAGATGCTTATGTGTTGCCACAAATTTGTGAATATAAAGATATATAGAAAAATTTTGCCACAATTTCTATTGCTAATAAAATTAATTTATATAAGTATATTGAAAAATAATGTTGTTGATAATGATACATAGGATATAACAATGATATTTATTTATTATTGTAGGAAGCAGGAACATATACCTGTCATTCTGCTCCAATCTCGCATCTACAACCAACACGGGTATGTTATTGTCATTATTTATATTTTTACCTGGATGTCTTACCTGAAAAGTGCACGACATGAGATTGTCACCATCTATACTGGTGTTAACATTTTAGTTTTTCAAAGCAATTTCTTTCTCAAAATTATATTATAAGTAAATGGCCATATAGCTGATACAAAAGCATTTTTCTGACAAAGCTCATAATCTGTATAGGGGCCTCGGTGGCCGAGTGGTCTAAAGCACACATAGATCACAGTGCCTCTTACTGCCTGGTTTTGAATCCCACTCGGGACAGATCCTATTGTGAGAAAGTTTGTCAGTTTGCTTGCTGAAGGTTGGTGGTTTTCTCTGGGTACTCCAGTTTTCTCCACCATTCCAGAACTGACCACCTTGAAATAAGTGAAAGAATTTTGACTGGGGCGTAAAACACTATTACTCCACTCCACTCATTATCTGTATAGCTTTTGGTATTATTGTGTGACAGATCATTGGAAGCACTTCATTTTAATTATTCTGTAACAATTTGTTGAAAGTTTAGTATTTTAGAACATTACTTTTTTAAAAGGCTATGTGCAGATGAGCTGTTCTGTTCTTATAAACCATGTATTATTTCATATTGTGTACTTCAATTGTATTTATGTTTGTGAATTATTATTTAGGAGGAATTATTGTTTTGATATTAGCAAAAATGAATAAAAAAAATCTTATTTGAACCAGATTTGAACATATAAATTTGAGATATTGTTCATTCATTGTGTTTGTTTATTAATTCCGTATTTTTAGGATGGTAATTTAATTTTAACTTCATATTCTGGTTGGGGAAATTCTAATGGTTCAGCTTTATGGAAATTTGTGGATGTATTAGACAGCCGGTAGGTAACATACATTTAAAATCAGCAATCCAAACTTTTCTCGCTGTGTCTTTTATTATCATCTATTTAAAGATTCTTTCAAAGAATCATGTGATGTGGTGTTCCAGCATACCACAAAAATGTCTCAGAATGTTTGTGCTGAGCTATTTTTGCTGGTTTTTGGAAAAAGGACGTTTCAGGAATACCAACATTTTTACAGGAAATCAAAATGTGTAATTCTGTGTTCATCGTTAATGCACATTATTTTTCTACACAAATGGGGTAACATGTTGCACACTGGTGTAAGATTGACAAAGTATTTTGGTAAAACAAAAAATTACATTTTTTGGACAAATTTACTACATGTAACTTTTCTTGTAGCCATTCATTCTTTTGTTGCTCTGTCACTGGATGGTGTCTTGTAGGAACCATAACAATTTAAGGATGTCAAGATGCATATTTTTAAGGGGGAGTTAAAAAAATTACTTTTTTCATACAAACCCTTTGTGATTTTTTAAAACCTGTTGATAATCTGAACTGTATGGAATTGATGAAAACATTTATTTGGAAAGTTTTAGTCCTAGCTCTCTTATTCTGTTCCCAGTAATTTTTTTTTTTTTTTTTTTTTTTTTGATACTACTGGTAGCTATAATAATTGTTCATTTGGAGCCTTTCATGAATGTGTGATTTTGTTTATACAATAGATACAACCTTGATGAAGATTATGTGGAGTTTAGTAAACAAACACAAGATAGAATTATTGGGACAAAAGAAGAAACAGCTCACGTAAGTTGTATGTATGTGACAGCATGTAAAGGTTGTGTTGTTTGGTCTGTTGTACTTGTATTTAAAAACCAATATTCTTAAATAATGTTTGTTTCATGTACTGAAAACTTATTTTTTACCCAAAGTGCTTACCATCTCAGAGCCTGGTTTCACAATCATTTCTTAACTTAAAGTAAGCATATTTTGAGAATCTCATTTTGAATTACAAATAAATATCTATGAAAAAACTAAATACAGATGTTACAAGCTTCAAGTGAACTTCAAAATGACACCTTAAACTTCTGAATATCTAAACAATTTACTAATTTATCGAGATTCAAAATTTTCCAGATTTAAGTTAAGGAAAATCTTAGTTAAGGAACGATTGTGAAAGTGGGGCCTGCTTATATTGAAAATGTATATCTAGTTAGTCACTATGAAATCTTAATTGCAGAAAAGTTTACTTAAAAGTTAGCAACTGAATCCATTCAAAGTTTGCAACTTAAAAAGAATAATAAGCAAAAAGAAAAACGTTATGCATACAAGTACATATATACGACTTAAGATAGAGCTTTTTTTAATTCCAAAGATTTTCAGAATTTACTTCAAGAGGTACTTTTAAAAGACTGAACACACAAATTAGTTGTGTAACTCAAATTTTGCATTTCCAGATTTATGATGTAGCTACAGGCCAACAACTGTTAAAGTTATATGATGCTGACAAAGCCAACAATTACCGTGACAACAGAGCAACCTTTCACCCCACAGATGACCTTGTACTTAATGATGGAGTATTATGGGATGCAAGGAGTGGAAAGTCCATACACAAGTTTGACAAATTCAATTCATTTGTTAGCGGCATCTTTCATCCGATGGGTTTGGAATTGATTATAAATTCTGAAGTTGTATCCTTTTTTAGTAGTTTAAAATTAGTGTGTGATATTGCATTATTATTATTATTATTATTTATTAACTGAAAAAGTAGATTTATTGGATAGATAAATATCGACAAAATTCCAGCAATTTTTCATCATAAGAAGTCGGTCAATAACCTGTTTATTATATACTTTTATTTGTTATATTGGGTGTAAATTATATAAAATAGAAATGAACAAAAAGAAGTGGTCATCCATATTTCAATCAAGTTCTTTTTTTAACAGAATTAATTCATTCAACAGCTAATAAATGCCTACAGATAAACAACATAGTATTGTCAGGATACACATCACAAAGATGTCTTTTTGCAGACTGGACACTTTCATGGTAGTTTTTCATGTTCCTATAAGTTGAAGAAGTTTCACCTCAATGACATCATCACCTGGGCAACAGGCAATATATATTTTGACTGGGAACATTATGGTACAAAGAAAAAAGAAATTTCTTATTTAATTTATATAATAAATATGAATAATGACCTTATGCATAAATATTGTGACAAAATAATTGTAGGCTAAAGGTTTTATTCATAATATAATTTTGAATAATTTTTTAATGATTTGACTTTTGTCTTCTTAATTAGAGAATCTATCTGTTTGATTGCCAAAGGTCAAAGGTTATTTTAGGGTACTTTAGTTTCGTCATCATTAGAGAACTGACTACCTGCATCTTAGTGAAAAAAATTGACTAGCGTGTAAAACTCCATTACTCTACTCCACTCTGCCCTCTCTATTCTATTTTGCATGTCTATTTCAATCTTTAATAGAAAAGGTCATGCATTGGAAACATCAACATTAAGTTTAAAAAGACTGACTTGATATTTTCTTTAACTGCTATCACAGTGGGATTTGAGGACCTATCATTTACTTCATACAGTACCATCACTAGATCAGTGTCAGATACGATTTAACAACTCGGGGGATGTCATTTATGGTAAGTATATTTCATACAGTACCATCACTAGATCAGTGTCAGATACAATTTAACAACTCAGGGGATGTTATTTATGGTAAGTATACTTCATACAGTACCATCACTAGATCAGTGTCAGATACGATTTAACAACTCGGGATGTCATTTATGGTAAGTATACTTCATACAGTACCATCACTAGATCAGTGTCAGATACAATTCAACAACTCGGGGGATGTCATTTATGGTAAGTATACTTCATACAGTACCATCACTAGATCAGTGTCAGATACGATTTAACAACTCGGGGGATGTTATTTATGGTAAGTATACTTCATACAGTACCATCACTAGATCAGTGTCAGATACAATTTAACAACTCGGGGGATGTTATTTATGGTAAGTATACTTCATACAGTACCATCACTAGATCAGTGTCAGATACGATTTAACAACTCGGGGGATGTCATTTATGGTAAGTATAAAATGACACACTTTACCATTGGTAAAAACAGTTCTGTACAATCACCATGGGATATCACACAGTATTTGAATGTACATGTAAGTTATTACATGACATCAAAGAACTAATGTTACTAGCAGCATGTGTGAATTTGTGATATTTTACAATTTTAAATCAATGTTGATTTTATCTTGGTTTCATTCTGGTCACATATAGAAATAACAGAAATTAAAAAAAAACAAGTATATATTTTAAAGTGTTGCGACATATCTCCTGTATTGACGGCAGTGGTTTTGTTTGCCTAAAATTACTACTGAATAAAGGTAGTTTCCCCTTGAGAAATAAGACTTAAATTTCCCAATTTGACAACTAAAATTCCCCAAAAGGCAACAGTGACACACAATCAAATAGTTTAAGTTAAATCCAGTTGTCCAAAACTGTTCTTACAGACAAAAAATGTTAGATATTGTCACAATATAAAATCTTTGCAATGAATTTCAAAATTGTCTGCGTAATATGTGACATAAAAAGGGTCCAAATTTTTCCAATCTGAAAGGTGGAAGGTAGTTTTTAAAAACCATAGCAAAATCACTGGACGGATTTATTAATAAAAAAATTGTGTATGTTTTATATTACAATGGAGGCATGACTAGGTGATTAAGGTCACAAATTCTAGATTTATTGGATGAGCAAGACATTTAATTTAACGTTGTCCCAGTCCACCCAGCTGTCAATTAAATGGATACTAGTGGACATATTGGGTTAATCTTGTGACAGTATTACATGCAATCCAAGATGGAGTATTGTATTCTCAATTGCTCCATGTTATTGAAACTTGTATAAGCCTAAGTCTGATAAAACTTTTAATATTGTTTTACAGCAAATGAATGATAAGTTTTTACTAACTGTTATTATTGTTTTACAGCAATTCATATAGATGAAGACTTAGAGCTGGAAGAAGACAAAGTCCGTAGTCCGTATGGATCTACATTCAGAACATTTGATGCTACGGATTATAGTTCTATAGGTGAATATCAGATTAACTATGTAATGTCTCAGGAATAGTCCACCTGTTTCAAGAATATAATATTAATGGAACTCGCCAGTGTACCACCTGATCAATACCTCTTAACATTTGTGTGGAATGAAATGGATAACGTTTACGTCAATATTCCCGAAAAAACGCCGTTATTACGGGAAAACGTCATTTTATGCAATTCCATTGCCAATAGAAATAATTGCCCCGCACAAACGCTATGAGGTATCATGTGGTACACTGGCGAATTCCATTGATAAATTTTATATTTCTTCTCGTTTTGGATAACATGACATGGAAGTGAAAGTGTCCTGAATCTTTAAATATTTTAGAAATAGTTAGATATAGATAGATTTTTGCACCTTGAATAAAACAGAACATAAGCTTTCTTCCCAGTAAATATATGTTAACCGTTCCCTTTTCTTTGATTGAATATTTAAAAATGACTGGGTGATTTAGACCTCAGGTATTATTTTGATATGCTGATATGTTTCTTTGGACTCATTTACAGGTGTGATCTTTTTTCTCTTTCAGCCACCATAGATGTTAAGTCCAGAAGTATAAGTGATCTTTGTACAGATAAATCTGATCTGTATTTAGCTGTTGTAGAGGTAATTTTATGACAAATTTGTGACTGAGTGTTCTTTTGTTCTTGATTAAAAATCATGGAAGCTTTTATTGTTAAGTTTTGAATCCCATCAAGTCAGATCCATTTTTGATAAATTTAAAAAGTTTACTTTCCCAAGATGGGAACACTAGAATTGGTTGCTTAAATATATAGTGAAAGAATATTGCCTGGGGCATAAGAACTATTATTTCATTCTACTTACACTTAATAAATGTGATAAATTGGATTTTTAGCTCACCTGAGCTATTGCTATCCATCTTCGTCCATCGTCCGTCTTGCATCGTCCGTCGTGGGTAAACTTTTTACATTTTAATCTTCTTCTCCAAAACCACTGGGCCAAATTTAATGAAACTAAATTGCTAATTATCTTGAAAACTATTAACTTTTTGTATAGGCATGTATATTAGAATATTGTAGGTATTGACATGACAATCATATATGGTTCGAGGTCATATATGTTCAAAGGTCAAGGACATAGCTGCATTAGTATACTGAAATTGATTAATGATTTGGAAATTATTCATTGCACTACAGTTACTTCATGCATATTATATAAGCAACTTATAAATGAAATGTGAGTGGATATATTTCTGATTAAGTTTTAATTGAGTTCTTAATTTGAGAAAACTTTTCAAGTTTCTGTAGTTAATATATTGTCTATTGCACTTTGCAAACAATATTGGACATATCTTCAGGTGAGCGTTAAGGCCCATGGGCCTCTTGTTTTGATTGCATTAATATATTTGTTTCCCATATATAGAAGATGCATGTATTTCATCAAAATTGACAAGTAATTTTTTGTAAGTTTTTGTGAAATTCTGAATGTTGAAAGTTAAATGAAATCAGAAAATAAGTTTTAAGAAAGTGTGCTCAGGTTGTCTATGATAGTAAGCTTTTTGTTTAGATAAATACATATATAAAACATCAATATGAATGTCACAGTGGAATAAGTAAATATTCAAAAAAGATTCTCATGTTTTTAGAATCAACAGTACACAGATACAACTACAGAGGAATTTGTATGTAAACTTTATGAAGTAGGAAAACTGAAGGATGCTGAAGATGATCAGGTTTGTTATAGTTATTTTATTCAATATTATAATGACATTTGTGTCACATCTATTATACCCATGCTTTGGCCAATATTCTGCAAAAACAATACTAAACGATATTTAAAGTTTTAAAGGAAAACATTGGCTTGGAATGATAATAACTTTCAGAATCTAAATTGCTTTGGACACACGCTTGACGTAACTGAAATTAATTACACCATTCCAATATTTATGAAACACATAAGTATTTGTCCTAGATACTTTATTTACTCATCAGTCTATGAATGAACACCTAAGCAACACTCAGGGGAGTTGAGTTGAGTCAAGAATATTCACTTATATCGAGATGTCGCCAGCTATAGGCTAAAGTGCAGAAATTTTGCTTGTGTGTTGTGCTGATGACATTATACAGCAGGGTTCTTTATTGTGCAATGCCTGCCATGACACGGAACCTCGTTTATTTTAAGTTCCCATCCGAAAGAACCATGACTTTTATTTTGTAATGCCGAGTGCTTGGTGAAAGAACAGTCACTACCTACTTTCAAGTCTTGGGACAGACCTGGCTGGGGTACGAACCCACGACTTTCCACTTACGGAGCGAGCACTCTACCAACTGAGCTACCGCAGTGGCCCAACACTCAAGGGAGAAATAATTATTTGAATTAACATTGTGAATTACATGTTTTGAGTACTGGATGGATATTCAATAAGAACATTGCTCCATCTCTCCACTCTAGGAGATGCCTATGCTGAAATTTTTTTAGTTTCCTTGTTAGATGCTTTTCCGGGCACTCCAGTTTCCTCCACCTTCACAAAACTGATTGCCTTTATATAAGTGGAAGAATATTGACTGGAGTGTATAACACCATTATTTCATTATTTCTTATACAGAAAGGGTAGGTCAGTTGAAAGAAGGAGACTTGTTCATGTATATACTTATTTTGTACATATAATTGTGATACTTTTTTTTTCTGCAGGCTGAAGAGGAGGAAGAAGAAGAAACAATTGAAGATGACGACGATGATGATGATGACGACGATGATGATCTGTTGAATGTTGACTCACTTTCAGAATCCAATGAAAACAATGATGATGATGGTAAAATATTTTCTCATACATTTTTATGTTCATTATTCTTTTTTATTACAGTATATTTCTTTAAAAAATACATACTGTAGCAAATTACGCAAAAGTGTGCTAGTGTCTTTTCAGGGTAATGTATTTCTCATTGACAATATGAAAATATAATTCAATGCTTATATTTAAGTTTTAAAGACATCTAAATTAGATAAGAGAATAACATACATTTTTTGCTTTAATAATTTCAAAACAATTTGAGAAGATAAGGAAAAATTATGTGCACTGCCATGAGCAATTTCGGATATGACATAGACAGGACATCACAAACTATTCAGCACATGGCTATACTGCTAATTAGTATTCAAGAAATGAACCAAATGTATTTTTGCCTTTCAACCAATGAAATTGTCAGAAATTTCTCAAACTATAAATTATAATATCTAGTATAAATTTTAAATGATTTTGATTTTACATAATCATTTGAATGTTTAGCGATAGACTTAGGTTAAGTTTTAGACAAAGCAAAAGTAGGACAAGTATGATTCAATTTGCATATGATGTTTTTAACTAAAAGTAACAATTTTATAACAAATAATTTTTATCAAATTTACAGATGAGGATAATGAGGATTTAAGCGGTGGTGATGATAATGCTGATGATGATGACGATAACGATGATGACAGTGGTAGTGATATTGTTATTTCCACAGATAGTGAGGACGATGATATTCTGTTTGAACTCATGGAATGAAAACTACTCAGTTTTTACATTAACATAATACTGCCTAAGGTTTAACAAAAAATTCCTGGTGGGTTTAAACACTGTATTTTTTTATACCAACTGAAGTTAGTTAAGAAAATTGTTGATACCAGTAACTTTATACTAACTGACATTATACCTATTTTTGCCAATGGCATCAGATCTCTGCTGTTCTTGGATTACAAGAATTGATAATTTTCTGTGATTTTAGACAGTTCCTTGCTTACAAAAGCATCGTATATTCAAGATGTCAAATCATAATCTCATAAAAATGTATGAGGGCCAGAATAGATACAGGGTCAGAATAGGTACACCACCAGTTTCGTTATGTTTTGCCAGTATAAAAGGAATGAAAATTTGTTGTTAATTTTTTCTTGATTGCTTATGATTAAAAAATGTCACCAGTGAATTTAATATATTTTTATGAAAAAAATTTTAATTAAAATTTACATTGTTTATTTATACATATGTCAATGAATTCTGCTGTTTCAAAACCTTGCATGCATGTTTTTTTTTTATCACATTTTAATGTACAGTTGTGTCAAGTGAAAGATACAGCAAAGTTATTGTTATAGTTAAAAGTTTGAAAGAAAGAAATAAATGATGATGTGTGGTGAATAATATGCTAAAACCAAGTTTTAAAAAAAAAACAAAACAAAAAAAAAACTTAACTGCAAATCAAAAATTTTTAAGCTATATTTGTATGCCTAAGTATGAATAAATTAGAGAGAATATTGACCCAAAAATATACTTTTCCGAATGTTTTCTTATTTGAACCAAAAAAATCCCCAAAAACAAATTTGTATTGTGTGGAGAATTCTGCATTACCAAGTACCAAGATATTTAAGTGATTGATATATGTTGTTATTTGTTCAGTAAATTTGGTTGATATCGTCAATATTTACATGTTTTGTTTACACAAAACTCAAAAATCCTACTCTTTGAGTCACTGTGGTTGTGACGGTGAATTATGCAAAACATTTATAGAAAATTCAATTATTTTGAATTTAGTTAGGTATTTTTTGCTTACTTTATTCTAGTCTTATATGAAAATCACTATGCACGTCCATGATTACCATGGAATACTTCTGTAGAAAAGAAACTCTTGTCGCTATGGGAATTTTAATGTCCAAAATGGTGATGTTTTCACCGGAAGTGTTTTTTTTTTTTTTTTTGGTGATGATTACTTTGTATGCACAAAAGAATCATTATTTGCCTTGTTTTTCAACATGTCAAATCCCATAGCAGCAATTTTTTACTGTATGCAAAGATATTCCTTGGTAATCAAGGATGTACATATCAATCTCTCATTATGACTAGACTCAAGTAAGTGAAAAATACCAAACTCAATTCAAGTTCATTGCATTACCAAACTCAATTCAAGTTCATTGCATTACCAAACTCAATTCAAGTTCATTGCATTTTCTATGAAAGATTTGCATAATTCACTGTCACAAACACAGTGACTTAAACAGTAGTTTACATTTGGTCAGTTTATAAAGCCAAATATTTAAATAGTTGATATGTTTTTACATCATAAAGAGGGCATTTATTTTGATATTTACACTTACCTCTTTACCAACCATAGATTTACCCATTTTGCAGATATTGTTTATTAACTACTCTTGATTATTTTAGGTGCAGGGAAATACATGTTGTTCAAAATAACTTTGGATCATGTGCTTAAAAGCTTTTAGACTGGACTCGCATTTATCTCTAAACTTTTATTTACAGCGATTTGTTTTAAAATCTTGACTATTATACTGCAATAAGGACATCAATTATCTCCCTTGTAACTGCCCAATATAAATGTCAGTAAATATGTACAGATGTAGAAATCATTGAATTAATTTATTATTGTTTTAATTAAATATGTAAATATGTTGGAATATCTCTTCCTTGGTGCTGTATTATATATTTTTATATACATAGTTGTATATTTATGGGTAATTGTTACATGTGTTTACTGTTGTCATGGTTACATAATCAGAGTCAATTCATTCAAAACTTTACTGATTAGATTACTGCTCTCAGTTAGAAAAATATATCATCAATTTTAGTTTTATATAATTACACAAAAGTGAAACAAGAAAATGTAGAAATATTAAAGCAAAGTTCCATTTATTGAAAAGTTACATGTCAAGCAACAAAGTATGTACAGTGCAGTGGTAAATGAACATTATGGACTTTTTCAGACTCTTTGAGTAACATACCAGCAAAAAAGATGCAACCATTTATGGTTTGCCCTTCATAAACTCTCGGGTAACATAAAAAGTGGGTAATTTTTTAAATTAACAGTCAAAGTGTTAAAAATATTGGTTATTGGTCAACAGTAAAAGTGGGTCATTTCTTTCTTAACCATAAGAGTGGGGGGAAAAAATACAAGTGTTTTTTTTCAGTCTGCAGTAAAGTGGGTGTATGCTTTATCAGACTTGTATTCAATTTACCTTGTAAAAATATTGTGGCAGGGTTATGATATTGTTTAGTTCTTCAACAACTAATCATTAAACCATTGAAAACTGAGATATTAATTGTGGTTTATGTTGTTAATTTGACATTATTATTTCTTTAAACAAGCCAGAAACCAGGTAACATATTTCATTACATTACAGTGTGTGTGTGTGTGTGTGTGTGTGTGTGTGTGTGTGTGGTTAATACTCAGATTATTGCATGCTTAAAGTTACCAGCAATTGCCAAAATGAACTGAGATTGAGTTTTCAACTTGTTTATTTGGTTAGAAATTATCTCTCTGTAAAATTTCCAATTCTTAACTCACATTATGCTGTTTTACATCAGTACAAGTATGATCACACACATGTATTTCCAATTCTGAACTCGCCCAGTGCTGTTTTACATCAGTGCAAGTGCACATAACACAATTCTTTTTATTAAAACTCTGAAACCAAACATCGTGAGATTTGTTTAGAGTTACACATTTTAACATTCAAGTTAGAATACATTTGTTAACTTTCATACGTAACAAATTCTTTATTACAACATTAAGTATAAATTTTTTAAACGTCATTGGATGTTTAAACCAAAGCATTTGTTTATTCTACATTGATCAATTTACATTTTTATGTTTTAGACATGATATTTTCTCATCATTTTTTTTTTAAAGTTTGAAAAATAACCCAAAATAAGTTTTTAAGTACATGTAATAGTTTTTGACTACATAACCTGGTTTTTTCCATCTGTTATTGGTTGGTTTTAATTTTCATCTTATGCATTGCAATACCTGTAACTGCCTCAATTCACTTCAGGTGAGCATTCCAAATCTCAATTTTCCTAATACTGCAAGATAGTAAGTGGACAACAGGTTTTTTGTTGTGACCAAATCTCCAAATGGCATATCATTTTTTTTATTAATTAATTAATTATTCATTTATTATTTTATTTTATTTCATTTTATTTTATTTTTTTTAATTTTATTTTATTTTACTTTATTTTTTTTAAATTTTATTTTATTTATTTATTTATTTTTTTTTTTTTTGCTACTTCAACAGTTTTCTCAGGTGTTCGAGATCAGGTTTGATCCATCCTTTAGCACTGAATACCAACTTTTAAAGTATACTTATTGCTGACATGTTAAATCTTCCTTGTTTGTGTTATCAAGTCCTTTGTAAAAAATACGCATTTACCATAGAATACATATATATTGTAAAAGTGTAACTTTATGTTCATGGTGTCAGTAAAGGTTTAAAAATACATGTACTGTAATTTCTCTTGTTGTCTTACCGGTGTAAATACATCTATATATTCTCAATCTCTACCACTGTGAAATCATTTATTTTTTGTAGCCTTCCAATTTTTGTTGTTTCAAATGGACACCCTGACCCATGAATTAACATGTTTATAATTTGAAATGTATAAAGGTGAATATAATTTCTGAATAACCTAAAAATTAATATCTCAGCAAATTGTTATTGTTAAGAACCACAAAAATTGTACTCGAAAAAAGTAAATGATTTCATGTATATGGTCGCTACCTGAAGCATGTAAATTTGATAAAATTGTTGTAAATTTTATTTTAAAAAATAAATGACAAATTATAACCATGTGTTTATGTTTTAATTTCAATATGTGATGTACTACATGTAGAAAATTTTTTGTTGAAGTCATAATTTATGATGATTGTTGCACCAAACAACTTCCAGTATTTAATATTTGAACGGTTTCAACAGACTGTGGTTGCTCAGTGGTATAACATCTACCTCATGAGCAGGAGGTTTGAGGTTTAAGCCCAGGTCGTCATACACAAGATTTTGAAATTTGAGATACATGAACTTGTTTATCACCTGATTCTTTACACTGACTGGTTCACCTGTTGCTATGATAATGTGACTGGGGAGTTTCATGTTTGTCTGCAGCATACTGACATAGTGATCTAGCACCTTAACAAAAAGTTGCCTGGAGTCTAGTACAGGACAAAATGATATTCAATCCCTGGACTCGTGCATACTTAGAAAATGCTTGTGTCACAAATAGCTGTAAACATTTATGAAATAGAATATAGAAATCTGTAGCTGTAAACATTTACGAAATAGAATATAGAAATTTGTAGCTGTAAACATTTATGAAATGGAACATAGAAATTTGTAGCTGTAAACATATATGAAATAGAATATAGAAATTTGTAGCTGTAAACATTTATGAAATAGAATATAGAAATCTGCAGTTGTAAACATTAAAAAAATGGAACATAGAATTTTGTAGCTGTAAACACTTACAAAATTGAATATAGAAATTTGTATCTGAAAACATTTATGAAATGGACTATAGAAATCTGCAGCTGTAAACATTAAAAAATTGGAATACAGAATTTTGTAGCTGTAAACACTTATGAAATTGAATATAGAAATTTGTATCTGAAAACATTTATGAAAGGAAACATAAAAACCTGTAGCTATAAACATTTATGAAATGGAACACAGAAATCTGTAGCTGTGAACATTTATGAAATGTAATATGAAGATTGTAGCTGTAAACATTTATGAAATGGAATATAGAAATCTGCAGCTGTAAAAGTAATACTTAAAATAGGCAAGGTCATGAAGATACATTGAAAAAATAAAAATTAAAAAATATATATATTTTGATCACGGGTTATAAAACTCCCTATGAAGGGCTACTAAATGTATTGGAAGATCATTATTATTAGTTCAAGTAATGACAAACTCTTTAACAAAACACTGTATACATGTATATTCTGCTTAGGAATGGCTTTCTTAAATTGGTTTTATAGGTAACCAAGCAGTGACTTGTTACATGATAAAGCCAACGACTAGTCATAATTAAGCATTATGATTTAAAATTATGTGATAAATTTGTCACACGCCGAACTTAACCGAGGTAATGCTGAATGAGATTCATCAAAATCTTATCATTAATGCAGAAGTTATCATCTGGAAACCATCGGCCAATCAAATGCTTTTAAATTCTGCTTGGTTTGTGTTTCTGGCTGAAATTTACAATTTAATTATATTTTGTTTAAATTTCGATTATTTCAGGAGTTTTCACCTGGAATCGAAAAGGGGACAACGACGAGGACGACATAGTTATCTCTATTTAATACCTTATATCATAGAATCACCATACACGATCAAATAAGATGAACAAATAAAAACCGGAAGTGTTTGTAAAGTGCTATCTTCTCAACAGCATTTGCATCTACTAATTTGTAGTAAAACACATATAAATCCGATTTTATAAATTTTGATTTTTAATTTAATGAGTAAGGACAAGAAACGATAAAAAGTGAAAGAAACTAAACCAATACGAACGGCAAAAGACAAGAAACGATAAAAGTGAAAGATATCAAAATAAGACAAGCGAAAAAGGGCAAGAAACGATAAAAGTGAAAGAAACCAAACCAAGAGGAACAACAAAGAACAAGAACGGGAAAAGTGAAAGAAATCAAACCAAAACGAACGACAAAAGACAAGAACGAGAAAAGTGAAAAAAAACCAAACCAAGAGGAACGGCAAAAGACAAGAACGGGAAAAGTGAAAGAAATCAAACCAAAACGAACGACAGGTAAAAAAACGATAAAAAGTGAAAGAAACCAAACCAAGAGGAACGACAAAAGTCAAGAACGGGAAAAGTGAAAGAAATCAAACCAAAACGAACGACAAAGGACAAGAAACGATAAAAGTGAAAGAAACCAAATGAAGATGAGCGACAAAGGACAAAGACGCTTAAAATGAAAGAAATCAAAACAAGACGAACAGCAAAGGACAAAAAACGAAAAAAAGTGAAAGAAATCAAACCAAAAGGAACGACAAAGGACAAGAAACAATAAAAGTGAAAGAAAACAAAAAAAGACGAACGACAAAGGACAAGAACAGAAAAAGTGAAAGAAACCAAACCAAGAGGAAAGACAAAGGACAAGAACGGGAAAAGTGATAGAAATGAAATCAAAACAAGCAAAATAAGCAGGAAACGATAACATCGGAAGGAACCAAACGAAGATGAGCGACAAAGGACAAAAACGCTAAAAGTGAAAGAAATCAAAACAAGACGAACAGCAAAGGACAAGAAACGATAAAAAGTGAAAGAAATCAAACCAAAAGGAACGACAAAGGACAAAGACGCGAAAAGTGAAAGAAATCAAACCAAGACGAGTGACAAAGGACAAGAAACGATAAAAGTGAAAGAAACCAAATCAAGAGGAACGACAAAGGACAAAAACGGAAAAAGTGAAAGAAATCAAACCAAAACAAGCGAAAAAAGCAGGAAACGATAACAATGAAAGAAACCAAACCAAGATGAGCGACAAATGATAAGAAACGATAAAAGTGAAAGAAACCAAATTAAGAGGAACGACAAAGGACAAGAAACGACAAAAGTGAAAGAAACCAAACCAAGACGAATGACAAAGGACAAGAAACGATAAAAGTGAAAGAAACCAAACCAGGACAAATGACAAAGGACAAGAAACGATAAAAGTGAAAGAAACCACACCAAGACAAATGACAAAGGACAAGAAACGATAAAAGTGAAAGAAACCAAACCAGGACAAATGACAAAGGACAAGAAACGATAAAAGTGAAAAAAACCAAACTAAGACGAACGACAAAGGACAAGAAACGATAAAAGTGAAAAAAACCAAACCAAGAGGAACGACAAAGGACAAGAACAGGAAAAGTAAAAGAAATTAAACCAAAACGAACGACAAAGGACAAGAAACGATAAAAGTGAAAGAAACCAAACCAAGACAAACTACAAAGTACAAGAAACGATAAAAGTGAAAGAAACCAAACCAAGAAAAACTACAAAGGACAAGTATGGGAAAAGTGAAAGAAACCAAACCAAAACGAACGACAAAGGACAAGAAACGATAAAAGTGAAAGAAACCAAACCAAGACGAACGACAAAGGACAAGAAAGGGAAAAGTGAAAGAAACCAAACCAAGAGGAAAGACAAAGGACAAGAACGGGAAAAGTGATAGAAATAAAATCAAAACAAGCGAAAAAAGAAGGAAACGATAACATCGGAAGAAACCAAACGAAGATGAGCGACAAAGGACAAAGACGCTAAAAGTGAAAGAAATCAAAACAAGACGAACAGCAAAGGACAAAAAAACGATAAAAAGTGAAGAAATCAAACCAAAAGGAACGACAAAGGACAAGAACGGGAAAAGTGAAAGAAATCAAACCGAGACGAGTGACAAAAGACAAGAAACGATAAAAGTGAAAGAAAACAAACCAAGGGAAAGACAAAGGAGAAGAACGAGAAAAGTGAAAGAAATCAAACCAAAACAAGCGAAAAAGGACAAGAAACGATAAAAGTGAAAGAAACCAAACCAAGAGTACAACAAAGGACAAGAACGGGAAAAGTGAAAGAAATCAAACCAAAATAAGCGAAAAAGGGGAAGAAACGATAAAAGTGAAAAAAATCATACCAAGACGAGCGACAAATGACAAGGAAAGAAACCAAACCAAAAGGAACGACAAAGGACAAGAACGGGAAAAGTGAAAGAAATCAAACCAAAACGAACAACAAAGGACAAGAAACGACAAAAGTGAAAGAAACCAAACCAAGACGAATGACAAAGGACAAGAAACGATAAAAGTGAAAGAAACCAAACCAAGACAAATGACAAAGGACAAGAAACGATAAAAGTGAAAGAAACCAAACCAAGACAAATGACAAAGGACAAGAAACGATAAAAGTGAAATGAAACCAAACCAAGACAAATGACAAAGGACAAAAAACGATAAAAAGTGAAAGAACTCAAACCAAAAGGAACGACAACGGACAAGAACGGGAAAAGTGAAAGAAATCAAACCGAGACGAGTTACAAAAGACAAGAAACGATAAAAGTGAAAGAAAACAAACCAAGAGGAACGACAAAGGACAAGAACGGGAAAAGTGATAGAAATGAAATCAAAACAAGCAAAAAAAGCAGGAAACGATAACATCGGAAGGAACCAAACGAAGATGAGCGACAAAGGACAAAAACGCTAAAAGTGAAAGAAATCAAAACAAGACGAACAGCAAAGGACAAGAAACGATAAAAAGTGAAAGAAATCAAACCAAAAGGAACGACAAAGGACAAGAACGGGAAAAGTGAAAGAAATCAAACCGAGACGAGTGACAAAAGACAAGAAACGATAAAAGTGAAAGAAAACAAACCAAGGGAAAGACAAAGGAGAAGAACGAGAAAAGTGAAAGAAATCAAACCAAAACAAGCGAAAAAGGACAAGAAACGATAAAAGTGAAAGAAACCAAACCAAGACTACAACAAAGGACAAGAACGGGAAAAGTGAAAGAAATCAAAACCAAAATAAGCGAAAAAGGGGAAGAAACGATAAAAGTGAAAAAAATCATACCAAGACGAGCGACAAATGACAGGAAAGAAACCAAACCAAAAGGAACGACAAAGGACAAGAACGGGAAAAGTGAAAGAAAATCAAACCAAAACGAACAACAAAGGACAAGAAACGACAAAAGTGAAAGAAACCAAACCAAGACGAATGACAAAGGACAAGAAACGATAAAAGTGAAAGAAACCAAACCAAGACAAATGACAAAGGACAAGAAACGATAAAAGTGAAAGAAACCAAACCAAGACAAATGACAAAGGACAAGAAAACGATAAAAGTGAAATGAAACCAAACCAAGACAAATGACAAAGGACAAAAAACGATAAAAAGTGAAAGAACTCAAACCAAAAGGAACGACAACGGACAAGAACGGGAAAAGTGAAAGAAATCAAACCGAGACGAGTTACAAAAGACAAGAAACGATAAAAGTGAAAGAAAACAAACCAAGAGGAACGACAAAGGACAAGAACGGGAAAAGTGATAGAAATGAAATCAAAACAAGCAAAAAAAGCAGGAAACGATAACATCGGAAGGAACCAAACGAAGATGAGCGACAAAGGACAAAAACGCTAAAAGTGAAAGAAATCAAAACAAGACGAACAGCAAAGGACAAGAAACGATAAAAAGTGAAAGAAATCAAACCAAAAGGAACGACAAAGGACAAGAACGGGAAAAGTGAAAGAAATCAAACCGAGACGAGTGACAAAAGACAAGAAACGATAAAAGTGAAAGAAAACAAACCAAGGGAAAGACAAAGGAGAAGAACGAGAAAAGTGAAAGAAATCAAACCAAAACAAGCGAAAAAGGACAAGAAACGATAAAAGTGAAAGAAACCAAACCAAGACTACAACAAAGGACAAGAACGGGAAAAGTGAAAGAAATCAAACCAAAATAAGCGAAAAAGGGGAAGAAACGATAAAAGTGAAAAAAATCATACCAAGACGAGCGACAAATGACAAGGAAAGAAACCAAACCAAAAGGAACGACAAAGGACAAGAACGGGAAAAGTGAAAGAAATCAAACCAAAACGAACAACAAAGGACAAGAAACGACAAAAGTGAAAGAAACCAAACCAAGACGAATGACAAAGGACAAGAAACGATAAAAGTGAAAGAAACCAAACCAAGACAAATGACAAAGGACAAGAAACGATAAAAGTGAAAGAAACCAAACCAAGACAAATGACAAAGGACAAGAAACGATAAAAGTGAAATGAAACCAAACCAAGACAAATGACAAAGGACAAAAAACGATAAAAAGTGAAAGAACTCAAACCAAAAGGAACGACAACGGACAAGAACGGGAAAAGTGAAAGAAATCAAACCGAGACGAGTTACAAAAGACAAGAAACGATAAAAGTGAAAGAAAACAAACCAAGAGGAACGACAAAGGACAAGAACGGGAAAAGTGATAGAAATGAAATCAAAACAAGCAAAAAAAGCAGGAAACGATAACATCGGAAGGAACCAAACGAAGATGAGCGACAAAGGACAAAAACGCTAAAAGTGAAAGAAATCAAAACAAGACGAACAGCAAAGGACAAGAAACGATAAAAAGTGAAAGAAATCAAACCAAAAGGAACGACAAAGGACAAAGACGCGAAAAGTGAAAGAAATCAAACCAAGACGAGTGACAAAGGACAAGAAACGATAAAAGTGAAAGAAACCAAATCAAGAGGAACGACAAAGGACAAAAACGGAAAAAGTGAAAGAAATCAAACCAAAACAAGCGAAAAAAGCAGGAAACGATAAAAGTGAAAGAAACCAAATCAAGAGGAACGACAAAGGACAAAAAACGGAAAACGTGAAAGAAACCAAACCAAAACAATCGAAAAAAGCAGGAAACGATAAGAGTGAAAGAAACCAAACCAAGACGAGCGACAAAGAACAAGAAACGACAAAAGTGAAAGAAATCAAAACAAAACGAACAGCAAAGGACAAGAAACGATAAAAGTGAAAGAAATCAAACCAAGAGGAATGACAAAGGACAAGAACGGGAAAAGTGAAAGAAATCAAAACAAAACAAGCGAAAAAGGACAAGAAACGATAAAAGTGAAAGAAACCAAACCAAGACGAGCGACAAAGGACAAGAAACGATAAAAGTGAAAGAAACTAAACCAAGAGGAACGACAAAGGACAAAAACGGAAAAAGTGAAAGAAATCAAACCAAGACGAAGAGCAAAGGACAAGAAACGATAAAAGTGAAAGAAACCAAACAAAAACGAGCGACCAAGGACAAGAAACGAAAAAAGTGAAAAAAATCAAAACAATACGAACGGTTAAGGACAAGAATCGATAAAAAGTGAAAGATATCAAATTAGGGCAATAGACTAAGGACAAGAACGGGAAAATTGAAAGAAATCAAACCAAACCTAGACGAGCGACAAAGGACAAGAACGGGAAGGGTGAGAGAATTCAAACCAAATCAAGAAAAACGACAAAGGACAAGAAACGATAAAAGTGAAAGAAACCAAACCAAGAGGAACGACAAAAGGACAAGAACGAGAAAAGTGAAAGAAATCAAACAAAACGAACGACAAAGGACAAGAAACGACAAAAGTGAAAGAAACCAAACCAAGACGAACGACAAAAAACAAGAAACTATAAAAGTGAAAGAAATCAAAACAAGACGAACGACAAAGGACAAGAAACGATAAAAGTGAAAGAAACCAAACCAAGAGGACCGACAAAGGACAAGAACGGGAAAGTGAAAGAAATCAAAACAATACGAACGACAAAGGACAAGAAACGATAAAAGTGAAAGAAACCAAACCAAGACAAACTACAAAAGACAAGAAACGATAAAAGTGAACGAAACCAAACCAAGAGGAATGACAAAGGACAAGAACGGGAAAAGTGAAAGAAACCAAACCAAAACAATCGAAAACAGCAGGAAACGATAAAAGGGAAAGAAACCAAACCAAGACGAGCGACAGAGGACAAGAAACGGAAAAAGTAAAAGAAATCAAAACAAAACGAACAGCAAAGGACAAGAAACGATAAAAGTGAAAGAAATTAAACCAAGAGAAATGACAAAGGACAAGAACGGGAAAAGTGAAAGAAATCAAACCAAAACAAGCGTAAAAAGACAAGAAACGATAAAAGGGAAAGAAACCAAACCAAGGGGAACGACAAAGGGCAAGAACGGGAAAAGTGAAAGAAATCAAACCAAGACGAACGGCAAAGGACAAGAAACGATAAAAGTGAAAGAAACCAAACAAAGACGAGCGACCAAGGACAAGAAACGATAAAAGTGAAAGAAATCAAAACAATACGAACGGTTAAGGACAAGAATCGATAAAAATTGAAAGATATCAAAATAAGACAATCGACTAAGTACAAGAATGGGAAAAGTGAAAGAAATCAAACCAAACCAAGACGAGCGACAAAGTACAAGAAACGATAAAAGTGAAAGAAACCAAACCAAGAGGAACGACAAAGGACAAGAATGGGAAAAGTGAAAGAAATCAAACCAAAACAATCGAAACGGGACAATAAACAATAAAAGTGTAAGAAACCAAACCAATACGAGCGACAAAGAACAAGAACGGGAAAGGTGAAAGAAACGAACCAAGACGAACGACAAATCACAAAAAACGACAAAAGTGAAAGAAATCAAAACAAAACGAGACAACACATATCGATGCTGGAAAAAACTCTCCCGGTTTTAGATTGAATGTAATGTCAGTGGTGTGGTTGCCCGGTGGTGTGGTTATAGTACTATTGGATGGCCCCATCTCATGGAACACCTCGTCAGTAATGCAACAAACGCTTGTAGACATGAGAATGCTGTTTTAAAGAAATATGTTGAAAATTTTAACGAAACAATAAATAAAAAGCGCAGATTGTTACAATGATTGCAATTCTAAGATAGAAACTCTTACATACTATAATAAAAATTAAATAAAACCATGAATGTGATATTAACAAACCACACTTACTTTAAAACTTTCTCACATTGGGATTCCTCTAACTCCTTAAGGCAAGTCGAATACAGGAAAGCAAAAACTAAAATTAGCTTTTATTAACAATGAACCCAATAACTTGTCACATTACGAATACATGTATATTATGTATAAAAATTGTGAAAGCATATTTTTAATTTTTTTTTAAATTTTAGAAAAAAATTAAAGTTGGAAAAAATATACTGTAAAGACGGAAAATTGTTTAAAATAAGTTCAACAATACAGAAGGATCAAAATGCAAAATTATGTCCGAAAAGCCAAAATACAACAACATATTCTTACAATCAGTCAATGCTCTGTTATGATGAATGTAAGAATTTTTAAAAATGAATTATCTAATGTTTGATTGTTAAGCCAAACTTGCCAAGTGCAAGTTTTTTAATTTTAATAAAGTATTCAAAATTTTGCACCTGGCAACATTTATATTTTTGAACACTTTATTTTAAGAAAATGTTTTAAAAAATGCACATGAAATATTGTAAAGAGTTTAACTTGAGCCTTTTAAATGAAAAGTTATTTTTCTCAGTTTTTATTATAAGAAAAGATCGAATTTACCGAGGATGCATAGGCAGAGCTAGTAAACAATGTAGTGTGTAAATAAGTGCGTGATGTGTGTTTTCTTCTGCGGTATACCTAACATTTGCCGGTATAACCCACTTTTGCGTAATTGTTAGACATGCTTGGTAGATTACAATCACACGGCGCATGTGTGTTGTTTAAATAGTGTATATATCACGCATAACAGTAGGTCAAGACATATACCTATTACACAATGTGTAAATATCTTCTACTACACCGAGCTAATATGCACACAAGTCGGCTTTGTCTTGAAACTAATTTTTAACATTTTGTGACACGGAAGACTTGTCGACCCCCCTCTCTCTCTCTCTCTCTCTCTCTCTCTCTCTCTCTCTCTCTCTCTCTCTCTCATACCTGATACCATCTCTATCTATCCACTAGTTTAACCTATTAATGACTTAGAATTTTATTTTATTTGCCACATAATTACATTCCAGAAATCACATGGTCTTGGGGGAGGAAAGGACAGTGAAAAAAGAAAAAACCCAACATCATCCCGCCCTTACTGCTCCTATTTGATTACAATGTGAATCATGACGATATTTTAAAATAAAATCTTACACTGTTTAAAAAAATTAATTCTTAATTGCGTGGGATAATATTTAAAATTTTACCTTTACGATATATATCTCGTTTTTGTGTTTAAACTTTCATTTTGTATATATAGGTGATATATTTGTGGTTATTGTTATTTAATCTAGAAGGTAGGTGTTGGTATTTGCAGTATGCGGCAACTCATATACTCATGATAGTGATTATGAATGAAAATAGTAGTGGTCGTCCTCGACGTTAAATAACATACATTTTACCACAATGAAAAATCTCTTTACAATATTATGCGCAATTTGATGTGGAATTCCCATTAACGTTCAACAAGTTGAGCCAAAATTGTTAAATATCATGAATTCATTGTTCGTGCATTTGCACGGCAAATATGTAAACATAGACATTGGATTTAAAGTATACATAATAGATTTTTTAAAAATAAAAGTGTGTTATTTTGTCATTCAGAAAGTTTAAATCTCTCTACCATTAATATACACAGACAGTTAAAATAAATGTTAAAAATGGTAATCCGTAACTTAAGTATGAAACCATATTTGTCTTGCTAAAACGGTGAAAAATGTAAGTTTTTGGAAAATGCACGAAGAAATTATTATTTATCAAAACATTATCCAAATTTTTTTTTCATCTCTATTTTAATTTCTACGGTGGCACAGATGTGACGTACAAAATATTCTTATCGCGTGCTTATCATATGTTCACGTAAAAATTATCGCATGATTTGCGTGATCACGCGCTAGGTACCACATGCTCACGTGAAAACTTTTGCGTCAGCAGGCAGAAAATGTTTTGCGAGGACCCACGATAACGTTTGCTTGAGCACGCCATAAAAAAGTATTTTTCATGTCATATTGCCCTTGAACCCATTGTTATTGCTGCTTGTTATCTCTGGACTATTGGGTGTTCTTTCGTGTTGCCTTTTAACCCATTGGCTTTGTTTGCTTTTTAACTCAAATGACTTTCTTCCATGTTGTCTTTGAATAATTTTATATTTGTTTTATCTTTTAACCCAATCTGGCGTAGTTGTTGTAATGCTTTTTTCAGATTGAATTTGCTACGTGTTAATTTTAGACCATTGCTATAATTCCTTGTTGTCTTTTGGAACAATGACTTTGTTATGCTGAACTTTAGACCACTGGTTTTGCTGTGTGCTATCTTTGGTCATTGGCTTTGCTGTGTGCTATCTTTGGTCATTGGCTTTGCTGCGTCTGATTTTTGATCTCACTGCTTTTGCTGCGTCTGAATTTTGAATCATTGGCTTTGCTGCGTCTGATCTTTCAACTCAATGGCTTTGCTGCGTCTGATCTTTGAACTCATTGGCTTTACTGTGTCTGATCTTTGAACTCGATGGCTTTGCTGCGTCTGATATTTGGACTCATTGGCTTTGCTGCGTCTGATCTTAAACTCAATGGCTTTTCTGCGTCTGATCTTTGGACTCATTGGATTTGCTGCGTCTGATCTTGGACTCATTGGCTTTGCTGCGTCTGATATTTGGACTCATTGGCTTTGCTGCGTCTGATATTTGGACTCATTGGCTCTGCTGTGCTTGATCTTTGGGAACTTCTACTTCGGAACCAATTCTTTTGCTGTTATTTAACTGTATGGCCATTATGACTTCTTGTCATTTTGTCATTACTCGATGGGCCTAGGCCACTCTTAACAAAGACCTGCCTATCCAAATTAAAAAAAGTTTTAAACAAGCCTACATTACTGTATTTTCATAAGAATGAAGGGTTATGCAGTTAAGTTTTCAGGTAACAAATGACAATGGAAATAAATTAATTAACAACCAAACAAACAAACAAACAACCAAACAAACAAACAAACAAACAAATAAATAAATAAATAAATAAATATTAAACAAACAAATAAATAGATAAATAAATAAATAAATAAATAAATAAATACCCACTTCTAAACTCTCAAAGTTATTTACAACTTTTTGATTTTAATGTGGAAAAAAAATCTTCCGTCGCGAGTTTAAGAACGACAATGAACTCAGAGTTAGCATACTGCGCGTGTTTGATAAGTAGTCATAGATATACGTAATTCGTTTAGGTTGTGATGACCCAAGCAGGAAGAAGGCTTTGTATAATTGGAGTTTTTGCACACATGAATTCAATTGATGGTTTAATAGATCGTCTGGTTTACCGAAGTTAAATCAATGAACGGCGATCTGCTAGGTCTGTTCTCAACTACGTGTTAAATATGACGAACAGGTTGTCATGGTTTTTTATTTTTATCAGTTTGTTGTTCTAGATCAGGGTAGGAGGCGATGGAATGCGTGTGGGAATTTTTTTATTCATTGTTTTTTTTTCGCGCGAAATGTCAATTCGAATTATCTCTGGAAAATACCATTCATAAATACGAGTTGACCTTTGTTCCGAATTAGCAAAGCGCCATCTATTGAGGTCAAAATACCAGCTGATCGCACTGCTTTTCATTCATAAGTTCATTGACAATTACGTTTTAGTGGAATTCCTTGACACAATTTGACAGGGGGCCGGGCTCCCCTCTCCCACCTCCGTCTGTCGAACTTTAACTACATTTAGTCAAATTAGGATAATTCATTTTAGAATTCCTGTCCTATACCTAACTTAAGTAGTGGGAGAAGAAACGGAAGGCTCATAAAGTGTGACTAAAACTCATAAATGTTGTATGTTTACGTTAGGTGACTATTTACACTCCGACAGACATTTTGTTGTTGAACTTTCAAAAAATCACAAAATATTTTTTTAAAATCTTAACAATGGCAGATGTAGAAGAGACTCCAAAAGAGGAAAAAAGTGAACCCCCACAGTCGGCAGACACAGAAAAAAGGAAGAGGGGACGGCCACGTAAGCCCCGACCCCAACAGGTTAGTAAATTGTGAATGTGTTCTATGATTACTGTGGTGGGCTTCCCCGCGAGAGAGCTACAAGAATGCGGTCAGTAGGTTAGGTTACTTATAAATGTTGAACATTACCGACACCTATTTAACGTTCTTCTTTTATTCAAACCTTTATTGATAATAACAGTTTATCCGTGGAAAATTCAGAAATTGTTTTTTATGCTTAAAAAATTGTTTAGTTTTGAAATTGATATTACTTTAAATAACGCTTATTGAAATAAATTACAACAACATCAACATCAATAATAATAATAATAATAATAATAATAATAATAATAATAATTACAGTGTATAATAATAATAAATCAAGTTTCGTTTTGGGAAATCATTTGTCGATAATTTAACATTCATAATATTATGCAATTTATAAATGGACCGAATCTCCTATTTTCTAAATTCTTAATTACAAGACAATTTGTATTTTTTTCAGAGTGAATAATTTAAAAAATTGAGTTTTCCGAATTTTTTTTAATGAAATAATTATGTCACATGATATTTAATTACGCTGTTTTTAAGAAATGATATTAGACAATGAAAGGGCATTCACTACTTTATTTGGATATTTTGGTAGAAACCACTGTGTTTAAATATGCCTTTAATTTTTTTAATGTATTGTCATATACTATTTTGATTTTTTTTAATTGAATACATTTAAAATAGATATTTATTTTATAAAAAAAAAATCAACAACAACTCATGCTATTCATAATCAATATATAATCATTAATTGATACTTATTTACCATAACTTGCATCAATGTAAAAGCATAATCTTAAAAACAGTTTTACTTTACACACACACACACACACACACACACACACACACACACACACACCAATCTCTCTCTCTCTCTCTCTCTCTCTCTCTGACACAACAAACAACAGAGAGAGAGAGAGAGAGAGAGAGAGAGAGAGAGAGAGAGAGAGAGAGAGAGAGAGAGAGAGAGAGAGCACTTTCATGGTAGTCTGTCTATTATGACAACGATGCGCAATGTATAAAGCATTTTTTTGTCTATGATATTTTGTCCAACTGTTTAAGTAATTTTATTTAATAACAACATTGTATTTTTATTCATTCGTGGTGACTTGTAAAGTTATTTTGTTTACAGCCAGAAGAACCAAAACCGAAAAGACCGAGGGGGAGACCCTTAGGCAGCAAAAAGACCCCAGAATCCACGGTAAATATTTTACTTAGAAGTCATAGGATTTATGAAATTATTTCTTGGCCAAGAAATACGAAATAGGCAACGTAAAGGCGAAGAAATATGCACTATATGAACTCAGAAATGCATTAAAATTAAACTAAAACATGCATTTCAAGATATTAAAAATTCAGAAATTCACAATAAAATATTTTAGAAATACGCATCATAAGGACTCAGAGTTTTTGCAATACAAAATATCAGAAATATGCATTTTAAGAGCTCAGAAATATTTTATATTTAATCCTTAAAATATGCCTTTAAGTAGTTTAGAAATGAACCATAAAAATCCAAGAAAGACGTACAGCTAAGAAATATTCAATACCAGTACTTGATCACAGAAATATCCGAAATATTACTTTCAAAAGCTAAATAACAAATAGTACATAAGCTCAGAAAACTTCATTTCAGATGAATACTCATTTAAATTGTTCAGAAGTACACATTTTAAGAGCTTAGTAATATACAAAAGCTCAGCAATATACAAGAGCTCAGAACTTTGCAAGAGCTCAGAAACATAGAAGAGCTCAGCAATTTGCAAGAGCTCAGAACTATGCAAGCGCTCAGAAACATAGAAGAGCTCAGCAACATACAAGAGTTCAGAAATATATGTACAAAACTCTGAACTATACAAGAGCTCCGAACTATGCAAGAGCTCAGAAATATAGAAGAGCTCAGCAATATACAAGAGTTCAGAAATATATGTACAAGAGCTTTGACCTATACAAGAGCTCTAAACTATACAAGAACTCAGAACTTAAAAGAGCTTAGAAATATACAAAAGTTTAAGAAAAATACAAGAGCCCAAAATATGCCTTTCAAAAGGTTAAAATTGCACAATACCTGAGCTCAAAAATGATCTTTCAAGAGCTAACACAAAAGCTCAGAAGTAGTATTTCAAGACCTGAGAAATAAACGAGAGCCCTTAAATTTGAGTTGTAGCAACATTAAAAAAAGGAAAGTTGATTTGGCTTAGAATATCACTTGTTTGTTTTGTTTGTGGCTCTTGTTATTTCCAACACGTTTTTTGCAACTTTATTTATATATTTCTTATTAATATTTCACATTATGTATATGTAACACCGGTGTCATATACCACTTTTTGAATTTAATCATAAAAATACATTAAAAAAGTGGTATATGACAATACTTTTTGAATGTATTTTTATGATTAAATTCAAAAAGTGGTATATGACACCAGGTATATTTATGCATATGTCAGTCGATGAATCGTTTGGTATATAAAAACTTTTGTCATCAATGTCGAGTGCTACTTTGGAATTTTTATAATAAAATAATAAATTCAAAAGTAGCATATGGTATCTAAATAGGACGGTTTGTAAAATCCTAATTTTTGAAACCATTGTCGTTTCAGTACGCCAATGTTTGTCATGAAATCAACAATCAATGTTGTCCTGCTGTTTTCATTGGTTTACAATAGTACATAGTGTTCTTGCAAAATTGTAATTTGTTTCACTTTTATTATTCAGTGTCATATACCACTTTTTGAATGTATTTTATGATTAAATTCAAAAAGTGGTATATGACAACAGCATACAAGTGTTCTGTCCAAAAATTCTCATGTTGGTTGTAAAAATTAGTTCAATCATCATCATCATCATCATGATGAAATATAATAACTTTGGAAATTTAGTTAAAATAGAAATATTGTATAATTTCAATTTCTTGATTAAAAATTATCAACTTAAATGATATAATAAAAAAACAAAATAATTATATGAAAATTTAACTTCGATGTTCAAAAAAATATTTTCCAAATGTTGAGTAGTAATAAAATTCCATTCTTATATCAAATGATTATAAAAAGCATTAAGTGATTGTTTAATTTTAAAATATTCAGTCCTACGTACAAGCCTTAAAAATCTACTCAATCTGAGCAAGGGTCTTATGTCATTACAATTACAATTAATTAAAATTTAGATTTTTTACTGGTCATTTAATTGATGGGTTGGACAAGTCAATATTTATTTTTCTGATTAATGACATAACAGTAAGAAAGTGAATTTTCAGCGATTTAAGGCTTATCCGTAGGACTGTATTGTAAATTTTCAATGTAATAAATTTTTTTTTTCTTAAAAAAAAAATGTTCCCATACCATCAGGTATGTCTGCCCTCTCGTGACCTATTGACCTTGACAAAATGTTTATAAAACTTGTTATACTTGAAAGTGCTTTATCACAAACATATTTTAACCTTAAACCTTTAAAAATGAAAATTAAGGGTTTTGAAGGAAATTTTCTTGTTGATTCTGTTAACCTTTATTATATTTTATTAATATTTTTAATCATTTTATTTTGCAATTAAATCATTTAATTAAAATTTTATTTCAAACAAAATTAACTTGTTTATTTATTTTGACCCATTTTTTTTTTTTAACAAACTGATTGTTTGTGTAGCGGAAAGTAGGATTTTATAACTTTCTGATACTAAGGGTAACCTCCCGGGGCTAAGACTTCCGCTCGCTCCGTAATTGGGTCAGGGAATGGAATTTAAAATTGCTGAGACATAAAAAAAGCGTCCCGTCTTCTCACTCAGTATTTATGTTTGGTATTTCCGATGTTCTTTTTTTTTTAAAGTCTGAAGCTTATTATTTTGAGTTTGGTCTGACAAGGATACAGAAGGATACATCTGGGATTAATCTCTCTCTCTCTCTCTCTCTCTCTCTCTCTCTCTCTCTCTCTCTCTCTCTCTCAATCATTATAATAATAATAATAATAATAATAATAATAATAATAATAATAATAATAATAATACATTTAATAATAATTACACATACTCATTATTTAGCGATTTTTAAATTATTATTGTTGTAAACTTTAATGAAATTTGAAGCAATTTTATTTACCGATAACAAGATTTTCAACAAAATTTCGACAAAAAATTTACTTTCACTTTTACATCTAAACAAAAAAACAACACATTAAATTAAAAACGCGGGAATTGTTAATGGTAGGTAAAGGTCTTTTTAACTAAACTGACTTGCACATTCTTGGTTTGAAGGGGGTATGTTGGAGGGCATCGGTGTAAATCGGTACAGATATGGACAAAAGAAAAGTAACTTAGATTTATTTATATGACTTGTGTGATCCCTTGACCACCGGTCATTTCCAGGTTAATGACGTTTTCATCAAAGCGTTAATTTTAAGCTGTAACAGACTGATTACTTTAGGAATCGTAAAATAGTTGGAGATCACACAGATTTTAATAGGCTCAACTAAAACTTTCTCCTGTCTGATTCGCAACATTTAATTAACAACCCTTTTATAATGAGAAATTGGTAGGATGGGCGGACCATTGGCGGATTCAAGGGAGGGCGGTTTGCGGGGGTTGCAGCAACCCCCCCCCCTTTGAAAAATTCAAGAGAGTGAAAAAAGGGAAATGTGAGCTAATGGTCCCCAAAAATATTAAAATTATCTTTTCGCCACTGGGCCCCTACAAAGGCTCTTCCCTGGATCCGTTGAGGGCCTTTAGTGGCTGGAAGAAAGGGAAATGTTAGCTAATGGTCCCCAAAAATTATTTAAATTATCTTTTCGCCACTGGGCCCCTACAAAGGCTCTTCCCTGAATTCGTTGAGGGCCTTTAGTCGCTGGAAGCTTGAGCCTTCGCCGATAGTCTCTCCCGCCCCCCATTCCCTATAACATTACCAATACAGATATACACTAAGTTTTCTGTTGCAAATTTCTAAAGTTTTTTTTTAATAACATAAACACTGATAAAATATGTTTAACTAATGATGACGAACTCTGCTTACAATTTTCTATATTTTCATAACCTTTTCTCATATAGCTATGCACTCTAAGTATTTTCGAAAATTAAAAATTAAAAAGAAAACGTGTCTAATTTTTCATATTTCCCTTAACACATCTTTTGAATGTCCAGGTAATGATTTGCATATAGAATAATTTTATTTTTAACGGTGACCAAGTCATGATATTTCTTTATATTCAAATATTTAGATAATAGACAAGCACCTGTTTCATCGAGAAATAATAAATGGAGGTAAAAGAAGGGAGACGAGGAGACAAACGAATTCCTGAATTTTTTTAAATTATAATAATTCGGAATACACGTCTTCTTATGAAATAAAACGTGCAGAAAAGTACAAAGTATAGGTCATCGGTATTTAAATATATTTCACTTGATTTCATTGTAAATTTAGGTAGTTTAAGAAAATGGTAAAAAGTGAATGCAAAGTTATTGTAATTATAATTTCGATCTCAACCAAAAGCATTTTGATAAAACTAAAACATTTTAATTTGAAATTTTATGTTCCGAATTTTACAATCGGCAAAGGAAATATCTGTTGAAAAATTTAGTTAACTTAAAAAAATTAAAAGACGGTATATTTTGAGTTTAAAATTTAAATGTTCAAGGTCATATTATTTAAATTATTGAGAGATGTAAATAAACATCCTAACAACTTGACAACGTGATTAGGTAGATAACGTTTTTAAGAGTAACAAACACTTGATTTATGAACTAAGAAATCGGCCGTAGTACCGACAGATTGATAATTTACGTCATATCGAAAAACGACTAAGAAATCGGCCGTAGTACCGACAGATTGATAATTTACGTCATATCGAAAAACGACTTGAGAATTCGGCCGTGGTATCGACAGATTGATAATTTACGTCATATCGAAAAACGATTAAGAAAATGGCCGTAGTACCGACAGTTTGATAATTTACGTCATATCGAAAAACGACTAAGAAATCGGCCGTGGTACCGACAAATTGATAATTTACGTCATATCGAAAAACGACTAAGAAATCGGCCGTAGTACCGACAGATTGATAATTTACGTCTTATCGAAAAACGACTTGAGAATTCGGCCGTGGTATCGACAGAATGATAATTGACGTCATATCGAAAAACGACTAAGAAATCGGCCGTAGTACCGACAAATTGATAATTTACGTCATATCGAAAAACGACTTAAGAAATCGGCTGTAGTACCGACAGAATGATAATTTACGTCATATCGAAAAACGACTTAAAAATCGGCCGTTGTACCGACAGATTGATAATTTACGTCATATCGAAAAACGACTTAAGAAATCGGCTGTAGTACCGACAGAATGATAATTTACGTCATATCGAAAAACGACTTAAGAAATCTGCCGTAGTACCGACAGAATGATAATTTACGTCATATCGAAAAACGACTTAAGAAATCGGCTGTAGTACCGACAGAATGATAATTTACGTCATATCGAAAAACGACTTAAGAAATCGGCTGTAGTACCGACAGAATGATAATTTACGTCATATCGAAAAACGACTTAAGAAATCGGTTGGTACCGACAGATTGATAATTTACGTCATATCGAAAAACGACTTGAGAATTGGGCCGTGGTATCGACAGAATGATAATTTACGTCATATCGAAAAACGACTAAGAAATCGGCCGTTGTACCGACAGATTGATAATTTACGTCATATCGAAAAAACGACTTAAGAAATCGGCTGTAGTACCGACAGAATGATAATTTACGTCATATCGAAAAACGACTTAAGAAATCGGCTGTAGTACCGACAGATTGATATTTACGTCATATCGAAAAACGACTTAAGAATTCGACCGTGGTACTGACAGGTCATATCGAAAAACGACTTTAGAATTCGGCCCTGGTACCGACAGATTGATAATTTACGTCATATTGACCTTAAAATCTAGAATTCGGCATTGAAACTTTGAGGTTAATAAACTTTATCGGAAAAAGACCTACGAATCAGCAATGATATCGACAAAATGATGAATATTGTCATTTTTAAAGTGACTTGAGATATCGATCGTGGTACCAATATATTGATGATTTGCTTCATATTGTTTAGTGACCCGAAAAATCGTTATATTGGTGATTTTCGTAATATCCAAAAGCGACCCGAAAAATCGGCAAGTAATATCGATATATTGGCGATTTTCGTAATATTCAAAAACAACCCGCAGTGATATCGATATATTGATGATTTGCGTTATATTGACGATCTATCTAGTAATTCGACAGTGATATCGATGTATTGACAGTTAACAATATTTATAGTTCGAGAATACTGCCTCATTTGATACACGGCCATATGATGTAGCACATGTACATTCCACATTCATTTATGACCAAGAATTCTAATCTCGGTTTAACGACGACCAAAGTGTGCTCTGTAGAAAATTTAACATCGAACACCTTTATATCCGAGAAATGACACAAACATAGATATTTAAGTTGTTTTTTTGTTATTTAAAAATAAGATTGTAAACCAGAAACAAAGAACGTAAGAATAAATCAAAGAGTATAAACCACTTCATCTAAACTGCTTCATCTGAAGAAGAAAAAAAAACTGCTTCATTAAAAACACATCAAAGTTTTTTTTAATAGATATTGTTGGCAGTTAACGCTCAGTATGCAAGATGTATTGAACAATTTGTTTTAGCGAAGATATCTGGAAAAATATATATCATGAACGTGACTAGTTTTTGAGATGGTTTGGTGCTGACAAGTCGGGGTTAAGAAATTCCTTATTTTCGTTTACTGGATTGTCCGGAAAAAAATTAGAGAAGTCATGCATCTTTCGGATAAGTAAACCATACCAGGAAAAGTCCGGTTTATATTATACAAAGGTGTTCTTTTTTGTGAAAGTTACAATTAATTGTATACTTATAAATTAAAATAATAAGTTTTGATCAAGAACAATGAAATATAGAAAATATGTAACAACTATTATAAAATAAATGTTTGATAAAAAGATGAAATACCTTTTTTCGGAACTTTTTTTTTACTTAATAAGTATACATGCAATGACCTTGACCTGACAAGATTTTGACAAAATAACCTTGAACTTTTAACCTTTGTCTCGTTGCCATTGACATTAGAACATTATAAGGTTGACCTGATTTATTATCAGACGCGGGAACGAAGAGTAGTTGTAATGAAATTTGTTTAACATATTTAGAGTCAGACGCTCTAGATGATTGTCCGGATGCTGCGTTACTTAGAACTTTAGCCTAATAATGTAAGACGTCCCAGGTACGTGTTTTTATTGGGATATTTAAAGATATACCACGTGACAAGAAACAAAAACGAATTTCTTCATGAAAACGGGTGCCTGTGATGTCTACCATTGTTGGACTAGACATAGCTTCAGACCAAGTATGTATACGTTCTGGGTCAAAATTCACAGTACATTATTAAAACACCTTAACGCATGTTTTACATATTTGAGGTTAAGTTTTTTCCAGTTGAGGTGTGCGTGGCATGTAAAGTCAATATAATATAACCCCTCTGGCTAACATTAAATCACAATTTTTTACTAAGGTGTTCGTTATGGATGTTCGTGATATATATATATATATGATTATTATTGTAATGAGGTGTATATTTTAAATAGGAAAAGTTCGTGAAAGGTATATATTGAGGCTAGCTACACCATGTTGATAGTGAGACTTTCTGTTCGCTCAGGTTTGACTTGTAACCTTATTGTGCCATTTTGTCAAATAAATTTAGTACCTGACAAAAGTCTTAAGTTTTATGCTCAGTGGTGTTAATATTTTTCTGTCTTTTCTTCTCTTGAATTTTTAAAATAGTTTGTGGTGACGTATCCTTGATAACATTTGCTATTGGAAACTTTACGTTTTTGTTGTGGCATATCCATTGTAACACTTTGCACATGGTTTTGTTCCGACATATCCTTGGTGACAAGGATATATGGCAAGTACATGTTCCGCCGTGACGTTTCCTTGGTAACATAGGCTATATGGAAACTACATGTTTTTGTTGTGACGTTTCCTTGGTAATGTGTTCCTATGTGACAAGAACGTTTTTTTTGTTGTTATGTATCTTTGGTAACATTGGCCATGTACAAGTACATCCTTTTGTTGTGACGCTTCCTTGATAACAATGGCTATTTGCCAAGTATATGTTTTGTTGTGACGCGTTCATGGTAACAATTACTATTTGGCAAGTAAATATTTTTGTTGTGACGTATCCTTGGAAACATGGGCTATTTAGCAAGTATATGTTTTTGTTGTGACGCTTCCTTGGTAACAAGACTATGTGACAAGTTCATGTTTTTGTTGTGACGTATCTTTGGTAACATTGGCCATTTAGCAAGTACATGTTTTTGTTGTGACGCTTCTTTGGTAACAAGAATATGTGACAGGTACGTGTTTTTGTTGTGGCGTATCCTTGTGAACAATTACCATTTGGCAAGTAAATGATTTTGTTTTGACGTACCCTTGGTAACAATGGCTGTTAGCAAGTACATGTTTTTGCTGTGGTGTATCCTTAGTCACACTTGCTATATAGCATATATGTGTTTTGTTGTGGTGTATCCTTGGTTACACTGGCTATATGACGAGTACGTGTTTTGTTGTGATGTATTCTTGGTAACATGGGCTAATTGGCAAGTATATGTTTTGTTGTGTCGTATCCTTGGTTACATTGGCTACATGACAAGTATGTGTTTTTGTGGTGTATCCTTGGATACATTGGGTATTTGACAAGTATGTGTTTTGTTTTGGTGTATCCCTGCTTACACTGGCTTTATGGTAAGTATGTATTTTATTGTTGTGTATCCTTGGTTACACTGGCTATATGGCAAGTATGTGATTTTTCGTGGTGTATCTTTGGTCACACTGGCTATATGGCAAGTATATGTTGTGTTGTGGCGTATCCTTGGTTACATTAGCTTTATGACAAGTATGTGTTTTTATTGTGGTGTATCGTCGGTTACATTGACTTTTTGACAGGTATGTGTTTTGTTCTGGTGTATCCTTGGTTACACTGGCTATATGGCATGTATGTGTTTAGCTTTGGTGTATCCTTGGTTACACTGGCTATATGGCAATTGCATGATTTTGTTGTGGTGTATCCTTGGTTACACTGGCTATTGACAAGAACATGTTATTTATTATTTGACTACAGATAACTTTCTTCTGTTATTATAATTATAAGCGCGACAGTAACTTCTCGGGAGATAATCTGATGACCAAATCGAGAAACCGAAACCACAAAAGTGGTCTCTCGTAAAGTAACAGCCAATTGTAGCAACTATCTTCAAGAAGACATAGGCTAGACTGTTAAAGGTTTTGGCGTTTAGTTTGCAATTGATTAACAATATAATCGAGAATAATACAAATCAATGTTTATGTGATGTTTCAATATTGTCCGTTACAAATCGCCTGGATTAATAAAACGGGGAACCGTTTCGTTGTAATAAGCCGTTAGACCTCTAATACGTGATTTGTTGTGTTTTGCCATGGTTACATTAGCTACTGACTGTAATACATTCTAGCAAGTGAAACTAAAAACATTTTATTCATCTCGCCTCAAGTTAAACCAGTGGTCAGTTAATAATTAAACGTGACAGAAGCATGCTCTTTTTATTTATTTAAAGTCCGCTGTATTGTATAACTATGTAAATTAGATATAAATAAAGTATTCTCTGGAGTCAAGACTATAAGAAAATAAAAGTTATTTGATAATTTCCGCTTTCCTGTCGTTTAATCCAATCAATTAATTATATTGCAGAAAGAGTACAAACCTAAAAGACCGAGAGGAAGACCGCGAAAATCAGCGGTAAGTAATATATAATGATGATGTAATATATAATGATGATGTTCTAAACACGCCATTCCCATCCCGGGGGCCTCATTGGCCGAGTAGCCACTGCGGTAGCTCAGTTGGTAGAGTGCTCGCTCCGTAAGTGGAAGGTCGTGGGGTTCGAACCCCGACCGGGTCTGACCCAAGGCTTGAAAGTGGGTAGTGACTGTTCTTTCGCCAAGCACTCGGCATTACGAAATGAAAATCACGGTTCTTTTGGATGGGAACTTAAAATAAACGAGGTCCCGTGTCACGACAGGCGTGGCACGATAAAGAATCCTGCTGTATAATGCCATCAGCGCAACGCACAGGCAAAATTTCTGCACTTTCGCCTATAGCTGGCGAAATCTCGATAATCTTGACTGGGACGTTAAACGCCATTACTCAACTCAACTCAACTTATTATCCGAGTAGTCTAAAGCACGTACTTAGAGTGCCTCTCACCCCCTATGTTTGAAACCCACTCGGGTATATCAAATTGAAAGAAAGTTTGTCATTTCCTTTACCAAAGGTCGGTGGTTTACTCCCAAAACTGAAGGCCTCGCTATGATTGAAACAATTTTGACTGGTACGTAAAACACCATTACACCTTTTCTCAACTCAACTCCTTCTCAAAACAAGTTTATATATCCCATGTCTTGCTAGCTCACCGGGTCAGTATGACGCAAGCAAGCATACCAATCCCCCAGTCAAATTATTCTGGAACCGGTTGAACCAATCAGAACACTGTTTCCTTAAGAACAATATTTAAAATTTTTATTTCTTGTATTTGACCTTTACGGGGTTCGAACCTCTTACTTTCTAGTCATACGCTCTATCACTGAGCCACCGAGGCTGTTTTTTTTATAAGAAATCTCAAACAGTTATAAAATCCTGTTCAAGTGTTGGGTCAGAAAAAAATTACAGCTGATAAAAATAATTTTGCACTAATTGTTGCCATTATTTAACGTTGTCAAATTGCCGTCGAGAATTAAACAATCTGATTGTATGTGTAACGCTATTACATCGTTTTGTTTTGACGAGTTATGTGCAACTGGGGTAGGTGAGTTGGTTATTTTTTTGCATCTGCTTTCTTTTATTCTTCAACTCTTAATTAGATTTGGGTTAAGGACAAATAAATCCACGTGCTTCAAGCGTCATATTTTTATTTTGGTTATAATTTCCTGCTGGATGCCATTAAACGTGACCCTAATTACGGTATCTTCTGACACAACCGGCCATTTTGTCGGAGACTTGTTAGAATTTCTTCCGTTATAGATTATATCTTACAAGATGATAAGAGGATTATATAGTGATATGACGTTAGCCACGCGTCACCACTCGATAAAATCCAAGATAACGATCAAAACTTCAGAAATATATGTAATAACTTTAGAACACTTTCTCTCTTAATACTTACACATTACTCTTAAAACAATTAAAAGCTTTACAATCTCTATTGATGCACGTGCTTCACGCTGACGAGTCTTGCAGAGCGAGTAGACGAATTGGATCATAATCGTGACCTTTAGGCAGTCTGGTAGAACAAGTAGACGAAATGGATCATAATTGTGACCTTTTTTCAAATGCAAATGAACAAAGGCAGAAGTTTAGCTTAGACAAAGAGTTTGGTTCCTGTGACGTCATTATGTTTCTTAATATTTGGAGTTTAGGTTCAGAATGTTTTAATCTAAGTTTGTTTGAATTAGCGTCCTAACCTTTAGTTAATCAATGCATTCTGTAAACTTTGTAGCACTGTTCTCTTTGTTAAAAAACTCATTTTTAATAGTTCGTCATCTCTGTTGCTGTAGACTTTGATGTTTTTCTCAAGATTTTGCCACTTATGAAACACCATTTATATTTATTAAGTTATTTAACATTATTTATTTATTTATTCATTTAATTGTTATTATCATTATTATTATTGTTAATGACAAATTTTAAAACATTCATGAAAGACTAAAGTCACTTAAATTAGTTCTAGTCACCTTATCACGTGCCTTGTAAGCAGAGCCGACGAAATAAACATACAACCAGACTTGCATAAATTTACATTTTCATTGTTACTGAATATATGAACATTTCCAATAAATCAGGAGATTGTTAGCATTTATTTCTTCGTGAAGGTTGATCAAGAATCTTTTTATTTACTTATTTCAAAATTACGTGGCAGCACACACAGTCAGAATAATGGAATTAATGGTTATTATTGTTATTTTTTAAAAGAGAATATTGATCGTCTGCCTACACACATTGCCTGACTAACTGTTGTATGACTTTAATATCCACACACGAATTACACTAACCTGATAAGTCGTCTCCTCAAATATGTGACCCCAGATATTTTTAACCATGCATAATAGATGAATCTTGTTTTACCCTTGGTATTTTGTACACTGAATGAAAATACATCAGGCGTTTGTCCTGGTTTTTTATTTAAAGAACTCATGTCTTCAGGTGAAAGAGTACAAATAAAAACCGTGTGAAAAAAATCATGTCTGCAAGACTTTTTAAATCTCTCAAGTTAATCCGGAAGTCTAAAACGGTGCATGTGGTTTTTATGTCCAAATATTTTTTCTCGAAATTAATGTAAGAATTCCAAGTTGTCCATTATTGTAATTTTGTATTTAATTTTTTTTTGTTTGATAAGTATTACGGTTTAATAGAGTAATAAATAAATAAATAAATAAATAAATAAATTAGACACTCTGTTTCAAATATATTTGTATATGTAATGAAAGTGAGACCTGTGACTTGAAAGTGCTACATAATGTGTAAATAAATGTAGACGTGAATAGTTAATCTACGGTGGCAAAAGGTGACATGAAATATATTTTCAATATTACGTGCGCACTTATTACCTATTACGTGCGCACGTATTACCTATGACGTGCGCACGTAGTAACAAATACGTGCGCACGTATTACAATAGAGTAATACGTGCGCACGTAATATGAAAAAATATAATTTATGTCATCTCTGTGCTACCGTATTAATCTGTAAATTTGAACGTCCTTTTTATCTTTCATCTTTTTTTTTATTTTTTATTTTTTTGGCCTCGATAAGGGGTGGTCGGAGGCTCGTACTTCGGCCTGGCCATGAATACAAATTTGAGAATTTGAGATACTTCTTCGTCTGGCGCTCAGTATCGATTGGTTCATTTGGTGCCAGGATAATGCGACCGTCGTCTGCTTGACTATGGTATACTGACTCGGCGAGTTACTTTAACAAAAAGTCGGCCCGAGTGTGCCCAAGTAAAAGGAAGACCATGCATAATACACATCCGCACCTGTGGGGCAAATATGAACTTGTTCCTTAGAAATAAATAACATTGCTTGCGTCGCGAATAGCTGAAAGATTTGATAAGGCTGTCAGCTTAAGCCAATGATTAGTGAAAATTCAGAATGTTTTCAAATAAATATATTTAATATTTGACATACATTTTAACTTTTATTACTCCTGTTTGATTCAATTAATTATATGTGCATTAAATTTTGAGCAGAAATTTCATAACCATTGCCCAGTGCATAAAATACAAAATTCTCCTTTACAAACTGCTTTAGCTAACAGAACTTGGGACAGCTGGATTCTAAAAGCCTTAAACAATTTTTGTTTGCATACATTTTGAAGAAGCTTTTGATTTTTTGAAAAAGCCAAAACCCTAAGTCAGACAGAATCTATACTGGAATTGATCCTCTTTTTTTTTCTTCTTCTTGTTACATAATATGTTGTTTATTATATTACCGTTACTTCTAATATTAAGACGTATTTAGCCAAATTCTTCACCGTGTATTAATCACCAGGAAGTCATCTAAAGATTATACATGTAAAGTAAGGATCTCCAACGGATGCTTACAAGTAGTCTGGTCATTTCTTCCTCAGTCAAATGGCTTTACAATGATAATGTCAGTAACCTAAATTTGCGACTCATGACTGCAAGTCAGTAAACACGAATCCCGTATTTCGCCTCAATCTTTGTATGTTACTTTTAATCGTTTAAGACAGTCGAAAAACATTAGTTTAAGTAGGTTACACGAAATGTAGGTTGTTTTGGTGTATTCGGTTTTCGTCCTATGCAGCCATATTTAACCAATCGTATAACATTGTTAGTTTGCATTATTTGGTTTCCGTCCTTTGTTTTTCATATGGTGGTATATTCATTTCTCGTACTTCGCAATAATTAAGATGATAATTTCTTTGGTTTTGTCATACAATTGTATGTACCGTTTTCATCTTTCTCAGGAATTTAGATTACAATTGTTTATAATTTAGTCATGCATTTACTGTAAATATTTGAAATGGAATAGGTACCTTATTTGAGAAAGAATGATTTTTAATAAGCCGAGTTACTTATGTTGAACTTGGATAAACATTACATTATGTGTTAAACATATAATTCATAATCATTCGGGGGTTCATGATATTGGTGGGTTCGAACCCCGAGCGGGTCATACATAAGACTTTAAAATTTTAGATATTGCTTCTTGTCTGTCGCTCGATATTAGAAGGATAGATTATCAACTGATTCACCCGGTGCCAGGATAATGGACTGGTGGAGTGGTATGCTCGTCTGCAGCATACGCACTCGGTGAGATAGCACCTTACCAAAAAAAAAAGTCGCCCCGAGTGCACTTTAAAAAATGGCCGGCTATAATACACACTCGCATATCACACGTATTCGCGAACTTTTTTTTTAGATTAATCCATAAAGATTAATATACTTGCTGTCGTCGCGAATAACAAAACAATTGCTGATGCGACGTTAAACATATTTACAACAACAACATTATTTTTCCCCTATCTACTGACCACATATACGGAATTTTTATGCAAATAACAAGTTTAATAAGTTATCTTTATTTTAGTTTGGTTGTTAGCAAAGGGATGTGTTGACATTGGAATTTGGGTGTAAAGATAAAGTTTTTCCTAAATCGTCTAATATGAAAACAAAAATCGATTATTTAATTTCCCATATTTTACCCCAAACATTTTGCATATGAAATGCATATAGTTCAAACAATAGACTTCACAACTGTTATATTGAATGTTTTTTTTCAGAATTTTTATAAATATTTTTACATATTCGAATAATTTGAAATTAAATTTTATCATTTAAAAATTAACGGAAAATACAGCTAATTTACCGCGCAAATAATTAAAGGGAGACAATTCAAAGAAACATTTTAGTTGAGCAACCCAGGAGTTATGTTTCTTCTTAGAACGATTTTTACAACGAGGTTTTAATGCAACAACTCATTTTGTGATATTTCCAAGTTTTTAAAATGTTCCAAAATGTTGAATATCATATGCAGTAGACATGTGTTCAATATAGTTCTAACTATCTCCACACGTGCCATGAAGAAAAATGTGGGTACAATTTGATAATACGGTCTGGTAACGTTGTACCTCTTTGTAGCAATGGTTTTTGGATCCAGCATAAACTTCTGTATTTAATTCCCAGCTAACAAATTATGATCCATACAGTTTTCACCGCCTCTGGGGCTCGGAGGTAGAACGTTCGCCTTGAGAACGGAAAGTCGCGGGTTCGAACCCCGACCGGATCCTACATAAACATAAATTTTTTTTAAAAATACTTCAAGTGAACAGAGGGCTGGTTTGAGTGTTATGATTGTGGTATACTGATTCGGTGAGCTAGCACCTCAACAAAACGTCGCCCTAAGTGGCGCTAGTATAAGGCAGACCACAAAATACTCTCTTGGACATCTCTAGCATACACAAACTTGTCCTTAGAGATAAATAACCTTCCTGTCGTTGCGATAAGCTGAAAAATTGCTGATGCGACGTTGAACAAAAATAAACTTAACCAGTCTATACAGTTTTCATTTCATCTGATGATCCACCTGTAATACGTAAGTTGTATGTGAATTATAGGAATTTTTCAAATCATGAAGGGAAATACCGTAATCAGTAAATATTATGTTTAATTGGTATTCATATGCCTGTGTTAATTAACAAGTTATTACTATCACTCATTGTCACCAAATTTTCAGTTTATTATGGATAAAATAAACATAATTTGATGTAATTTTGTTATCTCTTTCAGGGAGATAGTCCTGAAGAAGTTGGCGAACCTGGATCCGGAAATGTATAGCATTTTGGAAAATAACTTAATTACCTGATGAATTTCCCTTTGAAAAATCGTCACTGTAGTGAAATTCCAAAAATTCCATGAGAGAGAAAGACCTACTGTTACTCTCTTAATAACGATCCTGATTTTACAGGACTCCTTTGTTAAATACGCATGCGCAATTGTAGATTTTGCCAGGCGGATGTAGAACCTTTGTTGCACATCTTCGAGATGTTGATGTATAAAGTATGGACCTGTTTGTGTCAACCTAAATTCGGCTGAATTTGTGTTTTATTATTCTTATATATTCATTTTATATACTTTCTGTTATTGTTGTGGTTTTATTTTTATTTCATTTTTTTTTATTTATTTATTTATTTTTTTTTTTGTTCTTTTATTGTTTTTTTTTAAATCTAAAATGGAGTTGCAACAGTACACGCCATTTTATTGCTTTGTACTGCTAAAATTCATACATATATTACGCCTCGTTTTAGTGATCCAACTAATGTTTAATTTGTCACTTGTTGCTGAAATGATCAGAGGTGTTCTAGAGTTAAATGAAAACACTTTGCGCTAACTTGCTGAGTATCTGGTCGCGTTCATTTGATAAAAATAGCACATGTATCATATACTGAAAATTCGTATATTTCTTTGCCCCCGCCCAAAAAACAAAAAATCAAATTGATGCACACTACACAACTTAACTTGCAATTATGTATTTCGCGAACTTTTCGTTCGTTTACATAAAATACTGTGTCATATTGTTGCTAATTCTAAATCTGTGATTAAATGGAATCCAGCATGGATACTTTAGTTGAAAAACTATATTTATGTATAATAAGCTTGACAAAAACACCAACTGTAATTTTAAAGATTTTTTTTTTTCACAAAGCAGTTTGGAAGTGCCGAACTATCTTAATAAGGTATAGATTTTTTACATTTTTTGTGTCACATTTGCTTTTTGCTTTTTTTTGTTGTTGTTATTGTTAGCTTTTTATACATTTATCATTCCTATTGTAAATAATCAGCATGTGTAGTTTGTTTTACATTTTTTTTATATATGACCGATGCTATACGTTGTTTTTATTTTATTATTTTTTGGTGCTGTCATGTGCTACTTTTGAATTTTTATAAAATAATACAATTCAAAAGTAATTGTCATGTGCTACTTTTGAATTGTATTATTTTATAAAAATTCAAAAGTAGCACATGACAGTGCATTTGATTGTTTTATTATTTGAAAACTGAACACTATATATAGATACATAGTCCATGTATATACATTAATCTTATAGGGGCGTTTTTTCTTTCTTTCTTTTTTTATTTTTATTTTTTATTCATTTATTTATTTATTTTTTAGTTTTTGTTTTTGTTTTTGTTTTTTTTTATGTGTTTTTGTTTTGTTTTTTTTTTATTTGGTTTTTTGTTTTTTTTTTTTTTTTTTGTTTTTTTTTTCTTTTTTGATTTGTTAATATTTTATGTTTTTAAGATTCATTTTGAAACAGTACCAGATATTCATATTTCAAACCATCACGTGATTTACAGCCATGTTAATAAGGTACATGTACGTGCTACTCGAAACCCAGCAGATTTTTCAAATCATCTGTGTTCAAGTTACATAAAAACCATTTGTGTTCAATATATTGCAAAACCGTTTGTGTTCATTTATAACTATACAGTGCCACATTGGTATTTTTATTGTGTTCCGACACATGTTTTGACTGACAAAACTTTTAATTTCAAATTATGTCATATGCAAAATTTTGAATTTTTTTTATAAAGTAAACATTCAAAATGCAAATGACAACAAATTTGCAAAATGTTGAATATTTTATGATATAAAAATTCCATAATTTTTCATATAATGACAATAGAGATGATAGATTTCATTCATTTTTGTCGGAAGTTATTAAACTACATGTATACATCTATACATATTTTCATGTTTCATGAATCGGTAAACACACACACACACACACACACACACACACACACACACACACTAAATGTTCTTAGGTGCATAATCTGTAGTCAAAAACACGTGTCTCAATTTTTATTGTCAAAATTGTAATCATATGCTTTGTTTTTTCCGTTATGCTTAATTAATATATATCGCAAAGTGTTGGTCCAGATCTGGGGTAATTACGTAAAATGTCTAAAAATTCCGCAAGGTTACTTGAAAGAATGGTTAATCTAGTTTTTGAATGATTCTCGGGTTGTTTTCAACAAGTACCTCATTGAGTTATAATAATTTTACCTCACTAACCAATGCAAGAATATAACCAGATTGTAAATTTGAAAATCATAGCGTTACACCATTAATATGTTCTACTGGCCCATCCAGATAAGACAGTCAGACGATAATCTTCATTATTTTATTATTATTATTATAATATTTGTTGAAAAAATACGTTGCACAAATATATATAATGACAGCTATTGTAAAATAAGTGGGAGGGTTTAGTGGCATGAAAACTAGTTTAACCACACCACTAAACCTCGTAATCCAGGTTAGAGGATAGTTTTTAAAGTTGAAATTGTATTTTAGCGGGTATCAGACAAAAAAGGTCTATCGTTTAATCTGGATTGTTCATATCAATTCTGTGAGAAAAAGTACTTGGTTAAATTTTTACCGAGACAGTTGCCTCGGTTGCCTCATAAGGGGTTACGATACTGACTCTATGTATCAAATTAGGGAAAAATAGAAATATTAAGATTTTTTTGTGCTCAAATGTAAGACTGGGTTGATTACCATTTGAAACCAAGTGTTCACTAAGCCACTTTTTAATTGAATTTTCTACCGTTGTTATTAAGCCCAAATATTGAACACACACACACACACACACACACACACACACACACACACACACACACACATATATATATATATATATATATATATATATATATATATATATATATATATATATATATATATAAATAAGACGTATTTTGTCTCAGAGTGCATTTCCTCATGTTGATATATAATTATATACTTATACTTGTTATCGCTTTGAATCAATAAACAATATTATATGCAATTATTGTGTGGTCTGTTTTATCCTCTGATGTTGTTAGTGTTACATCTTTAGTTTAAAGGTAACATGCTTTGATTTGAATGTAAAACTGGTAAGCATGACTATAAAATTACAGAATAAATCTCATGACAGTTGTGAAAGCTTATACTTAGCCATTGTGTCACTTATTTTAACCCTTAAAAACGAGTTTCTTCTCTCAATCAAACAGGCATTTTAGAGTAGAAAAAGTGGGCGCTATTTTCTGATTTTTACTATATGCAATTGTTGAGAAATACGAGCGTAGTGACTTTTACTTTATTTTGGCAGATTGTTTGTGGATTAATTTCACATTCGGAGGTTAGACTTAAATATAGAAGACATCTTGTGTCTCCAATGCAGAATTAAGATTTCACTTTTACATTCGAACAGACAATGCTGTTTTTCAGCAAAAAGATCATAGTGACTAATACGTATCTCCAATAAAACTGACAATGTGACAATTTTTACAAAGCAGAGTCTTGCTATTTAAGACCAATTTTCAGTTTGTTTTGAATATTTTACTCTGACATAGTTACACAGAAATTTGATCAGCATTAACTACACTCAGATATGAAGGTGAACCATAAAAATGGGAAAACACAAGTATGAGATAACTAAGATTTATGACTATCGTGATATGTCAATACGGGTAATATATGGCAGGTAAAATGCACGATAATTCGCAAAACCTATATTTACACCGTTAAGCCAGGTTTTTCGATCGCAAAACCTACGTTTACCGACGTAAAACTAATTTTGCGATCGCAAAACCATGTTTTACCATTTTTGTGCAATTTGGATTTGCGATTGTAAAAAACATTTGCTAAGGCAAATGCACATTTTGCATTTTTGTTAGCAAATTGCGTCGTAAACTACATTTTCGGAACCATTAGATGTATCAACACCGTTAATACTACTTTTGTGATCGTAAATGTTATTAACAGTCACAAGACCAGATTTTACGGCGTAAATATTAGAGGTTTTGCGAATTATTGAGCATTTTGCTTGCCATGTACAATTTGCAAATAGTCATGCTCACATTTGACGATTTCTGTGTCATTGTAACGGGATTTTGTCACTACTGATCTCCCAATAGATGGAATGTTTGAGATCATCTATAGTAATATTATATGTACACGAAAAGGTCATTTCAATGCCAAAATAGGAACTAGCAACCTATTTCAAATGACCTCTGCCTTAACAGTTACTACAAAAGAAAACGTAAAGCTACAAAAAATTATAAAATTTGGCGGCCGGACTGAGATTTGTTTTTATGTGAAGGACGGTCTGAGATTTGTTTTTATGTGGCGCCCGGTCTGAGATTTGTTTTGATGTGGCGCCCGGTCTGAGATTTGTTTTTATGTGGCGGTCGGTCTGAGATTTGTTTTGATGTGGCGCCCGGTCTGAGATTTGTTTTTATGTGGCGGTCGGTCTGAGATTTGTTTTTATTTTGCGGTCGGTCTGAGATTTGTTTTTTTATGTTTGAGGTTTTTATATGTAACGGCCGGTCTGAGATTTGTTTTCATGTGGCGACCCGTCTGAGATTTGTTTTCATGTGCCTATCGTTCTGAGATTTGTTTTCATGTGGCAACCCGTCTGAGATTTGTTTTCATGTGGCGACACGTCTGAGATTTGTTTCTATGTGGCAACCCGTCTGAGATTTGTTTTTATTTGGCGGTCGTTCTGAGATTTGTTTTTGATGTGGCGGCCGGTCTAAGAATTGTTTTTATGTGGCAGCCTGTCTGAGATTTGTTTTTATAAGGCAGCCGGACTAAGATTTGTTTTTTGTAGTGGTCGTTCTGAGATGTGGTTTTATGTGGCTGCCGGTCTGAGATTTGTTTTGATGTGGCGGCCGGTCCGAGATTTGTTTTTATGTGGCGGCCGGTTTGAGATTTGTTTTTATGTGGCGGCCCGTCTGAGTTTTGTTTTTTGTTGCGGTCTGTCTGAGATTTTTTTATGTGGCGGTCTGTCCGAGATTTGTTTTTATGTGGCAGCCGGTCTTAGATTTGTTTTGATGTGGCGGCCCGTCTGAGTTTTGTTTTTGTGTGGCGGTCTGTCCGAGATTTGTTTTTATGTGGCAGTCGGTCTGAGATTTGTTTTGATGTGGCGGTCGGTCTGAGATTTATTTTTATGTGGCAGCCGGTCTGAGATTTGTTTTGATGTGGCGGCAGGATTGAGATTTGTTTTCATGTGGCTGAAATTTGTTTTTGTAGATATGTTAATGGACCCGACATATCTATTTTCCACAGTCATTTTATCTGCTGCAAAAAAGACAGTAAATAAAAAATAGCTGCAGTTTGCAAATCAGAACAGCGGTAATCTCAGGCTAGTTATTCTCATAAAACATGCAACCCTATATTTACAACACAGGTAGGATCGTTCTCTACTTAGAGAATATCCTTGTATTGGTTTTCTATATAATTGCGACTGCTATGTCAAAAACCAGAACAAGCACGTGTCAGATTGTGTGATGTCAAATACCAGAACAAGTATTAATTTTCATCATTTATAATAAGAGTATTTTACACAGTCTATTCATTCATTGTCCTATACGGTCGTCAAGAAGAGCTATTTAAATCAACATGTCTGGCGATACATCGTATAAACTCTATTATTTTAATGGACGAGGTTTGGGTGAAGTTATCCGACTTACATTTGAAGCTAAAGGACAAAAGTTTGAAGATGTACGTTATACGCAAGAAACGTGGCCAGAAGCAAAGAAAAGTAAGTAGTATTTAAATCATAATAACGTCACACACACACACACACACACACACACACACACACACACACACACACACTATGGGTTTTTTAGCAATGAATGTTTGGAAATTAAAATTTTGTATTTTAAATTATGGTGGGCGGCTGTAAATCTTAAATATTCAGAGATATATCTAAAGCATTAACGGCCTCGGTGGCGGAGGAGTGATCTAAATTGCACGGTTATGGATTACATTTCCTTTCACCGCCTTGGTTCGAACCCCAGTCGAGCACGCTTGCCGAAGCTCGGTGATTTTCTCTGATACTCCAGTTTCCTCCACCACCCCAGGACTGACCGTCTCGATATCAGTAGAATAATCTTGACTGGGGCGTGAAACACCATTGCTGTACTCACTGTCAAGCCGCAAATATCTAAACGATTTAGATTTAATTTGATTCAATTAGGTTTTACGTCGCAGTCAATAATATTTCACTTATAAATATCGAGAGGTCACCAGCTTTAGGTAAAATGGCAGAATTTTTTTCTTTGCAGTGCGCTTAGGGTAATGTGCAGGTAGGATTCAGGCCTGCCGTGACACATGACATCGGTTTTAAGGTTTCTTCTGAAGGACCCCTTAACTTGAGTTCTAAATGCTGATTGCTTGGCGAAAGAAAAGTCACTACTAATTTTCAACTCTTGGTCAGACCCGGCCGGGGTTTGAACCCACGACCTCCAACATACGAAGCGAGCACTCTACCAACTGAGCTACCGTAGTCGTATCTAAAATAACACGAACAAGAGATATCTTTAAATAATTTAAGTTTGTTTTCTAAAGAGATTTATATATATATATATCTATTTTTTCCAGACGAGCTATACGAATACTTGATAATTGTCACTCATAAATAATTACTTGATACGAAAAAGTGATTTTTATATATTATTCTATGCCTCCTTCCATGTCACTGCCATTTCCTTTGATAAAAATATAGGTTATTGTAACAGATTTATATATGAAATAATGTGTTGTTTTTTAAATTATGCACATTCGATGTACCAGATTATTCTATACATCTGCACATAACAATGAGCTTTAGGTTGAAAAGTAGAACATACAACCTTTGTCAAATGTCACAAATAAGAACAGCGAAAGGTAAAATAAAAACATCAACGAGCATGCGCAGAATTACGAAGACGTGCATTAACTGACATGTCACGGGAATAAAAGGTTTAGTTTTATTCTTTCTATTGTGTCTAAGCGACATTCTTGACTTGATATCACGGTGTGCATAATAAACTTTAAAAAAACAAAACAAAACAAAACAAATAAAAAATAAATAAATAAATAAATAGAAGTGTCATGCAAAGGTTTGGAATATTAAGTATCTCATTTGTTAATAATATAAAATTCAACAAAATATTTCTTTTTTCTAATACCGTCTTCATTTCTGGCTAGTTTCTTCATTTCAGGGTTACCAGTGGTAACACTTTGGTAACATGGAGTAAAAGTTAGTTAGATATAATAGATATAATATTCTAATTTTCAAAAGTCTGCCAGGTTGCAATAGTTTTAAATGTAACATTTAAATCAGGACTTTTTTCTTAGCGAGTTTAATTTGAGCCACAATTCGAAAACTGTTTCTGAGATAAAATTAGTATTTTTTTACTTTTTTATTTCAATGACGCAGTCGCGAGAGATTACGCAAAGCATCGACAAGCGAACTGTCAAACTATCTCACATCAGGTATGCCATAAATATCCTGGACAGCCAGGTAATCTTTATTTTATTTCAATTTTAATTTAGATTTCGAAACTGGAAAATTGCCATGCTTGGAAGTGAACGGGAAAAGGATACCACAAAGCAAAGCAATTTTGAGATACCTTGGTAACGAATTTGGTAAGTGTAATGTAAATAAAAAGGTACACGAAGCCATTTTTCACGTGCTTGTTAATTTGTCATAGATAACTGCAGCGACATTTAAAACGGCAACTAGTTTAACCTTCCGGTTAATACTGCAAATTTACATGGTTAGTTTGATCTCCTGAACGCTCGTGTGCAATTCATGCTCAAAACATAAGCACCGTCCGTGTCATTGACGGTGTGGTTGGGGTATATTGGTGCAGATGCAAAGATTTCAAAATTGACAGTAGAGAAAATAATAACTTTATTAACTTTGCGTATACTTGAGTCCTTTCTTAAATTGATTAGGGCAGTGTCCCACCGTTATGAGATAGGACCCCGGTCAATCCTTAATGAGAAAGGGCTTTTTTATCGTAAACCTTCACACACACACACACACACACACACACACAAAAACAAACAAAAAAACACGCACTTATGCAAAGCAGGTTGGATATACTTGTTTTAACTCGCACATCACAGTAACTTGTCTTTAGAAAATCAATGAATAATAATGGACTTCTTGCGAATAGTAAAAGACTTGCTGATGTGACGTAAAACAACATAAAACAACTAACTATGAACTATATTTATAAGACTTATAACACGCAGGTCTATAGTTCCTTTTACATGTATTTAAATTACAGTTAGCCCGTATCTGTCAATATAAAAGGGGTGATAGAAAGGAATTTGTAGTCGAATAAAGGTTTACTTTGCGGGAGCTAGAGCTACAAAGATCACGTGACAAAAAGTTGTCGAGAATAAAAATCACAGTATAAGGAATGGTAACAATATCATAATGCATTGTTTTCGGCATTTGTTTAAATTTAAAATTTGAATAAACATGTTGAAACTAACCTTTTAGCTCACCTGAGCTGAAAGCTCAGATGAGCTATTGCGATGGTTCACCGTCCGTCGTCTGTCGTGCGTCGTGCGTCGTCCGTCATGCGTTAACTTTTTACATTTTAATCTTCTCCTCAAAACCACTGGGCCAAATTTAAAGAAACTTGGTAAACATTATGCCTGGGTGAAGCCCTTTCAGATTTGCACAAATGAAGGAGTTATGTTCCCTTGGGGCCCCATAAGGGGGGAAAGAGTGAAAAACTTTGAAAATCTTCTCCTCTGAATCTACAAGGGATGTACCTTAGTTATTTCATTTATAACATCCTTAGGTCATCTTTTTTCAGATTTGCACAAATGATAGCCATGGGGCTCAAAATGGGAAATTGTAAGGCACTGAGTGGGCAAATTTCTAAAAATTATATATTTGTCACTATATCTTGAAAACTATTAACTTTTTGCATAGGCATGTATATAAGAATGTTGTAGATATTGACATGACGATCATTTTGATATATGGATCAAGGTCATATGTTGAAAGGTCAAGGTCACAGCTGCAAACGAAGACTTAAATTGCTAATTATCTTGAAAACTATTAACTTTTTGTATAGGCATGTATATTAGAATATTGTAGGTATTGCGACAACGATCATTTTGATATATAGTTCAAGGTCATATATTGAAAGGTCAAGGTCACAGCTACTAAAAGGACTAAAATTGCTAATTATCTTAATAACTTTTAACTTTTTGTATAGGAATGTATATTAGAATATTGTAGGTATTGCGACAACGATCATTTTGATATAAAGATCAAGGTCATATATTGAAAGGTCAAGGATACAGCTACAAAAAAAGACTGAAATTGCTAATTATCTTGAAAACTATTAACATTTTGTATAGGTATGTATATGAGAATATTGTAGGTACTGCGACAACGATTATTATGATATATGGCACAAGGTCATATGTTGAAAGGTCAAGGTCACAGCTGCAAAAGAAGACTTAAATTGCTAACTATCTTGAAAACTATTAATTTTTTGTATAGGCATGTATATTAGAATATTGTAGGTATTGCGACAATGATCATTATGAAATATGATACAAGGTCATATATTGAAAGGTCAAGGTCACAGCTACTAAAAAGACTAAAATTGCTAATTATCTTAATAACTTTTAACTTTTTGTATAGGAATGTATATTAGAATATTGTAGGTATTAACATAGTGATCATTTTGATATATAGTCCAAGGTCATATGTTGAAAGGTCAAGGTCACAACTGCAAAAAAAAGACTTAAATTGCTTATAGTCTTCAAAACTAATAACTTTTTGTATAGGCATGTATATTAAAATATTGTAGGTATTGCGACAACGATCATTTTGATATATGGTTTAAGGTCATATGTTGAAAGGTCAAGGTCACAGCTGCAAAAAAAAAAGACTTAAATTGCTGATTATCTTGAAAACTATTAACTTTTTGTTTAGGCATGTATATTAGAATATTGTAGGTATTGCGACAACGATCATTATGATATATGGTACAAGGTCATATGCTGAAATGTCAAGGTCACAGCTGCAAAAGAAGACATAAATTGCTAATTATCTTGAAAACTATTAATTTTTTGTATAGGCATGTATATTAGAATATTGTAGGTATTGCGACAATGATCATTATGAAATATGATACAAGGTCATATGTTGAAAGGTCAAGGTCACAGCTGCAAAAGAAGACTTAAATTGTTAATTATCTTGAAAACTTATAACTTTTTGTATAGGCATGTATATTAGAATATTGTAGGTACGACAACGATCATTTTGATATATGGTTCAAGGTTATATGTTCAAGGGTCAAGGTCATATCAACATAGGAATACTAAGATTATTAATTATCTTGAAAGCTATTAATTTCATGCATAGGCATGTATATTAGAATATTATAGGTATTGACATGACAATCATATATGGTTCAAGGTCATATATGTTCAAAGGTCAAGACATAGCTGCATAAGTATACCGAAATGGATTAATGATTTGGAAATTATTCATTGCACTACAGTTACTTCATGCATATTATATAAGCTACTTATGAATGAAATGTGAGTGGATATATTTCTGATTAAGTTTTGTGGGAGTTCTTAACTTGAGACAACTTTTAAAGTTTCTGAACGTAATATATTGTCTATTGCACTTTTCAAACAATATTGGACATATCTTCAGGTGAGCGTTAAGGCCCATGAGTCTCTTGTTTATATAGGGATGTTTGGAGATGACAATTTTGAAAGGGCAATGGTCGACTCGATGATGGAGAACATCAGAGACATGGAACAAGAGTTGTATAAGTTAATAATGGAGAAAGATCAGGCAAAAAAGGTTTGTAAAAAGAAAAATCGAGATGTGGTCAACGAAAAATCACTCACAATTTTTTCAAAAATCGTTCAAAAGCTTTAAGTATGAAATCTTATTTAAGATACACACTGTCTGGTTTGGCGAGTTGATGCTCTTGCACTTAAAACGGAAATCAAGTCTTTATGGTTTATAAATTTAGCAGTACTAGCTTTTGTTGGCGGCTTGGAAGTCTCATATGCTAATTTTTTAAAATAAAATATTTAAATGATATTTATTTGTTTTAACAGGAAGAAATCAGGAACAACTTTAAAACAACTGTTTTACCAGCATTTGCAAACCTTATATCTGGAACTTTAAAACAGAATAAGACTGGATATCTTGTTGGGAAAAAGGTATACATGTCATTATGAGAGAGAGAGAGAGAGAGAGAGAGAGAGAGAGAGAGAGAGAGAGAGAGAGAGAGAGAGAGAGAGAGAGAGAGAGAGAGAGAGCTCTGGTATAAGTTATTCATTTGAAGACCTAAAGTTGCACAGTATTACGACTAGTAAGGTTTTATATTTATTTAGTAGTTAATAGGCGTTGATCCACATCTCAGCTTAAAATCAAGCAAAGTTTATTATGGACAATTGAATCTGTCATGTCATGTTTTAACTTCCATCAAACCAGGTTTTATTCATATATGTGACCAGCCACGAGAAAAACAGGCTGATGGAGGTACCAAACCGAAAATGAGATTTTGGTGGATTATTATTCCTACTTATATGCTAAATCACCCTGTAAAATATTTCTTCCAAATCTGAAGTATTTTTGTTGCTATGGCAACAAATGCAAACACCACATTCACAGTATAAACGGTATTTCTGTATACTTGTGTCCCACCGAAAAGCTTTTGTTAGAGTACCCTTTCTCTTTCTTACTTCTTTGCTTACTTGGTGTCAGTCGTGGATTCACTTTTTTTACTTATGTGCATTTAATGACACTTTAACCATCATATTAATTTCCCTTTTCTCTGTCTCGAGACACGTTTCTCTTACTAAATGAATATTTCATAATCGACAATGGAACTTCGAGATTTTCCTTGTCATTGTTCGCAAACACAAGATTTCAGGGAAAAAATACTTATTTTCAACGTTTGTCGGCGTTCTCCTTGAGAATTTCTGATTCTGTTATTTCGTCCGCTAAGTGTCACTTTCATCATTTAGATGCGGCCATCCTCCCTGTCATTAACTAAACCTGTCTCAAATTGATAATTACTGTATATCATCGCAAAAATAAATATCATCAACCCATTTCTCAGACAAAAACCGTCGTCTCGATCCTGTAAATGATCCTCTGGAACGTTGCTTGTGGTTGTCGAAGTATTAGATTGACTTTATATTGATGTAGTGTTATCCAGCGCTCCACATCATCAGTATTCTTTCTTGAACTCTGGAAAAAAACTGACGTGGCTACATTTAAAGATTGTTTGCTTATTTATTTATTTATTTACTTATTTATTTATTTATTTATTTATTAAATATTATCCTGCCTACACAGGAAATCAAAATAAAGTGGATTATGTTTTGTTAATAAACTAATTTCTCTTTATGTTTCAGCTAAGCATTGCCGATATTCATTTGTTTACATTTTTGGATACAGTCACGCGAACGGACGGATTTAAAGATTTATTGGAAGAAAACAAAGACCTGAGTACTCATTTCGACATGGTGAAGTCCATCCCAAAAATCAAAGCATGGTTAGAGAAACGACCGGAAACACCGTTTTAGGTTAATAAAATCACGTGATCACACCAGTCGAAATTACAATTGTAAATTTCACGTACATTATATCAAATTAACTGTCAAGTGCATAATATTTTGTAAGTCATTTGGACTTAGTGCTTTCCATTTTTGTAAAACTTTACATTGTGTTTGACTTCAAATGTGAAGAACATTTATATGTAAAAGCATAACTTTGTTCATAATTATGAACAAAGAGTCGTGAATGTGTTTATTTGAAGATTGAAATTGCTAAAAATGTTAAACAATATCGAAGATAAATCATTTTTCGTCATGGTTCTTTTGATAACAGACAGTTTTACATTCCAATGTTAATTTCAAAAGCATAATTATCTGATAAAAATCTCATACAAGTAAAATATTTTTTCTTTATTGTTTTCTTGTAGAATTCTTGATTCAGAATTGTTTTAGTAACGTTTTTGGTTGTAATACTGAATTAACTGATGGCTTTTCTATGGTGGCCTATTTCTGACGCAATTTTAGTTGACATATAATTATCTCAACATGTCGACTTAATATCTTGACAAGTCGAGATAATATCATGAAAAGTTTATGTAATAACACGACATGTCGCGATAGTTATGTGCGACATTTTTTTTGTAACAGAAGTATCGCGGCAAGTCGTGTTATTTATCTCAACTTTTTATTTTGGTATCACAACTTTTCACAAGCTGGCCGGGCCATGTACATATACTGCTTCGTCGCCTGGCGCTCGGCACTAGTAGGTCAGAGTTTCGACTGATTCCCCCGATGCCAAGATAATGTCACTTGAAATTGTTATGCTTATCTACGGTATACTAAGTAGGGGAACTACAGTACAGGCCTGTCGAAAGTTAAACACTTTAGTGCCGAATTTGTGCCGATTCGGCAGCTCGTCTCGGCCCCTCGGCAGTTATGTCTCGGCCAATAGTAATCAACAGCTCGGCACCTTTTCGGCAGCTACTGTCCATCGCTCGGCTGTTTTTCGGCTATTTTTCGGCTGCTCGGCACCTTTTCGGCCGCTCAGCTCCTCGGCACTTTTTCGGCCACTCGACCCCTCGATCGTAATCTAGAAAACATCAGTTCATTAAACATGTCTGCAGTTACGCGTATATCGCCATATTTTAGAGAGAAAAATGTGAGATTATCTAACTCTGGAGTAAGTCAAAGAGAGATCTGTAGGAAAATTAGTAGAGAAGATAATATTCTTATATCAACAGTGTCAGTGAACAAGTTTCTACAGCGTTTTAGACGACTTTCTTCAAAATCAAAAGTTTGAAGACAGGTGTTGAAGTCTGGCCGATCTCGCAGACAATGTGTCTAAATATAACTCCATTTGTTCGACATTCTTTTGTCTTGGTACTGAGAAGGTTTTGAATGTCGTGTATTGAAGCCAGGTATTTGATGATGACAGGGGATTAACAGATTAAAATTATGATACATGATGTTTACCTGTATAGGTACATTTAATGACTAAATTAAAACTGCGATGGCAGAAGTCCAGTTTTTTGTTTTTAAAACCCCGCTCCATAATGGAATATAAAAGATTTATGCAATTCTGGGTGAAAAATCACATTTCTATTTTTCCGTCGTCGATTTATTTAATGGTATTTATTTATTTATCTTTTATTTTTTTTATTCAATTATTTATTTATTTATTTTTTATTATTTCTATTATTATTATTTTTAAAATTTATTATCATTATTATTTAATATATTTAATTTATTTAATTTGCCCTTATATTCCTTATCATTAACGAATGATGTATTTTATTATTATTACTATTTACAATTAATCTCTCTCAGATTTGAATTACTGGAAAGAAAAATCATCCGTTTATTTATTTAATTTTATTTTATTTAATTTAATTTAATTTAATTTAATTTTATTTTATTTTATTTTATTTTATTTTATTTTATTTTATTTTATTTTATTTTATTTTATTTTATTTTATTTTATTTCATTTTATTCTATTTTATTTTTTATTCTTTTTTTTTTTCATTTTATAAAAATTATTTTTTAAAATTTATCATTGTTATTCTTTTTAAAGTCTTTATCATTACCGAATGATATATTTTATCATTTTATATATACAGTTAAACATTAATCTGTCAGATGTTAATCGCTAGACCGCTCGTTAGCTAGTGGCCGAGACTCGGCTACTGAGAGGCCGAATAAACTGCCGAGTCATGGACAGTTCAAAGAGCCGAGAAGCCGAATGAGTTGCCTAGACTCGGCTACCGAGTGGCCGAGCTGTGGACAGTTCCAGTTGCCGAGGGGCCGAGAGTTGACAACTTTTCGGCCACTAGCTGTCCACAGCTCGGCACATCGGCAGCCGAGTCTTGGCTCCTTTTCGTCAGCTCAGTGTTAAACTTTCGACAGGCCTGTACTGTAGCATCCTAACAAAAAGTCGCCCTGAGCTCACCCTAGGTACAAAGCACATCAATATACACTCGTACATCTTACACATACACAAACTTGTTCTTAGAACAACCCATAGAGATTAATGTTGTTGATGCGACGTTAAACAACATTACATCCAACCAACCAAACGTAATGTTTTTTAAATTTCTTCGCATGAGAGTGAAATGTATATCACTATACATGTTGATGTCATATACCATTTTTTTCATGTATTATTTATAAAAATTCAAAAATAGTTTATGACAGTACTAAACAGTTTAATTGTTATATCTACAAGTTGTGGTTAAAATTTAAAAAAAGTAGATCACAGCCGCCCTCGACATGCATGTCCAGTCGCTGATACAGCCAAATAAGTGTCGTCAATATCAAACTTATTTGTCGTAAGAAAAAAGTCACGTGATCAATGGTATTTATAGCTAATATAAATACATTTGGCCACAACAGGAGTTAACATTATATATGCAAATATAGGCTTTAATCACATCTATCTCGACGTATATTTATCGTATAGATATCACTGGTTCGCGCCAGTTAAGATACCACTCGTTAGAAATTCATGAATTGTGACTAATGGATCTCTATACAACTTTTAACAATTTTGTTCATTTTGATCAAATGTTCATCCAAAGTCGGAAGTTTTATGATAATTTGTTTTCCAGCATTTCTTTATTGTATCTTGTTCTTGGTTGTATTGGCGATATAAGAACATTTTAATTGGATAAATGCTCCATTGCGTTGTCAATTTATCGCTTAAATCAAATTATAAATGTAAACGAAATGTCTCCTACATTTAACATTTACATCAGATACTATAGTATGCCATAGGTTTTCTTTTCATATATTTAAAATTATATTGAAATATTATATGAAAGATTACAGTCCTTTTTATCGATTTTTAAAGATATTAACAAAATCGTTCATCCGTGTTCGAAATCGACTTGTTTACCAACCAGACATGCACGTACGTAAACATGTGTGAAAACACTGTTATAAAAACACATTCAAGGCGTTGAAAACTGTAAACAAACATTGTTTTAAAAGTTTTTTATTGGAGATATCGTTTATGAATTGAAACAATCAGAAATCACTTTAGCTTTACATGTATATAGTGACCAAATATTCGATAACAGATGGCAAAAATTGGGTTCAGTATTATAATTACTGGATTTAGTTTGGCAATATTGACTAAAGAAGGTGTTGGATGTGAGACGAGCTGTACGATAAAGGTAACTCTCTCTCTCTCTCTCTCTCTCTCTCTCTCTCTCTCTCTCTCTCTCTCTCTCTCTCTCTCTCTCCAAGAGGTAAGACATGTAAAACGAACTGTATGATAACATCACACACAACACACACTGAGAGAGCGAGAGAGAGAGAGAAAGAAGAAGCAATAGCTCAATAGAGCTCAATAGCCAATGAATGAAACGTTTGCTCCTTTGTTATAATTCTAAAACCCAGTACTGATGTATATCCAACATGAGTCAGTCAGTATATAATAAATATTCACTAACATTGAATGTAAAATTTCAAGAAAATAATGAAAACGTCAAAAGTCTATACTGAGCGTAAAACTACTTATGTACATTACTTTTCATTACTACGAAAGCCTATAAGGGTCATGAATGAAAAAAATTAAAAGGCGTAATAACGCGAAATGAAGGCGTAATAACGCGAATTAAAGGCGAAATAACGCGAAAAAAGGCGTAATAACGCGAAATAAAGGCATAATAACGCGAATTGAAAGGCGTAATAACGCGAAATAAAGGCGTAATAACGCGAAATAAAGGCGTTATAACGCGAAATAAAGGCGTAATAACGCTAATTGAAAGGCGTAATAACGCGAAATAAAGGCGTAATAACGCGAATTGAAAGGCGTTATAACGCGAATTGAAAGGCGTAATAACGCGAATTGAAAGGCGTTATAACGCGAAATGAAAGGCGTTATAATGCGAAGTGAAAGGCGTTATAATGCCTTTTTGTCTATATATAGAGCAGTCACTTCCCTTGAGAATCGTTCTCTCCAAAGGTTAATATCCCTTTCCACAAACAGATTGATTTTAGTTTAAATTCTTTTAGACAGCCTAAAGCAAATGAAAGTGAATAAACCTTGATCTGTCTATATTAACTAAGATAAAGACACAAATGTCATTTAATCACTATTAAAAGTTAATCAGGATCTAATGCATAAATAGCCATGTGTACAAAGACACTCTTTATGAAAAATACTTTAAAATCGACAAATGGAACGGTTTCAGAAATAACTATTCATTTCAGCGCAGGATCGGATGATGTACATTTTTTAAAATTTTCATAGAAAAACTAATTACATTACATATAATGTATATGTGCAGGACACACACACACACACACTAACACACACACACACACACACACACACACACACACACACACACACACACAGACTTTTAATAATGTATGTAATGGGGCGGAAAATAGATCTTTAAACCCTGGACCTCCACACCATTATGGTAAGCAACTTGCGTCATAAAACGAAATAAGGGGTTTTAAGGCGAATTGAAAGGCGTAATAACGGGAAATAAAGGCGTAATAACGCGAAAAAAAGGCGTTATAACGCCTTTCAATTCGCGTTATTATGCCTTTCAATTCGCGTTATTACGCCTTTATTTCGCGTTATAACGCCCTTCAATTCGCGTTATTATGCCTTTCAATTCGCGTTATTACGCCTTTATTTCGCGTTATTACGCCTTTATTTCGCGTTATTACGCCTTTATTTTGCGTTATTACGCCTTTCAATTCGCGTTATAACGCCTTTATTTCGCATTATAACGCCTTTCATTTCGCGTTATTACGCCTTTATTTCGCGTTATTACGCATTTAAATTCACGTTATTATGCCTTTATATTGCGTTATTACGCCTTTTAATTCGCGTTATTACGCCTTTATTTCGCGTTATTACGCCTTTATTTCGCGTTATTACGCCTTTATTTCGCATTATAACGCCTTTCATTTCGCGTTATTACGCCTTTATTTCGCGTTATTACGCCTTTAAATGCACGTTATTATGCCTTTATTTCGCGTTATTACGCCTTTTAATTCGCGTTATTACGCCTCTATTTCGCGTTATTACGCCTTTATTTCGCGTTATTACGCCTTTTAATTTTTTTTATTCAATAGCCTAATAGGCTTTCGTACATTACCAGTTTGTGTAAAATGAAAAATTATGCTAATGCAAAATTATGTTATATAAATTTTAAATGCTGTTATTCCAATTAGATGAAACTTGATTTCTCCGACATGGCTGACGTAATCTTGAGTTATACAAAATCACTTTTTCCGGGACGAATATTAATTTCATTAAATTTCGAAATTGCCATAGCAAGGCAAGATGTAACTTGTCTCTTTCACTATCATTCTTTAACTAAACTTTTCCTTCATTTCAATCTGGCGATTTCGAAATTGTGATAATTTTAGTATTTTAAAAATATTCAGAAATTTAAGGTCTCATTTCTGAGATCACTACTAGTTTTTAACAACTGAATTTTTTTTTTTTTTTTTTTTAAATTCAAAGTTAAAAAAATGTGAATACTTTCAAATATTTTATTTAAAAAAAATATTGTGACAACAATCTCATTTAAGAGAATATTTCGAAACTCCTGATACATTAATGATTATTGTTTTTTGATGTGATAAACTTATAAAGTTACCAAGATAATAGGCAAACATGATTAAACAATATGCACGTGTTGACAGCAACAAAAACAACAAAATATCTATACCTGGTTCATGGTTGACTGCATGTTGTTTAACGTCCCGTCAGCAATTTTTCAGATGTTTGAATGGAAACTGTCTTTTCTTATAAATATTAGGGTTTTATCTAAAACTAAGCTCATTTGATGCTTGAGTTCATTTATCTTCTTTAAACTAGTCCGCACTTATGGCGACATTTTGTAAAATTTTCCTGTTATGTTCAACAAAGTCTTTCAAACAATCCTTTGCTGTCTTACACCTTTTACTTCGGTTGTAAGTAAACAGTTATAAATTTTCTCCTAGTTGGTAATATTTTTTTTTTCTTTTTCCCCTTTTATAGGAAAAAATTTGAAACTGACTTCACAGACATGTCATGTGCTGTTTTTGAATCTACTTCTTTAACAATTACAAAAGGACACGATATACATTTCAAATTAAAATTTAAGGGTAACGTTTTTAAGTTATTGTTTGCTGTTGCTAGAAACAGCTTTCAGTTGTTTAAACATGATATACTAATGTAATGCAATGATGGCTATTATATACAAACGAAAAATAAGCACTAGAGAAAATTGGTACTGTCATATACCACTTTTTGAATTTAATCATAAAAATACATTCAAAAAGTGGTATATGAATGTATTTTTATGATTAAATTCAAAAGTGGTATATGACAGTACGATAAACTCACTGTAAACCGCAATATTTTAAATGATTTGTCATTTCAGAGAGAGAGAGAGAGAGAGAGAGAGAGAGAGAGAGAGAGAGAGAGAGAGAGAGAGAGAGATTTCTAATATAACCATCCAGAGCTACATGTACATGCACAATTTTCAATTTTGTCAACTAAGTATAGCAAGTGCACTCTTTCAGAGACAACAATTTTTCACGATACCAGTAAAATATGTCACTTTTCTTGGTACGTTACCGGCTTTTTGTAAAGTGTCAAAATATCTCTACGGTGGGCTCAGGACAATGTAGAGGAAGTGTTATTTAGTATGTCGCGTTTTTTAAAGGAAATGCAAAGAACTAGTCGCCATTTTTAGTCTTGATCAGACCCGACCAGTGTTTGAATCTTACTTACAGTAAACAATCAAGCATTCTACCGAACAACGTTCCTGTATGTCTGCATACAATACAACGCAATACAATTTATATGTAAGTTTATATATATATATATATATATATATATATATATATATATAATTTCAGGGTACTAGAAGAAAAACGTGTGTTATTACTGATCTTGGTAATGGTGAGTTGATAATATAATAATAATATAACAATCGTTTATTGGGGAAAAAACCCCAAAAATAGTTAAATACTATATTCATTTTAGGTACTTTCTATACACAGGTATTTATCATCTTGATTGAATAACGCAAGTCAAAGAGGGACATAAAAGGGGTTTTCCGAATGGTGTGCTGAATTTTTTTTCTGTAAAATGTTATATTTTTACTATACAATTTAGGTCTCTAAATAACGAATGAATATGCAGATTTTTTTCCAACCGATTCTTGTTTTTAAAAGGTTATTTACCAATATCGATAGTGTTGACATATTTTATAGTTCTTAATATACAATTTTCTTTTTAATGTATAAGAAAAAAAGGGATTCTGGAACAGGAGATAACCTCATATATTAACCCGTCTCCTACTTCATTAATTACTGATATTAATAAATATGGTTGATGGTTATCTTAAATACAATATAGAGAAGAAGACGTAGCTAAAGATGAATTGACATATGTTGACATATTTTCACCTTATATATACTACCTTTGATATAAGTTAGAATATGTACCCCAAAAAGGCTTGGTAAGAATGGGTACTCTGGAAAGATTTTGTGAAAATTGGTACTTCGAGAAGTTTGGTGAGAATGGTTATTCTCGAAAGGTTTTGTGAAAATGGTTACTACGAAAAGTTTAGTGAACACGGATAGTTATGAAAGGAAAACATGCTATGCGTAACCTATTTGAAAAACCCAATGCTGTCAGATTTTTTGCTTGTGGGAATACGTCTGAAAACTTGCCTGTTGTACTACTACCATCATTAAGACACATAGCAACACATAGTACTATGTACTGAAAAATGTTTCAGTCCATATGTTATTAAATTATAGAATGTGAGATATCTACAGAAAATGAAGACATTTTCTTACCAAGTGAGAGACTGGCACCATTACCGTCAAGTACACAGATTATACCGAAATACAAGTATTACAACGGACAATTCGTCACCACACCCAAAGTTATCTGGAAATTAAGCTATACAAACGGTTGGAAATTTATATTATACTAATTTAAATCCATATCATGAAATTAAAAAATCTTTTCATTCTCAGAATCATCACATTTTAAGCAATTTTTTTTTTTTTTTTTTTTTTTTTTTTTTTTTTTTTTTTTTTTTGTTTGTTTGTTTGTTTAATGCCGCTTAAGTGTATTAATGGCTGTCTTTAATGACCATTTATATAACCTTTTGCCTCGATTAAATTTTATAGTTTTTTCTTTTAAGTCTTAACAATTTTAGATTTGCTAATTTGCTATTTTAAACTTTTCTGTTGTCGACACAAAGTACATGCAGGAGTGAAAGTCAATTTTTTTTCTTACAGAAAGTGTTTATATTGATCCTTTTTTGTTCAGTAAATTTTTGTTAATTTGGATTATTTTTGTTCATAGTTTTTTCCATTTAAATCTCCGTTGTTTTTATCTCGGCCAACAAGACATTTTACATTTTATAGACTTGAGCGGAGTTGAGTACTGGTGTTAGAGTCCCAGTCAAGAATTTTCTACTTATTTCGAGGTGGTTTGGTTCTAGAATGATGGAGGAAACCGGAATGTCCAGAGAAAACCACTGACCTTTAGCAAGAGAATCTCACAGTAGGATTTACCTGAGTGGGATTCCAATCTGGGCGGTCAGAGGCACCAGGATCTGTAAGCGCGCGATTTTAATCACTTGGCAACCGAGCCCCATCCACATCCCTACCCCACATTGTCAGAGGATAAATCAATGACTTATGTTTTCTGTATTCTAGGCAATCCGTATGTCACAGGATTTTTAATTGAGAGAACTATTTACACAAGAACTGGTACAGAGAAAAATTACTATTTACTGCATATGGAGCCAAAGTTTTCAATCATTAACAAAGTACGATTAGTACAATAAATATTTAAGTTTTAACTTTAAAATTAGTGCTAACGTAAACACACACAGAGAGAGAAAGAGAGAGAGAGAGGAGAGAGAGAGAGAGAGAGAGAGAGAGAGAGAGAGAGAGAGAGAGAATTTAATGTTTTACAACCAATCATGAAAGGTTGCAAAGTGCAAATTCAAGTTATCAAGCAGATAAGACCAATTCCCCTGGGAAAAAAATTGTCTCTTATTTTTCTACAAACAATGAGAGCGAACGTCCAGTTAACGTCGAGTGGAGTAATGTAGTTCTGCGCTCTATAGTTAAGACTAACATCGATGCGGTCAGTTCAGGGATGGTTAAATAAACCGGGGTACCCGGAGAAAACCATCGTTCTTCGACAAACAAACTGATAAAGTTTCTTATATTAACATCTGCTATGAGTCAGATTCGAACTTGAGTGGTTTGATCCTTAAGACGGCTTTTAACCACCCGGCTACTAAGGTCGGTGGTAATATTGAAGCCGCATTGTAGTGAAGGTTGGAATAACATTGAAAACAAACATTGTAGAGTGTGAACTGCCAATACTATATTTAAGCCATTAAATAAGTATTGATTTCTTATAACTTTTTTCCAGAAATCAAGATTTATGCTAACCTGCCTTAACCTCAAAAATGCTTTCTTTGTGGAAATAAAAATTTGGAGTTTACCGAATAGATGGAATATCCAGAATATTACTGTGGAAAGGAGTCGTCAAAATCGTGCTGCCAGTCGTAATTGTTTCACAATGGTCAACCGAAGAAATGGAGAATGGCAGCAGTTTGTTCTGGGTACGTTTTAAAAAGCTATGCTTTTATATCAAAAACAACTTTTACCTGAATAGTTTAGTATTTTTTCAACAATTATTTGTCGAAATCTCTTATAACGGACTAGATGTACATCTCCAGTCATGTCGGGGTTATATATTTTTCTTTTAAATGATAAATTATGATTCTAGACCATGAACCAGTTTTCATAACTTTCTTATTATTATCATACTCAAGCTAAATTTCTAAGTTTCCTATTTTTCTAGATGGTTAAAAGAATTAAAAATGCGTTTATAAATATATGTATAAATATAAAATATATATCTAGTACCGGTAGCTGACAATGAAATACTTAAATATATACTAGATATATCACTAATGAATAATTCCATTTTTTTCTAATTATGTAAACAAGTACAATTAAAATTAGTTTTATTGTTTTACGAGAAGACCATTAAATTGTTTTCAATATCTTTTATATATCTTCCGAGAGAGAGAAAGAGAGAGAGAGAGAGAGAGAGAGAGAGAGAGAGAGAGAGAGAGAGAGAGCCAGTACACGACAGGTAGAAATACAAATCTCACGCAAACATAAACTTTAAAGTCTAAATCATAGATATGAATACCTGGCTTTCGTCTCGAATAGCAAAAAAGTGCTGATGCGACGTTAAACAAATGACAACCATTTAACCAGTTAAAAATAAACCATGAACATAAGCCTAATATGGAAATGGAAAAAAACGTGGAGGGGTATAGACATCTGTAAATAGACGCTTAGTTGGCAGATCCTACTGGTGAAACTGTCATTTTCGTTTGCCAGAGGTAGTTGTTTATTGTTTCAATGCTTAAATGCAATGCAATGTATGGACTTTAAATTTTGTAACTTGTCAAGTAAATGAAGCAAGACTAATGTGAAAAAGTAAAAAACTTGGCCACTTTAGTGACAACAATGTACTATTATGTACTAATGCCTACAAAAGAATTGCTATTTTGGGTTTATATAATTTAATTTTTAATTTCATGTTTTTGGTCAAGAAATGTACCTTCGGTAAGAAATAATTTTTTTTACATCCTCTGCATTGTCCATGTTGATCTTAATTGACCGCAATCAATTTACAACCAATATACGACAAAATGGCTTTTCGTTTTCTCGAAACGTGTACAGCAAGCAACAGGCCTAAAATATATGCACGGATAAGGGACGGAAAGCATTGAGAAATGTAACAAGAGATGCTTTTGTTAAAACGCGTTTTGTCTGAAATCTAACACGTACACGTTGATAGAAAGCTTAAAGCTTGGTTTTGTAAGAAATAGAACAAATAGTTTTTAACCTAAAACAAGCATTTAGCAACAGCCAATGAAATCCAGGGATACGACATAATAGAAGTTAATTATAAAACAGACAAAACGATATTTCAAGTGGGAATTTTGATTTTGAATCCCCACATTGGAGAGCCTTTGAGTAAATTTTTAGCTGTGTGGTTATAGATCGTTTTGAATGCTAGTAACTTTTATTAAGAATGTGCATTTTAAATTACTTTCATAGCAAACACAAAGTTATGTTAGTTTTACAATTTTTGTGATGTCTAATAAAATAGGACTACTGTATTTTAATTTCAGCTAGAAAACTTCAGAACGAAGACCTTGCAGTGAAGAACAATTGTGTCCTACCTCCATGCAAAGAACAAACTGTTTTGTTGATATCATATTCAAACCCTCAACAATCGAAAATGGATCTTTATTACTTTTCGGAGATTTTGAGAGAAAATTCAATCAAGGTTATTAATATTTGGGACAAAAACACCCAGAAAAATATAATGGAAAGTCAATTTGATTGGCTAGAAAAATCTGTCGATTATTGCAACCATTTTTTATTTGTATATAATACGGGTTTATTCAAAAGTTTAAAAACTTCAGGTTTCCACAATGACCAAAAGGATAAAGAAATAGGTCACTGTGATCATATAACCAATCTATTGACCTACTTATTTGTTTTATTGAGGCAAAAAATAACGGAAAATAAACACTGCTATGTTGTTTCCTTTGGATATGTTGACGGATTTCCAGAAAATGTTAATTTTGACCAAACACATATAAACAGCAGTTTCATTAAAACTTCATATTATGATTTAATAGAAACCGTACGGACAGGTGGGCGTTTAAAGGCAGTATCACTCGATACAGAATCGTGGTCAAAATTTATGGGAAATATTTTATCTGTAGAAAATTACACGCCAGATTTACATACAGTAAACTGTACTTATTTTTTGGCAGCAGTAACAGATTTACTTTCAGAACATCAGAATGAAGATTCTTTAGAAACACAAACTGTTTAATAATAAATCTTTACAGTGTGGATTCTTGAAATTGACATCTACTGAAATAATATCCATCACCTTTTGTAATGTATTGCTATAAATACATTTTATTGTTTAGAATCGATTTGTTTTAGTTTTATTTCAAATGTTATAAAACTGCACCACTAATCCAGCGAATATCTTCAATCACAAATGAAGCAGTTGCATGACATGGCATAAACATTTTTGCCTTGCATACATTAAGACAAACTATTAACTTGTTACCAGATATAATGGTTATACTTAATTTTGCCAGATAAAAGGACGTCTTCGAATATTAAATATGTTGTGAAAAAGTTGAAGACGAAGTTCCTTTATTCGTTCTATACCAGGGAGATGGTGTTAGAGGTAAATGTAAAATACATCAATGTATATTATTATACCTCACGGAAAATTATTAAACTTTTAATGATCAATTTCTAATCACGTGATATGAAACAATTTACAATGTTTGAGGAATTGAAGCAGCGGTCAACATTGGCATGTATTGCAATGTTCACCGATAGGCACGGAAACTGAAACTTACGACTGTTCATCACGGAAACTACTGAGTAATCTTACTTAAGATTACGTAAGCTATAGATAGACCATTAACTTCTAGTTATTTATCAGATGCAATTTTACGTATTTTAAACAGGCTTTGTCGGAATATAAGGTAAAAGATATTGTTTCCTTGTGAAGACATTCCTCCGTATTTCCCTCACTGACTAAGATCACTATTATCATATAATGGCGCAACTTAACAGTATTCATACATGCTACAATACATGAAAATGTAACATAAGCTATAAATAAAATTACGTATATTCATGTACAATGTACATACATTTATCCAGGCTATATCACTTCGTGTTAACAACCATGTTGCAAAATATAGATTAGATGATGAGGACCTCTAGGATCAACTGGACTACATATCCATCTTAGTTTCTAACTACTGTTTTGCAATTAAAGCCAGTGTTCTTGAATGTCTGGTACGAATTATCTGTGCTTTCAATATGCAATTTCCTTGTATTCTTGTTTCATTTCGTTATTTCTTTGGGGAGTTTAATTTATTATTTTCATCGGTTTATGTCATATTTATGTGTCTTTCTTATGAATTAATTTAATATTATTATTATTATTATTATTATTACTATTATTATAATTATTTATATTTTAATCAATTATTCTATGAAAAAGGAAACCTTTTGTTCGTAAGTTTGCATTAATGCACATGCATTCATGTATTCAGAATAGAAGCTTGTTTCATCAACGGATCTATGACCAGTTTGTTTTGATTTTGATATCGAAAGCATACAAGATTACCATGTAATATAAATGACTATTTAGGAAAATATTAAATCCGAACTAAGTGAATATCATGTAATTGCAACAGCAAAGGCAACCAAAAACACACCCAAAGAACGAACAAAATAAATTAAATAAGACATTACAAGATTACAAACGAGAGAAATTTGTAACTGAAAGGCATGTATATGTATTTACAATACCCAACAAAGCATTGGTTGTATCGTTGTATTAGATAATGATTTAACAGGGTTTTACGTCCCAGTCAAGAATATTTCACTTATATCGAGACGTCACCAGCAATAATTTTGACCTTTGCAGTGTGCTGAGGACAATGCAGGGTGGGTCACACAAGGCATCGGTTATTGAACTGTTATTGTGAAAAATTGTTCCGAGTTGCCTCGAAATTTGTTTGTTTTATTATATAGCAAAATGTTTTTCATTTGCTTCCCACTTATATTTCTTCTTAAAATACATGTACCATTTTTGTCTCCAAGTACATGGTCATATAATAAAGTTTATAAACTTGGTAGTTTGTATCTATATTGATGTTTTCTGCGTTACCGTAGGTAAACCCTAATTTTTACCAAGGCAGTTTTTTTTTTACAAAGGGATAAGTCAAAAACGTTTGGCGATCCGGGGCAAGCTCCCTCTAATTTTTTTTTAAAAAATAGTTTTAAATAGTGCATCCTGAGACCATTTCAGTTAATATTTCTTCACTGCGGTAGCTCAGTTGGTTGAGTGCTCGCTCCGTAAGTGGAAGGTCGTGGGTTCGAACCCCGACCGGGTCTGACCCAAGACTTAAATTGGGTAGTGACTGTTCTTTCGCCAAGCACTCGGCTTTACGAAATGAAAGTCACGGTTCTTTCGGACGGGAACTTAAAATAAACGAGGTCCCGTGTCATGGCAGGCGTGGCACGATAAACAATCCTGCTGTATTATGCCCTCGAACAGCAACGAACAGGCAAAATTTCTGCACTTTCACCTATAGCTGGCGATATAAGTGAAATATTCTTGACTGGGACGTTAAACACCATTACTCAACTCAACTCAACTCTTATTATAAATGCGTATACTAGTATTCTTTAATTGGCTGTTGTCCAACTTTAAGATGTTCGAAATAATGAACATTTTTGCCATGGCTGACTGGATAAACTTCTCTTAATAAAAACAATCATGATTTACCAAAAGGTAGCAATGTTATTGGTGAATTTTTAACGTTTTCAAACGTAGAACACTAATGTTTTTGTCCATTGCAACTTATCTCGATGCATTCAGAAAAGTGCTCGCTCTTCGACTAAGGTAAGTATGACACTCGTTCAATTGAATGTTTTATTTGTCACTTTTAAAACGATAACTATACAGTAATTGGGTTATTAGCAAATATCCCAATAGACCAACTGAGTTTTCTTTTTTATGTTGGGTGACAACAAAAAATTACGTCAAAAATAGCGTTCATGTTTAAAAAGTTTAAATATGTCAAAGACCTCTAAAGCACATGCACTGTAAAATCAATCTGCAACTTCAAAAAGAAATTGATCTTAACCAAAATGATAACAATTATTACATGGTGAACATTTATATTTGAAATATATCTATTAACTGAAGTATTATGTGCTTATTGATAAAGTCCTTCTTTCTTGGTAACGAAACAATGTCTAGATTTATGTATTGGAATTAAATCTATCAGATAAAACGAGAGTGATTAATATCACTGCTCTATAAAGGCTAATAATTGGCAAATTTAAATTTGGGGTGTGTAACCTTACTGATAAGTATACATAGCGACTGGAACAAAACCAAAACAAAACTTAGCAAAACAAAAATACAGTATGACGATAATAAAGTAACAATAGGACATCTAAAATGGCGTCGGTTGGGGCAAAACCAGAAACTGAAATGCAGGCCAAACAAGCAAAACATGAGGTATAATTTGTTAATATTATATAATATTTTTATTTATTTATCTATTTTTTTTATTTATTTATATAATTTTTTTTACTTCCTGGGACTACAGTTAAATTTTAAAATTATTTGTTCGTCATAACACTGATTTTCGGAAAAACAATCATTTTTGTTCCATCCAAATCAATGCAAATTTTACCTTTTTTTAAATTTAAAATAATTTAAATTTAAATTTTGAAATTTCAAATCGAAAAAAAATAAAAGTTCCAAATTTCTTGGTGTTCATTTCAGTCAGTTTCACTTACACGACGCATGAATCCTTAAACCTGACGTTTAAGTTTCTGCGTTCCATAAGGTAACTGCAACGTGATCATGAAAACTAAAATACAATATAGCATTTTCGCAATCTAGACAGTGGCTGATGAGAATATTCCATTATCAGATAATGGTATTGGACATGTAAATGTTAATCAGTGGAATTATCCAGTCATGGTGACAATTAAGAAAAATTGGGTGACAATAACTCGTAATAGTTTAGGTGACAATAAGGAAAGTTCGAGTGACTCGGAATAGTTCAGATGTCAACAGGACAAATTTTGGTGACAATAACCCGAAAGAGTTCAGGTGACAATAAGACAAGTTTGTATAAAAATAACTCGGAAAAGTGTAGCTGACAATAAGGCAAGTTTGGGTGACAATAATTCGGAAAAGTTTAGGTGACATTTAGGCAAGTTTGGGTGCCAAAAACTCGGAAAAGTGTAGATCAAAATAAATAAAGCGTTTGGGTGACAGTAATTCGGAACAGTTTAGCTAACAATAAAGGCAAGTTTGGGTAACAATAACTCGGAAAGGTGTAGATAAAAATAAAGCTTTTCGGTGACAATAATTCGGAACAGTGAAGGTGACAATAAGGCAAGTTTTGGTGACAATACTCGGATCAGTACAAGTGACAATAAGGCGTGTTCAGGTTACAACTGTTACAAGGAATCTATTCTAATTTTGTTCCAAAGGCATTGTTGTCTTTATAATTTTCCATTAGTATAATATTGTATAAAACAATTTTACACGAATGGTTACCGCTGGGCCAAGCATGTTGTAAGCAGTTTGAAACGCACATTAAAGTATCGACCTATATATAATTTTATTTTTTAAAAATTTTTAAAATTTGTAGGAAACCAATAATAAGTATGCAACCAAGAAAACTTTGGCGCAAGGATTGCTGGATGTTGGCTTAATGATGGCAAACGCTTCACAGTTGAAGGCGCTTATCAATGCCGGAACTGGACATGAATATTTTTGGGCCCTGATCGTTTTATTGGCATTGTCAATTCTGTTACAGATCCTTACCGGAATCGTTTTGTTGATTTTGGGGAGCAAAAATGTTGATGACCCAAAGGACAAAAGATTTTCTCAAATACTTAACAACTTTACAGTCGGATTAATATTCTTTGTTACTGTTATCAATGTGTTCATATCGGCGTTTGGTATCAAGTTGTCATCCGACTAATCTGGAATAAACAAATTACCATTACGCAAGCAATTTTATTTCCAAAACCATTGCTGCGTAAGCTAGAATCAACCATAACTTGACAAATGATGGATTTTTGTGAACATGAGCGATACATGTCAATTCCTGTATACTATTTTAGTGTTGGACAAATAAAGTCTTCTGTTTTTACTTTCTAGAGATGTGGACTGGATTTCGGGGAAAAGGAGAACAAAATAAACAAATTAAGGTCAAAATGCTGTTTTACCGAACACAAAATCACCAATGATACAGATGCCTATCCGAAGTCGGCAGTTTTATCATCTATAGTCAATGTTTATATTACTTTATTTTTTCATTTGTTTGTTATCATTGTACTTTGTTGCTCAATTTGTAGGGCCAATTACCTGCCTGAAGTAACAAGTTACTTTTTTTACTTCATAGTACAATCTAGCAATATAGAAAATAGCTTATTATCGTTAAAGCAGATAGTTTGGTCCTAGTACACATATTTCCATGTTATGTTGTTAACACTCTACTGTCCTTTGAATGATTAAACTTTACATTTTCATTTTATATCTTTGTTAATTTAATTTTGTTATGATTCAATGTTTTATTTTCGGAAGGTGATTGATAGGTTAGGGGAAGTTGTAATGTTGTTTAACGTCATATCATAAATTTTTCAGCTATTCGATTTTTTCAGCTATTTCAGATGTGCGAGTGTGTATTGTGGTCTGCTTTATAACAGAGTGCTCTCTGGGAGATTTTCTTTTTAGGTCCTAGCTCACCAAGTCACCAAGCCACAGACAAGCATACCACTCCCCTGTCACATTATTCTGGCACTAGGTCAACCAATCTATACACGGACTTTCTAATGCCCAGTGCCTGATGAAGAAGCAGTATCTAAAATTTGAAAATCTTATATATAATGTACCAGTAATGACCCTGTTAGGGTTCGAACCCACAAACCCCTGTATTACCCTTTCTGAACATTATACTTGCATCTGATTATCTTCTTCTTAGAAGTATCCTTGTATGTGTGCAAAGTGGGGGACAGATACTTCAATATTATTCAAGATGATTTAACACTAAAAGGTTTATATACCAATAGAGGAGGGTCACTTTCAGACATCCCCAACTGTTAACGAATGCGTTACTTTATTTACAAAACAGTAGTCAACTTAATTTGCATGCAAAATAGGTTATTAATCAATTATGTAACATTTGAGTTGAGTTGAGTAATGGTGTTTAACATCCCAGTCAAGAATATTTCACTTATATCGAGACGTCGAAAGCTATAGGCAAAAGTGCAGAAACTTTGCCTGTGCGTTGCCCTGATGGCAGGGTTCTTTATCACGCCATGTCTGCCATGACACAGGTCCTCATTTAATTTAGTTCCCATCCGAAAGGTGACTTTCATTTCCTAATGCCGAGTGCTTGGCGAAGGAACAGTCACCACCCACTTTCAAGTCTTGGGTAAGACCTGGTTGGGGTTTGTACCCATGACCTTCCACTTATGGAGTGAGCACTCTACCAACTGAACTACTGTAGTGGTAGGTAACATTTGAGATAAAAAAAAAAGTCATATTAATTACGGTATATTTTACATGCTGCCTTTGTGGCTATTTCTACCAGCAAACTTATTACTTTAACAAATTATAACATGAACAACAAACCTCATCATGGTAAACTAATTGTTCAGATTTCAACCTATAACAGATAACAAGGACTGTGTTCAGTGTGTGCTTAAAACAGCCCAACCATTATGGTCCCCTCACTTATAGCTAGGCTAGCTAGGCTGTTTGTGTGAAATGTCCTCAAGAAAAATGTCAAATTTCACTTCACTTCAGTCCATCTATCTTATGAAATGTAATGAATTGACCAAAATTTCAGTTAGAGATTGAATCAAAACTTAATATATCTATAGTGGGATTTCATGTCATTGAAACTAGGGTTTTTTTTTATAGCTTAATGAGTCAATGAGATATAGACAGCTATTAACCCACTTCTTTTTACAACATATTTTGAATAAATTTAAATTCAAATTCTCTAATCAGAAAAATGAATACAAACATGGTTCATTGTTTTTCATAAAACCGTATGCTCCCAAAAGTTCACATAAGAAATTATCAATATATATCTTCAGATAGGTAAAAAGTAAAGTGATCTAGAGATCATTTGTCTTTATCTGAAACTAGAATGACTCTGACTGATGGCATTTGAACCTTTTGTAAATCTTAAAAGCAGTCAATCTTTTAAAATGAACACATTTCAAAACATAGCGCAGTAACACACTATGCAATATTTGACTTATATCAAAGGTTTGTAAACTTCCGCATTTCTTTCTCAAGTGGTGAAAAACACGAAATTTCATGTATCGTTTTCCATTTCATCAATAAACTCACTATCTACAGAAATCCAGGGCTGGAATGGAATAACTACAGGTTTTTCTGTTGGAACTCCACCTAATGACAATAAGCTTTCATATACTGGTAACAAAAAATCAGCATGATCAAAGAATTGAGCTTTTTTAGCTTTTTGTAACATGTGGTTGGTGAGTCCACTGCATAAGTATTTATAGTTCACAACAAACCAAGTACATAAAATGATAAAATATCTGACACCTTTGTCATCAAAAATTGTGAAAGCTGGACTCTTTAATAATATATCATGTACACAGTCATAAAAATAATATATTGTGTTGTTTCTGCTTATACCAATGGATGGGAATAATTGCTGATCACTTTCTGGATGACTGGACATCTCTGTAAAGGAACATACAATCGTTTGTGCTAACATCTGACTCGTAACATCCCAATCTTCCAATTTATTGTCATTATTCCCTTCTGGAGACAAATTTTCCCTTCCTAAAATGTCTGTATTTTTGTCTTCTATTATAGATACTGACAAATTACTACTTTCTAATAATATATCAAGACATCCATGCCACACCTTGAAATTTCCTGAAAAAAAAATTTCAAAAGAAATTGTAACTGGCCCATAGGCATACATGTATTGTATTCCACCTTTAAGACTTTGTGAAACTGAGTATAACAAACAATATCTGTATCTATCTAACATCCAAATATCAAATATCAAATATTAAAATCATGTATATTAATGTGTTAAGGAATTATTGTTTTTAATTTCCATATTTCTACAGATTGTCTGAAATGTTCCATCTGTATACTTTTAAGAAGATAAATTAAAGCTGCATTAAGTTTTTCAATTTTCTGAATTTTTTTTTTTTTTTAAATATATTCTTTAAAAAGTAGATAACTTCTAATCACGATCTGTAAGATTCATTTTCTAAAATTTCAGTCCTTTTAGCTGTAAATAAACGGAATCCTCTAACGAGTTGGTCAATGTTTAACAATGATAATTATTTGCTTGGAGCATGCGCAAAGATGTACAGAAATTCCAATGAATTGAAGGTCAAACCTGACAAACTGTATTAATTGTCAGTCAATAATATCCAAATGTAATCGCAATGGTGTTATGTATCCCTTACAAAGTCACAAATGACAAAAACTCTGTTTTAATTTATCTTATTTCACCGTTTTGTAAGTTGTGTTTAAATGACCCAGTTTTTTTATGACGTAACGGACTCTATATTTTAGATCCCACTGGCTATATCTTGGTGGGAAATTTTTGTTATTTCTGTATTTATTCGAGCTTTTATCATTGAACCAAATGTAACATTGATGATAAGGAACATCATTAATTACATCAGCACCATTTTAAATTTTTTCCTAGGAAAACTTAATGCAGCTTTAACATATCAGCACTTCTCTTCAGTGTCTTTAAAAATTGTCATAAATAAACATAATTTAACACATTTTATTCGAAAAAAATTAAATTAAAGAAAATACAGAAGTAATTAGTAATATAATCATTAAAAACTCAACCAAGATGGACTAGGTTTTGCCTTTTTGCAAAATTATTTTCAACAAAATTATTCTTTAAGGACAAAATACACATGGTCCCTTTTAGATTCTTCAAACATTGCAGGCCATAAAACATTTTGGAAGGAATTTATAAAACATTTTTATGTTACTATAACTACAGTAGCCTACTACTTACCTATACTTGTGTCACCATAGTTACTTTGGACATTAGTCTTACAGCATTTACATTGCTGAAGACGTGTTTCACTGTGCTTATTCAATGTGTATAAGTCTGACACACCTAGTCTGGAAAAGAAGTGCTGAGCAAACCTCACAGCCAGATCACATTTATTCATATTTCCACATTTGTTGATTGATTTAACAGCTTCGAGTTCATCTGCAAAAATACCAAGAAACGTGTATATTTATCTTCGACAGTTCAAATAAATTGAATTTACAATAATGGAGTCAATGTGATCCATTTTATTCCTTCTTTTTTATCATTTATTATTTATTTATTTTATTATTATTTTAAAATTTAATGTACTTTTGTAATTCATAACAGAAAAACAAAAATTGAAAATTAACATTGAATTTTTAAATTGACTAATGTTAAAGCCAAAACATTAACATCAACACATTAAGTAGTCCTGAAAATCATGACTCTTAACGGCTTTACTAAATGGATAAATGCCGTTTCAGCATATATCCATATAGCAAAGCCGTCAAGAGTCATGATTTTCAGGACTACACATTAATGATTATTTTTCCCATTATCCGGTTAGGTTTACAAATGTAAAACTTGATACCCTCTAATGTTTATGGACCTATAGTTGATTTGGTTTTAAACATTATGTACATTATTCAACTTTAAACAAAGATTATTTGTACATTAAAATCTATTTCTGCAATAATTATTGCGATTCTTTTTCTAATGCCCTTTCTTCCGAGACATATATTTCTTAAGATATAAAAACACGCCACGCCCCCGTGCTTGCTAACTCTGAGGCAGATACTTCATTCTAAGTACTTGGTAATCAAGTGTATACCTTTGTCAAGTAAATAAGCCAATAGTTTTGATAAAACTACCTCCATATGGTGTTCTGATGGCGGCGATTGTGGGTAATCTAAATACGATTTCAATACGTGGAAACCTTTACTAAAAATTGTCCCAAAGGAAAAGAGGGTTTCTGAATGAGTTGTAAAATCAACATCTGCTTGTGAGAAAGATTTTCCAGGTTTTCCATAACTGCCGTAAGCCGCGTTACATTGGTTTATAGACAGTGGTACTAGAGCTGTTGATCTGGACTGCAAAATTGAAAGTGCGTTTTTCAATGCTCGAATCTTTTCAACTTCCAGTGAGAATGTTTGAAAAATGTCGTTTTCAAAAGAAATTCCTGGCTTTTTATCTGGTGTCGCCATATTAAAAAAAAATCTGTCTTAAAAAGCAAAAGAAATGCAGGTGTTGCTGAATGTCGTAAGAAGTAAAGAAGTTATCAAAAACGTATCCATAAAGAAATATACCACACAAAGTTTCCCCAATGCAAGTCAAATTTTGAACATTACATAAACTTAAGTGTACCCATTCTAATTGGTATACGTTCATTATGCCCTTGTTAATATAAAGACGGGAATCATGGTTTTGCAAAAAAAAAACTCTGTCTTCATAACGTGAGTAAACTTTATTTTTACTTATACATGTAGCATATAGAAAACGCTCCTGCAATTTCTTCGAATAAAGGCAAGATTTTGGAGAAAAAGAACAATACTGACATACGTGACATCCGGTTGAGTCAGTGTATTGTTGTCTGAATGTTATCGATTATTAAAACATCGTAATCAATAAGTGCCTAACATAAAACATACAAATGTGGGGAAAATATATTGACAATGCGGTATTTGAGAACTCGTTTCTAGTGCCGTCACGTCACGGTCTCAGTTGATCGCATCACCGAGTCTACATTATTACACGCACATATCATTCAAACTTTGTTTTGTCTCATTAAACTAGCTTTTAAGAGTGACACATATAATATGAAAAAAAAAAAAAAACAAAAAAAAAAAAAAAAAAAAAAAAAAAGAAACGACAAAAACGAAAATTCGGTAATGGTGGAACAAAGTCCAAGCCATCTGCCGGAAGAAACTGAGAAAAAAAGGAGGGGGGAGGCTTGCCGCCAAATCAAACTGACTGGAATTTTCATCCTTGTGGTGAGATTTCTTTATCCTTCATGTATAAACACAACATTTGCATCATATATTGTTGCAATTCATCGTATTCACCGTATTTTTATAGTAAATTACAAGAATTATCATTCTAATACTAGTAAGTGAGAGACCCGGGCGAATGTCACAAACATAACCGTTTGCCAAATAAATCTGGCTCAAATTCATAAATATTAAGGTAAGAAATATTTTGATTGGATACCGTCATTTTGAGATACACGTGTGTTGTCAAAATCTTCGCCATGCTGAACATCCGAAATGGTAATAAAACTAAGCAATGAGTCAAACTTTTGGTTTTTCTTTCCAAGTCTTTATTAGAAAGTACTTGTACATATAATTCATCATCGTTCGAAAGACACCAATTTTACAGGGTCCTATAAACATTAAGACAAATCAGTTAATGTCCATTATATAACCTCATAGAAACCATTCTCAGATAAGGTACAATTTATATAGAAATTCCATTTCCTAAATGATATAAATCTAGAACGGCAATTTCTTATCAGCAAAATCCTCATATACCAATTCAAGTACGAGAAAATCGCGTTTAGTTTATACTAGTTTATCTGAAGTTGTTTCAACATGAAATCCAATGTTCAGTTTGTGTTCGTTCTTTTGCTTTACCGTCATACATTTACTAATGCGATTTTAGTACAAGAACAAGATCATTTGTTACTTATGAAGCTAAGTCAGGACATGGAAGAGATGAAGTTAAAACAAGACGAATTAATCAGGGAAAATGCAGCTTTAAAAACATTTGTTAACGGTAAGACTACTACAACTAATAATAATTTAGGATCATACGCCAGTTAAACCGAGATGGTAGAACAACGTATAACGTCAACAATATCCAGCTATTTTCAGTGGAGCACTATGATTAATCTCTCACGATTAAATGTATAATTTATGGTATCTCCTTAGTGGAATTATTGCTCCTTTGATAGAACTTGATGAATGCGTTATGTAACGCTTTAGGCGGCGGCGCAAACGATAAAAAATTGCCAAGGCGATACGCGAAGTTATATAGGCGTTAAAGCGAAAAAAATAAACAAATAAATAAATAAATGAACGGACGGACGAACAGTCAAACAAACTAATCGTAGTATTTGATAAATAAATAAATAAATAAATTTAAGATAAAAAGCCAAGTCGGAAGACAATAGAGAATTTCGGCATATTAAAGTAGCCACTTGGCAGTCACGTTTTATTTTATCACCTTTACAACTGTACAACCACATTTACTGACAAAACTTGAACTGCAATTTTCTATGTTTTTTGACAGTGCCAATACTAAGCAATGATATTTTTCATTTTTTAGGTACCGCAGTTGGATTTACTGCGAAGTTTTCCAAGATGTCTGCCGACCTAATGTTATTTTCTAATGTGGTGACTAACGTTGGGGGAGGTTATCATCCAACTAATGGCACGTTTATCTGCCGAGTACAAGGGCTATATCTCTTCCATGTAAGCGTCGTAACATCAACACCAGGTCACGCTGACATTATGAAAAATGGGCAACGTGTAGTTCGTGCTTACTCCGGAGCCAACGCAGATGACAGTGACGGACATTGGGATGGAGACACTGCAACAGCCGTGCTGTATTTGAATACAGGAAACCAGGTCTATGTGACTAATACCGGTCTCACAGTTGACGGTGACAGTGATTTCAGCGGTGTACTTATAACACCAATGTAATGTTTCGAGTGATAAGAATGAAAAATTGTTGTTTTTTTCTGTAAATCCAACATACAACATGAAATTGCAAAAAGGTTTCGATAACCATATACAAATAGAGTCGATTTCTTTAGCCACAAGTCCCTGTTACAACAACTGTAATTTCTGTGACCCTATGCCAAGTTATAAATTCTAGTAACCATCACTTTTCTTTTGTTCCATCCTAGACGCCTGTTACTAAAGATCACTATAAATTTGTCCATTCCTAGGCCATTGTTACTAAATACTACTATATATTTTGCCCGGCCCTAAGATTCAGATACAAATAACAACCATATCAATCTGCCCATTCCTAGGCTCTTGTTACTTATAACCACTATATAAATTTGATCGGCCTTAAGACCCAGTTACAAATAACCATCACATTAATTTGCCCATTCCTAGGCCCATGTTACTAATAAACACAATTAAACACAATAGAAATTTGTTCGGAAGACCCAGTTACAAATAACCATCATATCCTAGGCCCTTGTTACTAATAAACACAACATAATTTTTTCCGGCCCTAAGTCCCAGATACAAATAACCATCATATTAAATTGTCAAACCATAGGCCCTTGTTACTAATAAATGAAATATAAATTTGTCCAGCCCTTGGGCCCAGTTACTCATGGCTTTTTACAAACAAAAGTTGGTGTCTATTACGGTTAACGAAACAATAAAAAATGGTTTTATGTATGTACTGAAGCAGGATATTTCTGCCTTGCAGAGTAATTGTTAACCGAGTCGGTCTTATATAGTAGATGCAGCGTGGAAAAGCAATATTATATTTCCAATTCTCGCTATAAAGTCATTTGAAGCTAGAAACTTGTACTTGACAATTTCCGATGCAGTCACAGTCACAATAGCCGATGTAAACACTTGACAATAGCCGATGTAATCACTTGATAATAGCCGTTGTAATCACTTGATAATAACCGATATAATCACTTGATAATAGCTAATGTAATCACTTGATAATAGCCGTTGTAATCACTTGATAATAACCGATATAATCACTTGATAATAGCTAATGTAATCACTTGATAATAGCTAATGTAATCACTTGACAATTGCCGGTGCAATCAATACACAATAGCCAATAGTCGATGCTATCACTTGAAAAAAGCCGGTGCAGTCACTTGACATTAGTCGATATACTAACTTAATCATTTGACAACAGCCGACGCAATCAATTGACAATAGCCGATGCAATCATTCGACAATAGCCGATGCAATCACTTAACAAAAGACAAAAGCCGATGCAATTACTTGAAGTAGCTGATGCAATTTTGAAAAACGGCTAATAAAATCAAGAAATTATAAACACATATTGAGACCACTAATTATTAGACTCCCGATTTTGAGGAGAATGTATTATAACATCTTGGTATAAAATGGTGTGATACTAGTACTTGGAAGGTCCTAACGCTGTACTTAAACCTGAAAACTAACACCTTAGTTTATCACACCTTGAACACATAGTACTTTTGTTATCAATACAGTTTCTATAGTAGATTGTTTATCACCGCATATGAATACATGTATGTTGACAAAATTAGGAACAATTTACACGATACCACTTGATTTGTGCTAACCGAGTTAAAAATATATATTAACATAATCAATGTACGGTGGAGATTACATGTTTAATGGTCAGGTAAGATACAGGTACAAAGACTTTCTTTCCATTCTAAGTCAGAGAATATGATGGCATTTTTTGGCTTTTTATTTTTACATTTTCTGTACTAGCCCTTTTCGTATGACTTAGGGTATACTGTGAAAACATGAAAAGGAACCATAAAATAGCATTAATGCAGAACATTTTCAGTTAGTGTTTTTGAAACGCCAAAATTCGTGTTTCAAGCATTTCACAGGAGATCATTTTGAAAAATTGTCGATGCTCAACTGGTTGTATTCATTATAAATCATGTCAAAAATTGGCTACATTGCGATCGGTAGTTACAGAGGTATTTCAAAAATGGATAAATATAGTAACCTTTGCATATTCTGGCATGCAAAATGTTGGGACAAAACGCCATGTGCCTTACTTCTCTAATTAGAGTTGGGTTTAATTGAGAACGCCCCAGTTTTTTTCACTTTTATCGAGGCGGTCAGTTCTTGGATGGCTAAGGAAACCATGGTGCCAGAAGAAAACTACTGACCTTCGGCAAGCGAACTAACAATCCTTCTTACATTATGATCTACCCGATCGGGATTCGAACCTAGGCGGTGAGAGGCAGAGTAATCCGTTATGCGAGAAATGAGAACTAATTTGGTTGATAAATAAGCTATACCAGCCATTAATAAGTTTTTGCTGTGTAACTTTTATTTACTTCACACTGGGCTGTTTCACTCTATATTTGATTCAATTTAGTAATTCTAGACAAAGGTTTAAAAAAATCTGGTAAATACAGCACTTCTGAATATTTAGCCAATAACAATTCAATTAAAAAAATGTCACGTTATATATTTGAAACTGCTATAAATTTAAACAGCCTGTATCAGCAATTTATCATTTTTTTTCCCATTTTTTTTCTATTTATAGCAATAAAGGCCATCTTTGGCATTTCAGGTCAGTTTATTCAAATTTTAATCTATTGCATTTAGGGATGTTACACCCCATATTTGGTTCAAATTGGCTCGGTAGTTTTAGAGAAAAATACCGGTATTAAAGTTTAGCTAACATGCTGGAGTACATGCACATTTATTAAGCATATTATTAGCTGGCTTTTGTAAGACAATCCAATCAATACCATGATAAAGATGTCAAATATAAAACCAGACTTTGCTGACGCTCACCGACATTGGCGAGAGCAAAAAAGCCTATTTAATACCTCCCAAGAACTTATATAATATTCATTGTCCATCAGTGACTTACAGTGGCATAAAATCTTCAAACCATATATATGGAACGCCGTAATCACATTTATTCGTTAAAGTACATTAACGACCGATAATGTACCTAAACGGTCGTTAAGTAGAAATTCCGTTAATTCATTTTCGTTAATGTGCGCCAAAGTCACTTTTATTCCGTTAAAGTACTTTAACGACCGATAATGTAGTTTAACGAATAAATGTGATTACGGCGTTCCATACATATACATGTACCTATTATGTCTTGTAGGGGCACTCTTGGCTAAAAACTTGAATCTCACTCTGAATCCAATTGGTACAGATGCTTGTGTAAGTGCAGTGAAGTTAAATATTAGTGTCTTACATTCCAGTCCGTTTTTTCACTTATATTGAAGTGGTCAGTTCAGGAATGGTGGAAGAAACTGAATTATCGAGAGATAACCACTGATCCTTTGGTAAGCAAACTGACACAAAATTTTCACACTAGGATCTGCATAGGCAATATTCAAACCTTATCAATGTGATCTGTAAGCACTCGCTTGGCCATCAAGACTTCTCCTAGTGAGAAAATTTCAGTTAGCTTTAAGAAATGTCAATTGTTTTTTCTTGGGAACTCCAACCATCCTTGAACTAACCTCCTTGACATAGGTAAAAAAAATCTTTACTGGACCCTAAAGCACTATTACTCTCTGTCTCCCTCTCAGTTGTGATGTTAAAATTGGTGGTCATAATGCAGGCAAATGAACACACTGCAGATAAAGGTTTCCAAAGAATCAGGTAAATACAGCACTGATGAATATTTAGCTAATTGAAAAAAGTTGTAATCTGAAAGCACCCACTTGGCCACCAAGGCCTCTCCTAGTGCGAGAACATTTAAGTTAGCTTTCAGAAAAGTTTTCTTTTTCTGGACACTCCAACCATCCTTGAACTAACAACCTCCTTGACATAGGTGAAAAAAATCTTTACTGGACACTAAAGCACTATTACCCTTTCTCTCTCTTGTTAAAATAGGTGGTTATAAGGCAAACAAATGAACACACTACACCATGCATAATTATCACAAGCAGAAACATAAGAAAACCTGCACATTAAAGAAAAGGGTATTGGGAACCCATATAGAGAAACCTCCATTGCTACTTTATATGGCTAATTCTTGAGTATGAATTTAGATTTCTGAGTTATATATAAATGTATCATGTTTGTTTTATCACCTTATATTAATCAGTCAATTAATCGCATCTGTCTTAACCATGGTCACAATATGAGTTATCAATGCCCGTGTTTTTCAGAGCTAAATTTAAAATTTTTGTAAAATACAATAAGAAAGTAAGATAATTCTTTAACAAAATCAATTTATTATTCTAACACAATATTGAATGGCTATCTTTTCATATGTGATCAGATTTACAAAGTATTACAAATAATAATCATCAGTATTAAATCTAATACCATACTTATAAAAGAAATTTAAAAATATATATACCAAGAATTATCACAAAGAACGGAAAAATTATATAGTTGTATAAATTGTTTCTGTAACATGAAAGTATTGAATTCTGCATGAAATGACACTGATTGTGAAATTTGGTTGTTCAATGTTGATTAACACCAAATCAGCAATTTCTCACGTACAAGTACTCTCGACCAGACATTTCTATGTCTAAAGAATTTCTATAAGATTTTATTTTATAATATAGCACTGTTACAGGAAAACCATGTTCAAATGTCATTATGAGTCCAATTTCATAGTTCTAGAAAAAATAATTGATCCAGAATCATGTGTATTGATGTCCCGGCATTTTTTAAATATGGCATTATGAATGTGTATATTTGTTCATTAATGTGAAACTATAAGGATCATTGTCATATCACGGTACAATATTAATGACTAAAGAAAAGTATATCAACTGGTTGAAGATTGTAAATGTCATGCTAAAACTGAAAATAAATCTTGATCAAAAAAAATAATAAATACCAATTGTAAAGATAAAAATAACAAAAAATTATGAATTATGTACAAAGGTCTGAAAATAGTGAAAAGCATATAAAAAAACAAAGTATGTCAAGGAAAAGAAACAATTGTCAGTTTTTGATTGTATACAAAACTGAATGTAAAATCAAAGCAGATCTTTAGAGATGGAGATACATAAAAAAATAGGTAAATTGTATCTGGAAGCAATGCAGTTGCATTACTCTGTGAGAGAGAGAGAGAGAGAGAGAGAGAGAGAGAGAGAGAGAGAGAGAGAGAGATGTACAGTATGTAGTATTAATTCTTACAAAAATATACATAAACAAGATTGACAACTAAAAATTTATATAAAAAGATGTTTGTTTTGAGAGTCAGAGTATGAATATCAAACTTTCAATGTTGATCTTAATATCTTTGTAGTCAAATATCATTACTGTTAATGTAGCATACTTTCAGAACTGGTGGAGAATCAGATATTAAGAATGTTGTCAAACAAATATTAGCGTGATTATAAACAATATAAGCAAAACATTTTTAATTTCAGAAACGCGAATTCATTTTAGTAAATGCGAATAACTTTATTACTACCTAAAATAAATCAAATCATTATAAGCATCAAAAATTGTATTTTCTTCAAAATGCAATATCTCATGTCAAAAAAATTTATAGTTAATTGTAATCCTTTTTCATATTTTTAAATTCTTTATTCACTTGTTCTGCAACAGATCTCCAATAACAAAGAGAACCACAACATATTATCAATCACATTTTAATTTCTAACAATATTTCACAGTCATATAGAACTTGTAAAAAAATCTAACAGTCTAAGAAAAATAAAATATTTCTGATTATAGAGAGCACCATGTTAGAATGCTTGTTAACGGACATTCTGGAATGATGAATTACGAATACATATATAAATGTGGTGTACATATATACATTTTTGTTTAAAATTTCTTACATCTTTTAACAATTATTATGTACTGTACATTTCATTTTATTAATTGCACATATATATAAAAATTTGAAAAGCACCAGAAAATTATATAACTGAATAACTCTAAATCTAAAAACTCAAAATCAATTAATATGTATTGGAAATAGCACTATATATATATATATATATATATATATATATATATATATATATATATATATATATATATATATATATATATATATATATATATATAATACTTTGATCGAGCAGCAACTAATAGAATTGGCCATAGTTAAAAATGCATTGGAAAGTTTTAAATATAGAAAAATTGTTTAGAATTTAACAAAACCAAAAAAATTGTGTAGGATATCTAGCTTCAAGCACTCAGAATTAAAATACCGTGGACAGATAAAGAACATTGGTAGGTCAAAAATTTTATATATTTCCACTCTTAAACAATTAAAATTATTTGCAAGATAATTATACAGGTGGGAAAAATTATTTACTTGTGTAAACTTTCAAAATGAATTCAATCCTTATAAACCAAAAAAAAGTTGAAGGAACAAACATGAAGATCGCTTAAAATTTTGCACTAAAAAAAATACTATATTTGATTCAGAAATTGCAGATAAAGAAAGAATGTCATGTTGCAAAGCCACTAGAAAAAGAAAAAAAAGCAGAAATGAATTACATGTATATGGATAAGTTTTGTATATACATGTACATAATGACAGAGATCACAAAAAATATGTTTTATTTCAACTGACTACTAAACAAAATGACAAACGATCTGTAATCTTCATGGATTGAAAAGTAGAAATGATTGGCTGTCTGTTGGTAGTAGGAACAATAACTAACCTCACAATTTCAAATCTAATATGTAGCTTACATATGTAGCCAATTCAAACCTGATGTAGCTAACCTAGGCATTTCACCTTCATTTTGTATATTAATTGTGAAATATTGATCAAGTTATTCAAAACTCACAAGTCTATGTCCTTAGCAACTAATACCTTCAGTCTTCAATCGACAGTTAATGAGGTCAATTTTACATTTAAATATATAAGGTCAAAGGTGCGGGAGGTCAAAGTTGATTTCCTATAAAAGGTGAATGTTAACATGATTGTTTATATCAATAATAAAACAATATATATAATAACAAAAATTTGGTCTCTTACAACAAATCAATTAATCGATAATATATATAAAATATACACCTTTACCGTAGTTATATAATAATAATAATAATAATAATAATTATACAGTTATATCTATGTAATATAACTGATGAAATGATATCAAACATCAAATACATGTAGAAAACCTTGTAATTGAACCATAATATCTTTAACAAATCCCTGTTACGATCATGATCATTCAAGATAGAACCCTCTTCTCTATGATGTCACTAAACATTTACTCTCTGACAAATAAAATCAAAAACAAACTGTTTAATTACATTTTTCTTGGACTGATAAACAGTTACAATAATAACTGTTTCATATTATTTTCTGTTCGTCACATGTTTTCTTATTTGATAAAGAAGTTTTTACATATTCATCATATTTGGAACTGTGGCAGAATGAAGAAATCCTTTTCTTTGTTTCTGCTTTCTCTGTTCTGTCATCTATAAAAGACGTAAAATACAAATATCCATCATGTAATTTTTGCAATATAAAATTATATAAAGAAATTTGACAATGGGCCAAGTAAAAAAGACATAGAAACACCATCTATACAATACCCTTCATAACCCCCCCACACACACACACACACACATACTGGTAGGCATAATCGGAGTTCCTTTTTTTTTGAAAGAGGATACAGATTGAGAAAATGATATCTTCAGCAGGTACACAAGTATATAAAAGATTGTTATTTGACATAAACAAAATTTTATATATACATGTACAGTATATTCTTTTATTACTTTAGATACATGTATGTGGAGAAAAAACAACTTTCAGTGCATGTTGTATTTGTACCTTTGTTTTAATTCTCAGCAATTTTACATAAATCTGGTAATATCTCAATTTAAGAGAAAATCCTTTATCATTAAATTGAATCAAATCAACTAATTTATCACTTTATTACAGTATATCAATTCAGCCATTAGTACCTTGATAGCAAAATCAATTTGCTCGCCAAAGGTTTGTGGTTTTCTATGGGTACTCAGGTTTTCCCCACCCTTCTAGAACTGACTTACTCAATAGAAGTGAAAAAATCTTGACTCTTGATGGCAAAATATGAAAACTCAAGATAAAGACAATGAAACAAAGAGAAAATCAAATTATTATAAAAAACAGATACATAGGTTTAACAACTTTACCTGATCCCTAAGTTCTAGTAGCTGTTTAGATAAATGTTTAACTAGTCTATTTGTACTGTCTAACTGCTGGGATAAGTTGCGTAATTCGTTTTGTTCACCGTCGCTCTCTTCTGCTGTCAGCGACATAGCCCTCATTCTTGGAAACCAGTCTAGATTTTTCTCCTGCAAAAATAATGTGATATAGATATATGTGTGTTTACATAATCAATTAAAGAAGACAGTATAAGCAAAATAGAATAGATGCAATCTAATATACAAGTCTATACAAAAAGTTAATAGTTTTCAAGATCATTAACAATTTCAGTCTTTTTAGGCAGTTACATGTACATGTATGTTCTTTGTGAATTATCTGGAAAACTCTTATACAGGAGAGTGTATAAGGAGGTTTAAAATAAATCTGGAGTTTCTAAGCTTTCTCGGCATTACTTCTTCTTTACATTTTCCTGAAATGAATATTTTTGCACAAAATCTACAAATATTGGATGCCACATATTTTGATACTGTATACGTAGAAATACATGTATTCACTGGTATAAACTTTTGCGGTTTTGGTATGGAGAGCATTTTCGCTGGTATAAACATTCGCGGTCACGCGGTGCTTAAACACTAGCATCTGACAAGGATATAAAATTTCACGGTGGATTAATTTTAGCTGTTGATAAGCGACCGCGAAAATAGCGAACATTAATACACAGCGAATATTTCTACGTATACAGTATATGACTGTGTACTTACCTTTACCATGGCATGTACATAACTTTCTGGTCCTGTATACTCTGTGTGATCTTTTACTTTTACTAATACAACAAAGTTTAAGTAATGCCACATGTTATGTTCTTTATGTATATGTTCTTCAAATGACACAACTTTATTATCAAAAGATGATCTATTTAAACCTAAAATAATAAGAAAACAAAATGTAGAAAAAATAGCCATCATTCTTACCTTAAAGCTTAATTCACCTGTTTATTTCTACACGAATTACTAGATTACCATGTTATATCAAACTGGGTCTTTTCTTTGCTTAACCAGTAAGTAAGCCAAAGTAATGTTCATTTTTTAAAAAATTTTTGTTCAAAATTGTTTGTATGAAATAAAAAGTAATTTAATGTTATAGATAATTTTTTATGGAATATTTACATCAGCTAACAGCTATATAACAACTGCATCAAGTATAAGTAAATAAGATAAGCAGCCATATTTTGTATTTACTATTCACACACACACACACACACACACAATTTTAAATATTACATTCTTTTGTCAAAAATTGACATATTCTCTATTTGAGAGCGTTGGTAGAGTGCTCGCTCTGTAGTTGGGAAGTTATGGGTTCAAACCCCGACCAGGTCTTACCCAAGACTTGAAAGTGGGTAGTGACTGTTCTTTCGCCAAGCACTCTGCATTTTGAAATGATAGTCACAGTTCTTTCAGATGGAAACTTAAAATAAACGTCCCATGTCACAGTAGGCGTGGCAAAATAAAGGACCCTGCTGTATAATGCCATCAGCGCAACAGACAGGCAAAATTTCTGCAATTTTGCCTATAGCTGGCGATGTCTTTATATAAGTGAAATATTCTTGACTGGAATGTTTAACACCATTACTCAACTCAACATAACTTTATTTGAGAGCTGTTTTTCATAAAAGATTAGACATGTGACTGTTTGTGAACTATTCTCTCATATCTGTTTCCAAAAAGTGCCAGTAACAACTGCCATTGCTAAGAGGCCCATGGGTTTCAAAATAAATGTTTGAGGGTTCAAACCTAGATTTCGGACATTTTAAGGGATGAATTTTTCATTTCCTTACCACAATGAATAAGAGTATGGTTTCTCTTCAGAAAGTGATTTTCTTGCAAATCATTGGAACAGGCTGTCAGAGCCAAGTGAACTGGATTTTTATATTAAATGCGTTACATACCACAAACGAAACATGTATTTCTTAAAATTTCATCTTTCTGTTGCTTTTCACTTCTTAAATCGGCAAAAGTATCAATAATGACACCAAAAATGAGGTTGAGTACAATAATGATGACAATGAAGAAGAATAGAAGATCATACACAACACGAGCCATAAAGTACGGTTCCTGAAAATAGATTATCATATACATGTATGCAAATCAGGTGTATGGACGAAAGAAATATATTATAAAAGATCTTAATTTCTTCTGACACAGTGATTAAATATACCATTTTAATTTTCAAAAGCATTTAATGTCAAATTAAATCTCAGTTATATTGTGTGCATTAAAAACAAAACAATACCCCCCCCCCCACCCTACAAAATGATATATCTCACAATTCCTACATTGTATTTAAGATACAGATATGTGAGAAAAATGCTCACAATGCCACTGTGAGGGTCCATTTTCGAGATGTTAAAAAGCCTGATGATATCTACTCCTTAACAGTGCTAAATCAGATTTAACATTACAGATCTACATCGAATACCGATGAAAATAAAAGGACATCAAGAGCTATATTTGTAAATTATGTGTAGTTATGTTTTACTGAATTTAAATTCAGAAGTTAGATCTTTTTAGGGCCTTTCATAAAGCCCTAAATATCCTATTTATTTTTAAACATGGTAAAACTGTGATAAACAGGTAATAATTATTTACCCTACTATCTGGCTTCCTGAGAACGTCACCTATACCTCCACCATTTCTCAATCCCTGGTTAAGTGTGGTAACAATACACATTACAAGAGAATCACAAACTTTTTGTTTGTTTTCTTCTGTCAAATCACCTCCACTCTCAGAACCTGTGGGGAAAAATCATAAAATTAATGAAACATGGTAAGATAAATGTCTGGATATTATTATCCAAATGTTACTACAGAGGCTTCTTACTGTACCTACTCCTTTATATGGGGTTATCAGAGGCACCTTACCATACCTATTCCTTTATTTGGGGGTATCAGAGGCACCGTACCATACCTACTACTTTATTTGGGGTTATCAGAGGCACCGTAGCATACCTACTACTTTATTTGGGGGTATCAGAGGCATCTTACCATACCTACTACTTTATTTGGGGTTATCAGAGGCACTGTAGCATACCTACTACTTTATTTGGGGGTATCAGAGGCATCTTACCATACCTACTACTTTATTTGGGGTTATCAGAGGCACCGTAGCATACCTACTACTTTATTTGGGGGTATCAGAGGCATCTTACCATACCTACTACTTTATTTGGGGTTATCAGAGGCACTGTAGCATACCTACTACTTAATTTGGAGGTATCAGAGGCATCTTACCATACCTACTACTTTATTTGGGGTTATCAGAGGCACCGTAGCATACCTACTACTTTATTTGGGGGTGTCAGAGGCACACTATCATACCTACTCCTTTTTTGGGGGGTATCAGAGACACCATTTCATACCTATTCCTTTTTTGGGGGGGTATCAGAGGAACTTACAATACCTACTCCTACATATGGGGGTATCAGAGACACCTTTTCATACCTATTCCTTTTTTGGGGGGTTTTAGAGGCACCTTACTGTACCTACTCCTTTATTTTTGGAGTATCAGAGTCACCTTACCACACCCACTCCTTCATTTGGGTGAATCAGAGGCATCTTACCATACCTACTCCTTTATCTGGGGGTATCAGAGGCATCTTACCATACCTGCTTCTTTATTTGGGGGCATCTGAGGCATCTTACCATACCTACTCCTTTATCTGGGGGTATCAGAGGCATCTTACCATACCTGCTTCTTTATTTGGGGGCATCTGAGGCATCTTACCATACCTACTCCTTTATCTGGGGGTATCAGAGGCATCTTACCATACCTGCTTCTTTATTTGGGGGCATCTGAGGCGTCTTACCATACCTACTCCTTTATTTGGGGGTATCAGAGGCATCTATCCATAACTACACCTTTATTTGTGGGTATCATAGGCATCTTACCATGCTTACTTCTTTATTTTGGGGCATCTAAGGCACCTTACTATACAGTGTCCTTTATCAGAGGTGTTTACCCCTTTTTGAAACTTTCTGTAATCATGATGATTTTTTTCAGTAATTTTGTCAGTTATCTCAAATTTTGAACATTAATTTCGACACAGACCTAATATCATACATGAAACATCCAGAATTGTGTGTCAAGTCAGCTTCTAACATTAACAAGACAGCTCAAAAAAACCTGATCACGCTCAACATCAGAAGCATCATCTTCTGCTTTTCTATTAGCAGACATCTTTCGGACTCATGTAAAGGTAAGTCCAGAGAGAATCCAAATAACGGTAATCATAATCACACTGGCGTTTGGATACACCAAAAATATTACTTATGCAAAGCGCTTCAATAACCTAGGGAGAAAATAATTTTTGGCACAATACCGGAAAAGCTTAATTTCAGAAGGTGAATCCGTAATGCATATTTTAGGACTCAAATCCGGGATAAATACTGAAAATCCAGGAGGGTAAACACCTCTGCTTTATTTAGGGGTACCAGATGCATCTTACCATAACCACTTCTTTATTTGGGGGTATCAGAGGCATCTTACCATACCCGCTTCTTTATTTGGGGGATTCAAAGGCACCTTACCATACCTACTCCTTTATATGGGGGTATCAGAGACACCTTACCAAACCTATTCCTTTATTTGGGGGTATCAAAGGCACCTTACCATACCTACTCCTTTTTTGGGGGGTATCAGAGTCCCCTTATCTTACTTATTCCTTTTTTGGGGGTATCAGGGCACCATACCATACATACACTTTTATTTGAGGGCATCAGAGGCACCTTACCATACCTACACCTTTATTTTGGGATATAAGAGCACCTTACCATACATACACCTGTATTTTGAGGCAAAAAAGGCATCTTATCATACATACTCCTTTATTTGGGGGTATCAGAGGTATCTTACCATACCTACTCTTTATTTTGGGTTATCAGAGGCATCTCACATTACATACTCCTTTTCTCAACTATATGGTTTCTCATGTGAATGCAATAGGATAGGGACAAGTTAAGTGTGGTATCATGACAGTTTAACCTTTAGATCCCTTGTAATATAACAACAATTACCTGTAATTTGTGCAGTTATTTGTGATATAGAGCCTGTAACATTACAGGTGTTATCTCCAGCATCACAGGTGCTTTCTGTAACATTTACTTGTACCGGGGTAGGAGCGGTCTCTGGAATTTATACAACATTGACAAATTATTAATATATTTTTCATGATATCATTGTAACAATTTGTTTACTACAATTAAGGCGACTTAAATTCAAGGTTTACACAGTAAAGTAATGGGAGAGTCTTCAAGACAACAAGAACTTTTTACTGCCACTGTGAGTTCATAATAAATATCTAAGACAACAATTTCAGAGACTTGTAAAATCATGCCAAGAATGAAATTCTATCATCAAAAAATTTTTATTTCTTAAGATTAATGATAAACTTTTAGTAAATGAAAAATTTTCCAATAAAAATGCTATTATTAAATCAGAAAATTTGGCAATTAGTGCCTAAAAAATGCAAAATATATCACCTTACAAATGGAGGAAAAAAGACATAGAAATTGTGCCTCCTTCTTCTTCTTCTTTTTTTTTTTTTTTTTTCTTAAATATAACTTTCTGCTTGCATTTGTACTTGTGTTGATCTCTCCCCCTCCCCTTCTTTCATAACCCTCTTTATTTATAACATTTGCAATTGTTCTGTAATAATTTAAGAAAATATTGGATTCCAGATGCAGCAGAATTTATAATTACCTTCTGTTATACCTATCGGTTCTACATCCATGAGGAAATCATTTCTAAAGAAAATATATCCAAGGATTGAGAAGAGATAAATAAGTATGACAGCTAATATAGCTGTAAGTATGATGGAACGTCCATTTCTTGTCACTGACTTTATCACGTTTAGTAATGTTTCTTCTCTGTAAACTACATCTAACAGCTGTGGAAAAAAACATCAAAATCATTTACCAGTAATCAGAATAAATGAATATGAATTTGTAAGTCATTTTTTAAAATTTTATTGTACTGTACAAAATGAAACCTGCTTTAAAGGCACATGTCTATCTTCATCAGAAAACAATGCAGCTTCATTTGAGACATATATAATGTATTTTAACCTCAATACCCGTCTAAACAGAACAATGTTTAACGGACATTTGAGTGTTTTTTACATACATGTTCGTGTTTTGTAATTAAAAACGAACTACTGTAAATTTGTTTTCATTTATTCCCTTTTTATACATGAATTTTGAATTTAAAAGGATATTTATTTTTTTAAGTGCTAGCTCACTGATTCAGCATTGCTCAGTCACATTATCTTAGCACTGAGTGAACAAATACTCTGTTTCTTAATGTCAAGCACCAGACAAAAGAGCAGTATCTCAAATTTTAAAGTCTAATGGATAACCTGGCGAGGATTCAACACCCCCCCTTCCGCCAGCTCAAGAGACTGATAATCTACCAATGAGTGATCAAGGTGTTTTCATAAATGGAAACCATATCACCATTAGGTGGTCTATTTAACACAAATGAAAGCTTTCAAAAATTTAAATCAATTGAAAAAACATTAATTACAAAATTGAGTTCAACATACAGTATATATCAAAGTGTTGTACTTACTAATAAACTATAGAAGAATTCATGTACACAAAGACCCAGTACACAAAGTCCTAGGTATCCTATATGATACATAAATTCAAAATCCGTAACAACTTGTGGAAATTCTTTAGTAAATGTTCCTCTGTTACCCATTAAACTGATTAAATAAATTCCCTTGTTTATTACCTGAAAAATTAAAGAGAAACACATTTTAGATAAACAATACAATCTGTGGTTTGGAGTAATGTGGTTTTATTCTTCTCCAATCAAGATTCTTTCACTTTTAATTCACCCAACATGCCTTAATGGGATTCAAATCTAGGTGGTGATGGACATTGTAATTTGTGAGCTGATGCTTTAATTAACTTGGTCAATGAGGCTCCCCAAAGGGCTGTTAAGCATAATAGATAACAGCCATTTATTCTTTTACATATTTAACTGAAAGAGCTTAAATTGAAAATGCAATTTGTATGGTTTTACACTCTATCTTTTGATTCATCTTGAGAATAATTTACCAAAACATATACCATATGTAAGTTTTCTTTTGGAAAGGTCAAGGTCACTATCACTTAAATTCAAGTGTACATGTTTATAAAGTTTCATTAAATGATACTGTCGTTATCAGCAAAAATCTTTTAACTGATACATACAAAATTAAACACAACTGGTAAAACCATTATAGAATTTTAGACTGTGACAAGATTTATATTTTGTGACACAGTAACTTACATTTAAGGCACCTAATAACCAAAGTGTTGGCTCCAATCCAACAGAAAATATAAACCTTAGTATAGTGGAGGCTACAAGTGTTCTGATTGCTGACGGATTTACTCCAACTGTGATAACTAAGGCAAGAGAGCCCAACATGGCCGTCCACACTAAACCAGAAAGACGAGGATCTAATTCTGAAATGTAAAGAGAGACATTGATAAAACAGAATACTCATAATATTTATGTAAGGAAATGTGTCCACAAAGTCTTTATTTGTACATTGTGATGAAGCTGAATGATATATCTTGAAACAAACTACAGGTAACTTCATCTTCAAACTGGATTAAAACACTACCAGTTCATTTAAAGTAAATTTAAAGGAGAAAGTTTTTTTTTTATGCATCTACAAATTGCTTGGCAATTTAGTGAGATCTGTTAACAAACTGAGTTAATGACATTTGTTATGGATAAAACAAAAACTTTCTAACTGGAGAGTTTGCACAAGTATGAATGATAAGTGCAAGACTGCTATGTTTGATACTGACAGGACACCCAATAACTGGTTTTAGGTAGTGATGTCTAATCGGACAAAAAATTATAATCGATAATTGGAGAGGCATTATCAATCAAGTCATCGATAATAATCGGAATAGCTTAGTAACTGTACATCAGTATTCAGAAACAAATATGGCTGAATATAAATACTTTAATTGTAAAAGCCAAGTGTTCTTGCTTTGTGATTGTAGGTTAAAGGCCAGATAGCTCCTTGCCCTGATAGACTGATAGTGGCCAAAGCATCGCACTGTGTAAAAAGTGTCTGGATACAATATATTATCTGATCCTTGTCTGTCATTGTTGTTTTTAGTAGCAAAAACCGGAAAGGAAACAGACTTTACTACAATCTGGAAACTACTCGCCGACGTCAGCGATGATCGATTATTTATCTTGTGATCGATTTTTAGGATCGCTGCCCTGACGACCATCGGCGATAATTGCGACATCACTAGGTATAGGACTTGTACTTAGCTTGATATAGCCAGATTATCTGCACAAAAGTTATACATTACATAGGATGATTATACTATAGAAATCATTTGTTACCTTTATTTGATCCAACATTGAAGGGATAAAACATGGCTACAAGTATGTTGATTAACACAGCAAAGTTGAAGGAAATACTACTCCATAGTGACATATGACTGCTGAACCATGACAAGTAGGGATTAGCTGAAAGGAAGAAATAATTATCATAAATAATAACAATAACAAGAATTCCACGGAATTAAATGTCTCGCCTGGTTAGTTTTTGACTTTAACAAAAAGTTTCAAATTTTGACACACCGCTGTCGACACGAGAAAAGTAACACATAAGTCTCGCCTTATGGTGATGCCAGGCTCAACAATAAAAGTCTTACCACAACTGTTCATTCTAGTGTTAAGAACCATTTCTCTTAACTAATGATCATAATTGCTTTCAAAACATTTTTAAAAATCAAGTACAAAAATTACAGGACCCCTAGATCTTACATTTTATGTCAATCTATAACAATCTGTGTGATAAAAAAGGTTAAAGACTGTCTGTGTACCAGATCAAGCTCTTTAGGTTGCTACTGATCCCAATGAAAGTTTAATACTCAAAGCAGGTTTATCGGGCTGCTGTTGATCCTAATTTTTAGAGGCAAGAAATATGAAGTGACTGGTAGTGAAGACTTCAACTTGTTACGGGACATAATGCATTGCTTATCACAATATTATCCTCAGCAAATCTTCACTCATTTTGCAGTTTTGCATATTAGAGCAGCAAATTATGTATATATTTTTAATATAAAATTTTTTTGAATGAAATCCTTGTTTATTTTTATGTTGATTTTAAATGTGTAACTTATAAATCATGAACAATGCAAATTTACATTTTTTTGTTCTATTTCATTACTTTTACATTTACAAAACATGAATAACATAAGTTTGCCTTTTTAAAAGCGTAATTTCTTTATATTTACATCCACAACAATGTAAATTTAATTTCTAACCTCTAAGTTTTTTCTGCCACCTCATTTCAGCAAACATGTCATCATGTCTATCAAAGAAATCAGCTACCTTACTTCCTTGTTCATCTCTCTCAGTGGTCTGATAAACTCGGACTTTAGTCTCATCCGTCAGGTACTCACATATCTCTGGGATAGGGAACACAATCCTCTCCATAGTACGGTCTTGTCTTACAATCTATAATAAGACACATAACAAGAGATACTCAGGACTATATGTCTTGATTCATAATATTATAAGTGTCTTCAATCAGCCATTATGGTAAGGTCTAGTGAAAATTTACATCTTAACATCAAATTCATTTGAAAGTTGAAGATTTGATATGATGAAAGGTAACAACTACTGCAGTTTCATTTGATATTTACGCAGTTAAAATTTTGTGGTTTTGAGAATTTAAGAAATTTAAGAATTTAAAATTTAGAATTAAAATTTCATGGAGAAATTTTTTTGTGGAAATGTGTTTTTTTGGCTTCATTCAAGTGTTATGGAAAAGGTAAGTAAAAGCTTTTTTGTGACATATTAAAAACCCACAAATGTACTGAAATTTACTAGTTATCCTCCACTAACATTTCTGATTTTACCCTATATATTGCTTTTATGCTTTCAATTTTACATATAATTTCATAATTCAGCAATACTATTGGACAGCACTTCAAGTTACATAGTAACATAAACAATAATAATCATCATCATCATCATAACAACAACAATAATAATAACAATAATAATGATAATAAAAAAAAAAAATAATAATAATAATAAGAAGTAGACAACAAAAACTTTTTAGTGACTAAAAATCTTAGTTTAAATCTTAAATTTCAGTACAGTTTTGAACATTATTGCTCTATTTGAAATTTGAATTTTCCCTAAAAAAACAATAAACCCATTACTCTCCATAAAAACAGTAACTCAAAAACAATATCTGACAGTGGCAAAATGAATTTATCTTCTCCAGGTCTTCTTTGCACACTTGAAGAAAAGAAGTTATACTGATAAGCTAGGCTATAATATTTTTCTCACCTCTATCTGTGCTGTGTGTTTTTCATAGAATTCAAGGGCTTGATCTCCCCAAGGATCACCACTTGTCTTCAGTGAATTAAACAGATCTTTGTTATGTTGTGCCAACTATTTCAAAAATAAATTTGATACATAGTGATTACTAAACATACATATGAATAAACTTATCATTATACAGAATTTATAAATATGATTGTACTTCTGAAGAAAAAACTTTTTTTTTTCACCTAATTATATATTATAAATGTATATTATATATGTAAATTTTTGTCAAAAAATAATTTAAAATTCATATCATATGTTGTAATACAAACCTGGGTTGCTAGGATATAGATGTTATGTCCGACAGCTTTTGGAGAAGCTTCTCGTTCCTCTTCCTCCTCTTCTTCATCATCATCAACTGAAGCCTCCTGGTGGAATGCATCTTTAGCAATATCAACCTTAAAATAAACAACAGGGTTTAAATAATATGTCTGAGCTTTACAACATCACAAATCCAGTATCATATTTCATTGATCACTAAGAGTCATAATTTACAATTGGTGTTGGTAAAATGCTTGTGAAAATAAAAAAATAATGATACTTTAATACAATAATATCTTTCAAACAAAACTGGCATTTACTCATAAAACTTCATAAAACTACAATAAATCCTAGCATAATGAAATATGTATAAAACTGAAATATTAAATTAAGTTAATCAAATTGAAATTAATAAACATGAATAACTAGTCAATGACTAACTTAACATTCCAAAACTACCATGTATGGTTAATTTGAAAATTAAACATAACACTGGTTGATGTCGATGACATCACCTGAAACTTGTCTCTGCTTTTTTGTTGAAATGTGACAAAATGAGAATTTACATTTTAACAGAAAACATTATGGTATAGTTATTTATTCTCTAAAAATATTTCAAATAAAATTCTAGATAAATATAGTTGTTAAATACATTTCTAAATAACATTATTATTAATATTTTATTTATTTATTTATTTATTTATTATTATTATTATTATTATTTTTTTTTTTTTTTAGAAATTTTCACTATATGAATTAATACACTATCAGTAATATCAATTGTATTATTGTTGTCACTAACATTTTTGGACTCATTTTGTTTGTTTTTTATCTGAATGAGGTACATAATCATAATTTAATCATTTTAATCAAGAAGAATTATATAGATACAACAATAACAAAAAAGAGGAAGAAAGAAAGACAAAGAATTACTCTGAATATTTCTTTGAAGACCAATTACAAATAAAAAAAAAATATGGAATAACGCATTTATATTTAAGGATATCTAATTTATTTGAAATCAATTAGACAAATAAAAGAAAGATAAAAATTTGAAACTAATATGAAAATTGCCAAACTTAAGCAAAAGTTTCAAATATGAATAATGAATCTTTAAAATATATAAAAATACAGAAAATATAGAGCTAGAAACACAAGCTTAAGTTCATAGGCAAATGTTATAAATAACAAATCATTTCAATTTAGATTATAAAAAGAAGAAAAATTTAAACGTTTTAATTGTATCATGTATAAACATATCATCAAATCTGTAACAACAGTCAATACAGATTGGCAAGTTTGATAAAGACATGTTTCTATTAAGAATTCAAGGGAGATAATCAACATCTACTTCAGTATTAACATATTATATTGATATAATAAATAAACATATCAGAAAAAATAGAGCCGATTTATTTTCATTATTCAAGTTAAACAACAAGTAAGAGTAAGAATATGCTAAATAACAAAATCAGTATAATCTCTAAAAAGACGAAAAGTCGCATCAAACTTGACAAATGATCAGATTCACTGATCCCTAAAATGTTTCATTAACATAAAGTGCATTATTAATGAGTTTAATATAACAAAAAGTAATCATTTTATACTTCAATGAATAAGCCATAATATGAATAATGAATTAACAAAGTTTATTGCATTACCAAGTGAAGACCTCAATTATATGTGCAAAACTGTTAAATTTCCACATCAACAAAACATTAAAATTCAACACAATTTTTATTTTCTTTAGACTTTGTCAAACAAAATAAGTTTTTCTAAAGCTTTGTTAGCTTAACCTTTTGGTAAGTAAAAATTTGAATATCAGCAACAGTTAAAAGAAAACAAGAATTCCACAGATTTAAATGTCTCGTCTGGTTAGTTTTTGATCAAGTAGAAAATACATTACTTTAACATAAACTCACATTTTGACCTGTCGCCACCGCCAACACCGGAAAAGTAACACCTAAGTCTCACCTTATGGTGATGCCAGGCTCGACAACCAGTGACAATTAAGCTATAAACATATATACATGTATAGTGAAATGTATTTACCAATGAACAGTTATATTTTAATGTCATTTTGAATTTTCACTTACCATTTTGTTATGCTAAGAAAGCTTTGTACCTTCAGTTCTGAATGTCGTTGTTAAATATTTAACAGTTCTACATACAAGGGTAATGTTGTGAATCTTATTACACCATAAATATGTAAAGCAAATGGAATGAGATCTACAGAACATGATCATAACACTGAAAGCAGAATGTAAGTCTCTTAATTTCTTAATGAAGTAATGGTGCAAACAATTTCCTCATCAAAGACTCTTGTCAAAACTGAGCAGATTAACATCTCCAATAATAAATAAAGTAATTATATGTCATATGGTGATATTATTTCTAGGAACACAGAGTGTCGAAAGTGTCATCACAGTTCAAATAAAATACTCAAAAGATATATCCAAGACACAGGCAATTGTAGTTTGCAGGAAATATACATAACAACACATCTCTACTTTTATATGCAGGTTTTACAGTTACAGTAAAAACAACATTAAAAGCCCAGAAAGCACCATATGAACATATATTCTACGTGTTCGAATCTGATATATCAAAGAAAACAACATGTGTTTATTTCTGGTGAATCAAAGTAAACAACATGTGTTTAATTCTGTTGTTTCAAAGTAAACAACATGTGTTTAATTCTGGTGAATCAAAGTTAACAACATGTGTTTAATTCTGTTGTATCAAATTCAACATATTTTTAATTCTGGTGTATCAAAGAAAATAATAAGTGTTTAAATTTTGGTGTTTGTTCTGGTGTATCAAAGTAAACAACATGTCTTTAATTCTGATATATCAAAGTAAACAACATGTGTTTAATTCTGGTGTATCAAAGTAAACAATAAGTGTTTAATTCTGGTGTAACAAAGTAAACAGCATGTGTTTAATTCTGTTGTATCAAAGTTAACAACATGTGTTTAATTCTGGTGTATCAAAGTAAACAATAAGTGTTTAAATATTGGTGTTTATTTCTGGTATATCAAAGTAAACAATAAGTGTCTAATTCTTGTGTATCATAGTAAACAACATGTGTTTAATTCTTGTACATCAATGTAAACAATTAATGTTTAAGTCTTGTGTGTCAAAGGGAATAATAAGTGGTTAATTCTTGTATATGAAAATAAACAATAAGTGTTTAATTCTGGTGTACCAAAGTAAACATTAAGTGTTTAATTCTGGTGTATCAAAGTAAACATTGTTTAATTCTGGTCTATCAAAGTAAACATTAAATGTTTAATTCTGGTGTATCAAAGTAAACAATAAGTGTTTAATTCTGGTGTATCAAAGTAAACATTAATTGTTTAATTCTGGTATATCAAAGTAAACATTGTTTAATTCTGGTGTATCAAAGTAAACATTAAATGTTTAATTCTGGTGTATCAAAGTAAACATTAAATGTTTAATTCTGGTGTATCAAAGTAAACAATAAGTGTTTAATTCTGGTGTACCAAAGTAAACATTAAGTGTTTAATTCTGGTATATAAAAGTAAACAATAAGTGTTTAATTCTGGTATATCAAAGTAAACAATAAGTGTTTAATTCTGGTATATCAAAGTAAACAATAAGTGTTTAATTCTGATGTATCAAAGTAAACATTAAATGTTTAATTCTGGTGTATCAAAGTAAACAATAAGTGTTTAATTCTGGTGTATCAAAGTAAACATTAAGTGTTTAATTCTGGAGTATCAAAGTAAACATTGTTTAATTCTGGTGTATCAAAGTAAAGAATAAGTATTTAATTCTGGTGTATCAAAGTAAACATTATGTGTTAAATTCTAGTGTAATTAATAAATAAGTTTTAACTGGTTTCTAAAATTAGATATTCCTTACTTCAGAAACAACATGTTTTATCCATGTTGACCAAAGTTTTCAACTAATTTATAGGATGCTTTTGTAACAAAACAATATGAGAGATAAATGACTGATATATTTACATATAAGACAAAAGAGAATCAGCTTAACGGAACCAGTAAATAAAATAGGTAAGACATTAATGTAGATTTCAATTAAATATATGATGCTTATGATGACTGATTGACACCCACTTTAACATAACCTGGAATTAACAACCTCATCTAGTTCCAGTAGGTTCTTGTTTGTAGAGCAAAAAAAAAAAAAAAAAATAAATAAATAAAAAAAAAAAAAAAACCACTGCTACAATTCAAACACTTAACAGATGCAGAAATGATAAAAATGTGTTGCTTTTGATAGAATGTGACCTATGTATTTTAACCAGTGAATTTTGTGACAATCAATTATCAAAAGTGTTTTTCTTACATATCACCTAAACTATTAACACTAAACAGCACATCAGATCATATGGCACTAATTTAAACCTAGAAAAATAAAAATCTCTCTATAGTATCTAAAGCAGAATTATATTTCTAATTCATCTAATAACATTGAAGCACAATGTATCTATGTAAACCAATGTTCTATAACGTCATCACAGTAAAATAAACATTGATATAGCATGAAGTAGAGTTCAGTAATGGAGTTTTATGCCCCTGTCTGGATTATTTCAATTATATCTTGGCAGTAAGTTCTGGGATGACAGCAGTCAGTTCTGGGATGACGACAGTCAGTTTTGGGATGACAGCAGTCAGTTCTGGGATGACGACAGTCAGTTTTGGGATGACAGCAGTCGGTTCTTGGATGAAGATAGTCAGTTTTGGGATGACAGCAGTCAGTTCTGGGATGACAACAGTCAGTTTTGGGATGACAGCAGTCAGTTCTGGGATGACGACAGTCAGTTTTGGGATGACAGCAGTCAGTTCTGGGATGATGTAGTAAACCAACAACCTTCATTAAGTGAACTGACAAACTTTGCCGCATTAGGATTTGCCCTGAGAAGAATTTGATACTAGGTGGTGAGAGGCACATACTCCTGTAAGAGGTACAATGATCCATAAGGGCATGCTTTAGACCACTCAGCCACCCAGTCCCCTGATATAGCACAGAAGTAGGGTGGAAGATCATGTTTCCTTCTCCATTCTAACTAAGGGAAAATTTGGAACGGTATATTAAAATTACGTTTTGATCCAGACTTTATCAAAATAAATTTATCTATTTCTCTTTAATGAATTGTCTTCTTTTATCATTTTTTTTCTGCATGGGAATCAATTCTCTTTTTACATAACTGAATGATAAAAGCCTATTTTACTTAATCCCCCCCTCTTTTTCCCCAAAACCCAAACCCAATTTCTTAATATTTTTAATGAGCAAATACATGTACATGGCAGTGAAAAATCAGAAAATACTGTGAATAAGTATATTAACAAATAATATGTTAATTAATTCTGGCCTGGCCCTAAAGTATGGCAAAACTACAAAACTTTATAACCCTCTTTATCCTGCTTCAAATGATTACTAGGTCAAAATCATAGAATTTTTGTAACAAATCAAACGTTCATGAGTTTCGAGTTAGTTTTTGTGTTTGTGAAGGAAATTAAATGTAAGGCTAATTTGAATTTCTGATGAATATTCAATACACAGAATAATCTGAATTCTTCAATATTAAATAACCCATGTAATATACATATATAACAAATATAAAAATTCTGGTGATGTTATTCAAATATATAAACTCTTCTTTAACAACTCCTAAATGAGTGACTCTTAAATATATATATCAAGCAGAATTATCTCCCCATTTTATTGAGTTCAAACTTGACTTGGATTTTTACCCCTCCCTTAACATCAAAGTAGGGAAACCCCATGACAGAATGGTAGAGGATATTTAACTTGGTTTTTGACTGACCTTGAAATAATTTGAAATTTTAATGTACAGCTTTTTTTATACATATGTAAATCTTTACTTATGTTGAGCTGAAATGTTTATCTTCTCTTATTATGTGATATTTAATGATGCTATAATAATACTAGTGTTTAATCTACACTTAGTAGAAAATTTAATTTTTATCTTTTAAGATTTATAAAACAAACTAATCAGAAAGTTTACATTCATTTCTATTCTAAAAACAACTGTTTAAAAGCTTTATGCATTCTCAATAAACTACCAAACCTAAATCCATCCTCTCTCTCTCTCTCTCTCTCTCTCCCACCCACTTACACCCACACATCCAAGCTTTATTAGAAGCAGTACTAACTATTCCTAACAATACAGTCATGCTTTATGACCTCTAATGAATAGTAAAATGTGGAGGCAGTTTAATATTTGTTAAAATGAGAAAATAATTTTATTTTCGAAATACGTTTATCATACAAAGAGTTTATCCAGTCTCATCCCTGATGATCACGGGATAAGGAGACTTATAATTACAAATTACAAATAAATGTATGTTTCAAGTGATTTTCCAAATGCAAAATTTTAATTGGACTTGTATACAAATTTGTATGTTGCACACATCAAGTGCATACAATTTCAATTAGGGAAATGTAAGCCTTTTAAAGATTACAGATGACAACGTTTACCAATCTTAGGTTTTGAGTGAATGAGAAGCTTTGCAAATACAACAATCATTGAATATATAGTTTGATAAGAATGCTATTCAAAATGCATTTTATTTAGTCCGTTTTAGCAATATAAATCAAGCCAAGATTTACAGGTAAACGCGTGATTTTATACAGAAAAAATTACAAGCAAAGTATAGATCATATACAATGTATATCAATATTTAAATTATTGAGTTTTCTGCATCAACTAGAAGTCAATGATAGCTACATGAATATATTTTTAATTTGAAGCTACAGTGGTTTAACAATAGCAGACAAAATTCAACATCACATATATTCTGTTGAAAGGCTAAGCAACAAGAAAATGAATGTCTTCCTTGATCTTATATGTTGGAAAATTCTATTTTTAATGACCACTAGTACCATTAATGGTTGGACGAGTGCTAAAACCCATGAACTTCAGTATTATATAAAAGTGATACATTTCCACATTGATTCACCGAACCCTTATAAAATGTACAAAATCAATTAATATTTGTATGGATGGATATATATAATGTGGTGATGATGAGTTTGATAATTTCTTGTGACTTACATGTGAAACTGATGTTTATACACAGACTTACATATTTACTGTGACATAGGTTATAGGTGATATATCAGGTCAATGATTACCCCCAAATCTGAGGATAATCAAAGGGACATAATTCTGCTAATTCGCACAAAATGTGTTGATTTGAACAATTTTCATGTTTTGTTGTTCACATAGCATAAAACATTCAGAAAAAAAGGATCTTAAGTAGAAAAGCAACACAACAAGACTTGTCATAAATTTATTGCAAACAGTGGAATAATGTCCCCTTGATTTCTGCAGAGTTTTGGGGAGTTGTTGATCCTATTTACTAAACATCTTCAAGAACTGATCAGTAGCTACTCAGTAATAAATATGTAAATTAAAAGTGAAGTTTAAATCTGTGCATTTTTATACATGCAAAATAAACTACATGCATTAAAACTGAAAGAATTGACACCACAGCAGGCAGCGTCTATCACATTGTATGAACCTTTCTTATAATTCCTTCATCTATAGCTTGTCTGAAGACCAGACCCAAGGCCTCTACCTGTCAACAAAATTGTATTTTATTTTATTTTATTTTAAATTCATTCAATATGCTAACCAGGTGTTAATAAAAGTCAATACAGCTATGTCGGGAAAGGGAGGTAATTTTAAGGTAAATACCTATTAACAATAGAAAGGGAAATAATTACATGGTGAATTGGTATAATTTCATTTGTTATTGGATACAGAACACAATGGTCAGTTCAACAAGAGGTAATTTAATTTTGGATAACAAAATTAATGTATGGTTGAATCTCGTTATCTTGTTAAAGGCAGTTAAAAATAAAAGAGAACCAGAGAAGAATAAGTGCCGCAAATTTTTTCAGCTGGAAATAAAACTCCAAGACTAAACTAAGACAGAAATGTGTCAACATACTGATTATAAAACTGATTTAGAGTTATTCTAAAATAATTAGTAAGTTGACTTTTTTAAAAAAGTATCAAGATATTCTTTTAGACATTGACAGAGAAACACAGTTGTCATTAAAGGACAACATCAACCTTTGACCCTACAACATTACATGAAACAATGAGAATACAACACAAATACAGTATGTTGTATAAGATCTTCAGTAAAACATCAACTACGTCAACTAATTTTATTTGTACAGGATTTATTCCCTCATCCAGCAAAATAGGGAAAAATGTCAGAAAAACTAATTAACTGTTACATTACCTAGGCATGAACAACAATATAGGGCTTTCATTTTCAATTAAAAGGCTTGAGGTTGCGAAAACGGTCACTATAGTGATACCATCAAATAGTTAAGCAAAATACCAGCCGTCTTAATGCCACAAACTAATGAATGAAAGAAATATTTATCCTTTTTTCATACCATCACGGCCATGGCCCTATGTTCAAAACAATCAGAGATTGTGCAAGCCTACATACACCATTTAAGACTGTTTCAATAAGATTTTGAACTGTTTGTAACTACTGCTGGCATAGACAGAGTTAAGCAGTGACAAAAGCTTCTACGAAGCAAAAGCAGATACAGAACAAGACACATGAGTTTTGTAACTTTAGTAATTTAATATTATATTTATTCATATAGACAAATAATCATACATGTATTTTCAAGTATGTGATTTGCATGGCATGACTGTGTTTAGAAATGTTAAAAAAAACCAAACTGATTCAGTTAAAATTAAACAAAGTTTCAAGACAACGAGAATCAACTCTAGGTTTTTCTTTTTCTTTTACTTTACATTATTCAGAAAAATATGTTTTAATAAACATTTTTTTGGATAACAATGAGGATTTTGATTTAAAAATAACATAAAAAATAATTGTGGGAAAATTGTGCAAGAACTGAAAATGGATCATTACAAAAAAAACACAAAAAAATTGTTAGGTCAGTAAGCCAGTCAGTGCATAAGTCAGTCAGTCAGTCAGTAAGTCATTGTGTTAGTAACTTATTCAGTAAGTGTGTCAGTCAGTCAGTCAGTAAGTAAGTGTTTCAGTAAGTCATTCAGTCAGTAAGTCAGTGTGTCAGTCACTCATTCAGTCAATGTGGCAGCCAGTCATTAAGGTAATATGTCAGTGTGTCACTCAGTAAGTAAGTGTCAGTCAGTCAGTAAGTCAGTCACTCATTCAGTCAATGTGTAAGTCAGTAAGTCAGTTTGTCAGTCAACCATTCAGTCAGTGTGTCAGTCAGTAAGTCAGTGTGTCAGTCACTCATTTAGTCAGTGTGTCAGTTAGTCAGTAAGTCATTGTGTCAGACACTCATTCAGTGAGTGCGTCAGTCAGTAAGTCAGTATGTCAGTTACTTATTTAGTCAGTGTGTCAGTCAGTTGATCAGTCAGTCAGTTAGTGTGTCAGTCAGTCAGTAAGTCAGTGTCAATCACTCATATAGTCAGTGTGTCAGTCAGTTGATCAGTCAGTCAGTTAGTGTGTCAGTCAGTCAGTAACTCAGTGTGTCAGTCACTCATTTAGTCAGTGTGTCAGTCAGTCACTCATTTAGTCAGGGGTCTGATATCATTATCACATGCTGTTATCCCAAACATAACAAACTGTGTATAGATTGAACATTGTATATATATATATAATGTACCTGGTTATAAAATTAATGACACAAAAATGTTAAATTATTGGGTTCTAAAAGATGCTAAAAGATAGCATACTACGAAATAAAAAATTGTTTAATGTAAAACATGTAATGAAAGACGTAATGAACTGTAAAATTAGTGTAACAAAGTTGTAATTCCAATACCTAATACTTATCCAATTATTTTGTCTCAACATAAATCATGTTAAAATTTAAAAAAAAAAACCCCAAAATCATTTTCACAAAAACATTGAGATTGAAGAATTATTAGTAACTTCTTAAACAAAAACTTCTTTAAAATCAATTTATAATTTGCATTTTTTTTTACTGATATATAAACATGTATATTAAGGTTATGGGAATTACTTATATCCTTTATTTCACTGATATAAACACAAATAATGTCTGCACATCTTGTAAGTAGCATTATTAAAACTCTATCTCAAGTTATACAAGTAGCATTAATCAAAATTCCTAGTTATTGATGATGATGATAATGATGATGATGATGATGATGATCATGTTAGTGATGATGATGATGATGATGATGATGATGATGATAATGTTGGTGATGATGACAATGGTGATGATAATGATGATGACAATGATGATGATGATGATGACAATAATGATAATGATGCTGATGATGACAATAATGATGATGATAATGATAATGATGACTTACCAGTTGTTTAGGGTTCATGTTATACAGAATCCTCTCTGCATTTTCACTGTCATGACGACTTTCCATGATTGCAAGTAGTAATTTTGATGCATTGTTCTATAATTAAGTACAAAAATGAAAATGAAACTTACAAATTATACACTTCAAAATCAAAGGTACAGATAATTTATTTTATATTTCACTCTTTTATTACAGTTCATATAAAAAATTATTTTTTGCTACCAAAATGTTGATGAAAATAAATTTTTAATTATAAAAATCATTATTTCCATAATCTAGCCTCCCTTTATTTCTTTTTAAATACTTCAGATTTCATATGTAAATTATCCCCCTTCATATATACTTAAATTTACCTTCTTCAAAGAACACACTTAAAAAGACCAAGGTTTCTTTTCAAAATATGTACCTATAATCTCAAATTTGACCTGTTATTTTAGTTTAATTTGTATAGATTTACCTTTAACTGTAATACCAACTCCATTCTGTTTTTGCCTAATGGATTGATTTCATTCAGTAATAAAGCTGTTATTATATCTATGCCGTTACTCTCATGCATAGCTATAGCATTCTGTAAAACAAATTAACAATTAAATTAATTTATATTATGTAAATTAGGAAATGAATATCAAAACCAAGTAAAAATGCAAAGGATATTATCTTTTTGGTCTTTCAAGTGAAAAAACAGTTCTCCTTATTTGTCTTCATACATGCTTATTATTCTAATTCGTAAATTTTAAAATGATTAAACTTTTTCAAAATAATGAGTACAACAGATTTCAATACTGAACAAAAAACCTAAACATTGTATCAACAACTGGATAGATGGAACATATGGCATATGATTAAATGAATCAGAAAAAAAAATCCCAAACTTAAATATGAGAATTGTCTTGTTATAATAAGTTACACCATCTAAGACATGAAAGCAAGAAGAGGCAAACATTTGAAAACTAAACAACAAACTTTTTTATGACCCCCCCCCCTCCCACACGCACACATTGGAAGTGTTATTGAACATGGTGATTATGTTTTTAAATATTTGTAATTCAGTACATCTATGTGATAAATCACCATATACATGTATGAAAGTTTTCCAATCATTCTTATCATATTTTTAGACATTTGTATTTGAAATCACTTGACAAATCAGGGTAAAACATATATTTTTTTAAATTTAGATTTTTAATTCATTTTATTTTTTATTTTTAATTTCTATATTTCTATTACACAATTTTGTTTTAAAATTTTAATTTGAAATTAGAAGAAAGAAATATTTTTATGATAGACAAGAAAGTTTTATAAATTCTATAATCTCCAACCATATCTGAATGAAAATAAAAACTCAAATGCATAACACACATCTGAGTGTTTCATATTAAAAGCAAAATAAAATTTTCAGTTACCTGATTTTCATGGCACGGTCCTTGACAATATTCTGTAAGACTAGCTAAAGCTTGGTTAATCAAGCTGACATTGTGTTCGTTGATATATAACCCGAGTAATCCAAGTCCACCTGTAGTGCTGCCACAGATACAATCCAGGAACTGTAGTGTTTCACACACTAAGTTATAGTGACTTTTATTATTGTGCTGGTGTCGAAGGTAATTCTGTCAAATAAAGATACATAAACTTATTTGTTATTTTACGTGCCTTGATTATATAAGTTTTGATCCTAAAAGACAATTTTTTATGCCACATATTTTTAAACAATAAAACAGAATAAGAATACAGTTGAATCTCGTTATCTCGAACACGGATATCTCGAACTTTCGGATAAGTCGAACTTTTAGAAAAAGTCCGGACAGAATTGTTCTTTATTTAACTAAAATAACTCCGGTTATCTCGAACTCGGATATCTCGAATTTCCGGATATGTCGAACAAATTTTTCGTCCCCATGAATGAAAATCCTAGAAAAATAACATTCGTTAACTCGAACAAAAATTTTAAGAAAATATTTTTTGGTAGATTTAATTAATTTTAAAAATCTAGTGACTGTCGGCACTGTTGTTTTAAAACCAATACATTCATTATTATTAAACTGCACTGACCTTCTGATTTCTTTAATCCGTTAATTATTATCGTTGCATAAAAAAATAAACATCAAGAAAATTAACGGGTGTTTTAATTACTGCCAAGCTTAACATCGTGGTTGTGTGATGTGAACATCAATCAAAACAACTGGAAGCTTGGGGTGATTAAAGTACACAAAGCGAAACCGGAATGCGGAACAAAACGGACTCTCTGTTTGTCGGTAAAATACAATAGTGTAATCAGTTATTGACAGATTTTGAGTAAAAAAGAAAATCTTATAAAACAAAATGCATAAATCTATCATTTACCAATGCGTTTAAAAATGTCATTAAGTGAACCTGCTACGAATAAACTGGATGAAGGACCCGGTCCTAGTACTGGGGGGATAGTCAAGTTTAAAATTTTTAAAATTAGTGCTCTTGTTATTAACCTTATTGAAAGTATAGTGCTAATGCGTGAAAAGTTTACATGATGTTTACGAAATGAACATTGACATTCTTTTATTCTTTTCATGATTATTTATGGATTAAAGTGATGATTGTATGGTTGAATTGTTTTGATATTAATTTATTGATATTTTGTGTAATAAACAATATTTACTTTATTTTTTTTTAATTTTCATTCCTACAGCTGGAACATTGTAGCTGAAAACAAATGTACTTAACACACGTATTTCACTTTTATTAAAAAAACAGTAAACAATATTTTGTACCTGGAAAGCAACATAATCCATGTACTTGTCAGCGGTATACAGATATACTTAAAAGAGATACAGAGGCATCGGTAAATACTGTGAATTTTGTCGACATAAGCATTACATAATACCGGAAGTGACTTCCGATAGATCTGTACGAGTTACTTCCCTTTTTTGCCGTTTTTTTTCACATCGTTTATCTCGAACTTCGGATAAGTCGAACTTTTTGCATTTCCCCGCGGGGTTCGAGATAACGAGATTCAACTGTAGTTAGTAAAAACCAACATTATTGTGTTTGTTTATGAACAACTGACAATGAAACAATAAAGATGCTCAGGAGTGCTCCAATAGTACTATAACTACAACACTGGACATTTACTCCAGTGTCTATCCAAAGCCAGTAGTAGTCCTAATATATGCTTGTTTTTATGTTCTGCCTTGTTTTGTTGTTTCTGTCATTGCTTTTTTTTTCTTATTATTCATTTATTTTTTTATGTGCTGGCCATTGCCAAAGTATGATTATTTGATTTAAAATCTTTCCAATTCTATACACAATTAAGGTCCAAACATTACAATAAATTTCAAAACAGAAAGGTGCTGGAAAATGTTTGATCTGCTTAAAACCAATGAAAAATCCAATTCAAGAAGGTTTCCAAAATGATTTTTATTGTAGAAATGGAGCTTGTAGTGAAAGAACAACTGCACAACATGCTATTCAGTTATTGACACAAAAATGAATGCCTACTTAACATGTTTAACAACTGTCAAGTTTTGAGAATGTAAATTGTCAAGTTAAATGGTTTTTAACTTGAACTGATGATTACCTGCAAATCTCTGTTATGATTCTCACACAATAGTTGTAGAAATCGGAGGATAGGCTGCATTAAGGCCACCATTGGAGGTAATTTTTTCTCATCTTTCTCTTTGACCTGTTTATCTGTCATCTCCTCATGTGTTGTGGAATGTGGATGTTCCTCCTCTTCTGAATTTCTTCCCTGGCGATTCTTTAACAAACCAACTTTGTTACCAGCTGGACTATCAAAAGATGAATCCTCCCTTCTTTGATGGGGACCATTCATTTGACCTAAAATTTATGACAAAAATTACTATGGTAAAATTAATTAATAAATTAATTTCAGAAAAATTATATAAGTTACCCAGAATCCAGTCAACATCAAGGTCTAGCAATATTGGCAAATTTAGTTACAGGCTTTATTTTGCAGAGATTTTGAAATAATGCTATACAAATTTGAGTACATGTTATCAAATTTTTGTAGTACCATGATAAAGAATGTCAAAAATTTCTCAAACCAAAATGAAAAAAAATATTCATTGAAACTTTTAGATATGGAACAAATTAGAAACAGAGAGCCAAGTAACAAAATCGTGACTTTTATTTTCTCTTTACAACTTGTATTTGAATATACATAGATCTGTGTGCAAGTGAATAAATAATGCTTTGTAATATACCTCGACTTTTGCGGAGACCTGGTTGTTCTTTGCGATTTTCTTTCTGTTCATCACTCCTTCTTTCACCTTCATGTGTGTTAACTACAAAAGTGGATTTAATTTCCTCTCTAGCTTTTTCCATTTTTCGATAAAACACTTTAAAGAATGTTTCTGCATGTTTATCTGCTGTCAGTCTTTTAAATATGGATTTCTGAAATATATATAATACAGACATTAATTTAAAAATCATCATTTTAATAATGCTTACAATCAATACAGAAATATATATATATATATATATATATATATATATATATATATATATATATATATATATATATATATATATATGTGTGTGTGTGTGTGTGTGTGTGTGTGTGTGTATATATAAATGGAACATTGTAACTGAAAAATTTGGTGTTGACAGGTTTCTAGGTAACTGATTTTTCTGAAATTAATTTATCATACCATATAAATATTTCGTCATAAATTTTTCGGCCAAATGAATGGTCTTCATCAAAGAAGCGAGGACAGGGAAAAAATTCAGAAGAGGAGGAACCACCACATTACACACCGCCATACGATGCTTACCATGACATTTTCAATGCATTTTATTAATTTGTACTATATCTTATTTTCCCTGTTTTAACAGTTTTTTGCTAATAATTATTTACTGTACAATGCTTTCCAGGATCTTTTAACAGGAATTAATCACTACTTATTTTCAATAACAGTATAATAACCAATCTTAATCTTGTATATATATACAATTAGATTTGGTTTTACCTTCCTTCAAATTTAGAATTGCAAGTATAAATTCACATAGTAATTTTTCCTGATTAGAGCTATTGATGTTTTCTTAAGATCATATCTTAGATCAGAAAACTCAATGGATTATCTAAAATTGTTGCACATGTACTGTAATCATACATTTTTTAGACTTGAAAAAAGCAATTTGTACCAACTAAAATGGACTACACTTCAACATGTGAATTCAAGATAAGGTAAAGTAAAGTTATTGTATTGGACATTTATACAGACCTGTATATGTGTATTGCCTCCTTCCAACAATGCAATACCAAGCTCTACAGTTTCTAAAAATATTTTATCATTTGTGTCCTTCATGATCAGATCAACAATCAAGTCTGCAGCACCTTCCCTCTCAAGTCGACACTAAAATAAATCAAAGTACTGATGTTTTGACAGCAATAAACATAACATATAAATACAAATCCTGTTAAACACACAATACAAGCTGTCAAACTGACAAACATGGATAAAACAATTTAACTAGATTTTCTGAGCAGTCAACTTCTGACCAGTGAAAGGATTGAACTGAAATAGACATAGACAGATGATAATATTAGACAGATTTTCATTTTTAATACTGGAATACTCTTAAAAGGAAACTAAACTAAAAAAAAAAGTTGTGCATTGTATTATAGATAGTTTTGATTCAACGAATCATAATATTCACTACACTCAAAATCCAATGAGTTTTGTTTAATGAGTTCAATTTCAACAAATATCACTTTCATTTTTATTTCCAGTTTCTCTGTACCTGAACTTCTCGTAAATATTTTTCTCGCTCTGTTTCTTCTCCTCTTGTTGCCATATCACTAGACTGACGACTTGTTACTGATATCTTATTGATTCCCTCCAACTGACCTCTTGAAAACACCTACAAATAATGAAATAAATGAAGGCTATTAATGATTTAAAAAATTCCTTTGACTTTTTAGTTTGTTTGTTGAAACATCATTGCTAAATTTAATTACCTAACTCAATCAATTCAAAAATCTGTTATCAAAGCAGTAAAGCATCACTGGAGATCTTGCCATAACAATATGGACTCAGTCATCCAAAACAATTTATTTTTGGTTTAATCAATAATTAACATAAACTTAAAACATGAATAATAAAAAAAAATCTTTTGTGACTAAACAGATGATTAAACTAATCAAGCTTTGATTAATTGCTCTCTGTAAAAGCACCTGATATAAAATCAGACATGGTCTGTGCTTGTTCTGTTAATATTTGCTTAGATTATACTAACCAATATGCTTTAAAACGTTATATATAATTATATACCAAGTATACTAATAATTACCAAATCTTTATTGTTGTTTTAAAATTTATGTTACTAATTCAAACTATTAAGTATTTTAACTCAGTGAAATTTTGACGTTTTTTTTTTACCTTTCCATAGTAACGTGTCAAAAGACTCTGTCTTAAAGCTTCTCCCTGTATAACACAATAAATAAAAAATTTGTCTATAAAATTTCAAACTTCGTCCAAGTACATCATTAACACAACTGTATACATTATACAACATAAAATATACTAAAGCATAAACAGCTACAAGGAGAGAATACAAGTAGTGTACTGTTTTAACTGCTTGTCAAAAAGCCTACAGTTTGCTTTTTAATGATACTTGCTGTAGATATAGAAAGGCAAATGCAAATAATACCATGAGTCATGTATACAAAAGCAATCAATGAACAAGATATACATGTACATACATTAACTGTATGGACGGTAACAATTTTTTACTGAAATACAAGATGAATCTTAACATATTTTGTTGAACACAGGTTTAACTAAAATGTCCTAAAAGGTTTAACTCATCTTCAAAAGCATTTGTTTACTTTCTACGATATGCACTTATTGAAGATTTAAAAGTGAACAAGTAGATGAACATCTCCAAAAAAATTTGAATGTTCAAAGTTCAAGTGGTACAGTGGTTAGCACTATTATGATCTATCATCAATACATTCCATGTTCAATTCCGACAGATATCATATCTGAAAAGGTATAAGGTAACCAACTTGCTTAAAATCAATTCTTTGGCTTTCATACAAGGTTTACAACTTGCTTACAACTCACTGGTGACCTACATTAGAGCCAACAAGCTAAATTTATAAAACTTGTATAATTTTTTTTCTAAAGATCAAAAAACAAATAAAGTTGTTGATTTTTTCATGCGAGAAGAAAGGCTTTAAGTTAATGTTAACATGAGTTTTGATTCTGGTCAATCAAACGTTATAGAATAAACTGCTCTTTATTTTGTTGCCTCATGCATAATTTCATAGCATGATTATTCTAAATCAGAAACTCTGACAACTGACTATATTTATACAACTGAAGATAACCCATATGAACTGAAGATAACCCATACAAACTGAAGATAATCCATATGAACTTATGATTTTCTGTGCAAATAGTTAAAGAACTGATGTAATGACCTTGAATGATGAACTTGTTTACTGTATATTGGCTTTCTGATTTAATATTAAAAAAAAAAATTCTGAACTTTCAACATGAATAATCAATCAAATGCTAATGGTCATGATATTGTACAAATTCAATAAACATGTAAACGTGCAATGCAAATAAAATAAGCATCAAACTTTAAAACATTCAGTTTACAGAATAACTATTAATAACATATTAAGAATTTCAGTTTAAAATAGGAGGTCAAGGTCACTTACAATCTTGTTTGATGGCAGCGTTTTCAGACAGAACATTTTGATAAAACACAATGAAAATTGACAATGAGTCCTAAAGCTGAACTTGACATGCACAAAATGCCATGAAATTTTTAAATAACATTTTTGACATTATAAGACATAAAAATGTGAAGGAAGAAAAAAAAAAGATTTCTATGAAAAATTGAAAAAAGTGCAATAATATAAAAACTTGAAAATTCAAATGATTACCCTGCATGCTTTACAAGATAGAAAAATGTGTCAAGAAAGAAAATAAATCCATATAGTGAAATATTTACCAATGTGCAACTACCACACAGAAAATAGATTAAAAAAAAACTAAGAGGACCTGATTTTTTTTTAATCAATTTATCATCATAACCATGGCAAAATGAGAAAAGCATAAGTATATTTATGTAAAACCAACTCCCCTTGCTTTTAAATCAAGCCTTTCTATTTTTATAAACATATTCATTTTGAATAATGATCTTTTAAATTGGAAAAAACCAATAAAAACCATTAAATTTATCTTCAAGAAATTTTAAGATGAGTTTTATGAACATCATCCACATAAAATATTTTGAACACATCTTTATCTTTAAAATAGAAAGGCACCCGCAATATTTTAACATAAATTAACTGACTTACAATGGTATAAAATTTCTACAAAACAAGTCATTTCTTGAATTTACTAACATTCTGTAAATTAAAAATCTTTAACTTATTCCATCAAACTGGTCTTAATGTTCTATAAATCAAATTATAACATAAAATTTGAAAATAAATCATCAATCTTTCAAAAATAAATAAAAAATACACTATATACAAATCAATTAAGAATGCTAAACATCAATTACTTTACTAACCAAAAGGCGATTAAAGCTGTCATGTTCAACTGGCTGAAACCATTATTATATAAAAGACATGGGGAAACTCAAAGGATCAGGGGAGATAAACCAATGTCAATGTTATTTTGCAACTTAACATTAAAAAATTTAAAAGGTAGAGAATTTCAGCATGATTACAGAGTTATATATATAGAGAGATATACTGGGAAGGTATAACTTATGTCTATTCAAAGGACTTATAATGCTGGATATAATATATTATATAGGTAAAAGATGAAATTTTCTGACTGGATATGCCAGAATACTAGTATACAGAAGAGTAATGTACTAAAATATACAGACAGGTAATATTAAAATATTACAGACAAGTTATGTTCTAAAATATTACAAATAAGTAATGTACTAAAATATTAAATACATGTTCCTCTAAACCAGTTAAAACTACTAACACAAGACAATAAAGGCATTTTAAACAACATGACAATAGGAAAAGCTATAATTACCTCCCCTAATATACAGTTATCTCCCTTATTCAGGAAAATTTTCTAAGGTAACTAATTTTTTATAATAGCAACAGACATTTAAATAAGTTATACATGCATGAACGAAAATGATAATGCAAATGACCATATGATCATCATGTGATGATGGTCATGTGATGAAGTCTTACCCTTCTATGATCATCAAGTTCCTTCCTAGTAAATGACTTCACGTCCACCTTAGAAGTGTGCAGTAAATAAAAGTGATGTTAATAAATCAATGGATATGATGAATTCATGATGCACATTTTAAATTTGTATAAGCTTCATGGGGTTTAAGTTTTTTAAGTTTGAATTTTCATCACAAGGTTGAGAACAAAATTTTCAGAAAAAATAATTCTTTTTACAAAACTAACTTTACCCTTTTGGTACTATTTAAAAAATGATTTCAAAACAACCTGCATATCATGATTAACAAAAAAAAAAAAAATATATATATATATATATATATATATATATATGTATATATAAATTAAAAAAATAAATAAATAAATAAATAAAACTGGAAATTAATAGAATAAAATAATAATAATAATAATAATAAATAAATAAACAAATAAATAAATAAAATACATAAATAAATAAATAAATAAATAAATAAAACTGGAAAAGAATTTGAGTAGGTGACAATTTGTTATATACTATAACAAAAAGGTCCTGAAAAGGATTTACTGTTCAGTCGGCACATTGTTAAAGGGTATAACTGGTAAATAAACTTAAAATATATTTTTTGAAATAAATGATTTATTTTGTTTTAAAATAATAATTGCATTGGATGATAGAAGTAAGTAATGATTGAAGCACTGAGAACATATATTATACTGTAGATCTAGATTTATTTGTGATAATATCATTTTTTATGTTAAATCGTGAAAAGTGCCACATGTATTCAATTTACGCATAAAACAACTACAGTAGATTCCACTTCATTGCATATCGGTTAATTGCATATTCCGGATAATTGCATAATTTTTCTCTGCACCAAACCATTTCCTATTTGAACAATGTAAAAAATTCCGTTTATTTGCATAAACAAAAGTCTAAATTCCGCTTAATTGCAAAAAAAATTCTGAAAATTATGCGATCTTGGTCTGAAGTTTCATGATTACAAAATATATTTGCCGACAATGCAAAGGTACCCTCGACAGATGTTTGCATTATATAAACATGTGTACAGCTAACACCAGGTGAGATATGAAGCCAGTTAATTAGTGTTCACTTTGTAGAGTAGTCATCCAATTGGTCTGTCAATATGCGTTTGTCAGGAAACGTAATTAATTATGTTAAACCAATTAAAAAGGGCTATGACAGGTGAAAAATTTGTACCCGGGTCACACAAGTTTTATAACGATTTTTTTGAACTGAAATTTATTTCCATTACATTTTCTAAACCCAGACATGGTTTTACTGGAACTTCGGTGCTGGGTTTTTCAAACAAAGATTAAATAAAGCCAAAAACATTTTTTTAATTAATGTTTTTGTTAACATGGTTAAGGAATGTGTATCATTGTATGTACGTTGACTGTTATCCCATAGCAAGTTTAATAACGCGTATATACAGTTCTTTTTGGGTAAACTCAATCAATCATACCTCAATCAAATGCTTTATTCTTTATTTATTATTTCCTCATTAAGATAAACTGGTTGAAATCATCGTTTACGGCTGAAAAACCCTTTATGTAGCAAGTTTTGTCGGTATACAGATTCAACATCAGACATTTTTTCACATAAGGAAGTGACGTTTTATTCATTAATTTCATTGGATCAGACATAGTTACACATAACAACGGGAATTTCCAATTTATGACTGATCGAATAATTGGTCAATAAACAATTAAAATATAACTTTGTATAAAATTAATAACAAGATAAGACATCTTTCAATTTATTTACACAAAATCTGTTTGAAATTTAATTTTACCGGACATCGTGCACGTTTGTCAAGCAACTGGATTTTTTCTATGTCACATTTAAAAATAGATTATCGTAGGGAGATAACTCGAACAGTATAACTCAGTGCCATGTGCGAACACATGGATTTTTAAAAAGAAGTAAATAAACAAGAAATACGAATATCGCGAGTGTTAAGTAACAATGAATTAAATACCAACAGATGTTCTAGTTACATACATTTTCTAGGATTAAACACAGATTGATGGTCTGAAAGAAAAGTCCACCCATACCCCATTTTGGAATCCCATGTAAATACGAGGTTTAAAACGATCAGCTAGAATTTTAAATCTTTATTTAGTAAAGAAAATATATTACAAGTCTTGAGATTTTAATTACATGTAATTAAATATTTTTTTCAATTATCTTTAATTATTTATTTTTTTATGTCAAAGGAATTACAAATTTTCTGCTGTTTCTATAGTACACCGACTTTGATGTTTACTAAAAAAAAAACGGCCTCACCGGGAGTATCCGTCAATCGATCAGCTAGAATTTTTAAAACATCATATACAAATTAAAAAAATAAATAAATTTTTAAATTTTTTATTCTGAATTATTTATTTCATTTTTTAATTTCAAAGTAATAACTTATTTTCTGTTGTTTCTACAGTGTTCTATGATGCCTACACAAGTACTAAAATGGCCCCAACCCATGTATCCATCAATCAATTGTGCCCAAGGGGCATTTTCGGTTATTTGCATATTCCGCTTAATTGCATAAAATTTTCTGACACACAGACTATGCAATTAAGCGGAATCTACTGTATAAAGCAAATGAGATCAAATTCAAATTAAAGTTAATAAAATTCTGCAATAAATTGTGAAAAAAAGTTAAATTAACCAGATCTACAGCAATAAAAACATATTAGCATGATGATGCAAAAGATCTGAAGAGGTCCATATAAGGTCAAAGCAAGCGATGTATATTTCCTACGATGTCTTGACACAATTAAAATGATGAGGTTAAAGAAAAAATTCTTAGTTCTTCTTCCAATTAAAACAAGTGATGTTACATATTAGTTTACAGAAGTTATTTTTACATGATACATACTGCAATTATTTGTGCTCGTGAAAAAATATATCAATAAATATTAACAATGCAATATGAATGATATCTCCCTCCCTCACCATGAGCTTTAAGCTTAGGACTAAAATGAATTTCTTTAAATATATAGTGAAATAAATAACTTTTAGGACCATGAGCTTTGAGCTAAGGACTAAAATGAATTTCTTTAAATATATAGTGAAATAAATAACTTTTAGGAAGTTCAAATACAGATGGGAAATAATGACCGTACATTATATGGAATTACATTTCAAAATAATATCATGAAGGAGGGGGAATTTATATAAACCTTATTCTATTACCATGTGTTAGCAACTGTCAAGTATGGTGAACTCTGATTTCAAATTCTGAAAGTTTTTCATCTAAATTTAAAATTTAACTACAGGAAATATGGTCCGTCAGAAGTGTACAGACTCTTTATTTTTACATACTAGAAGATTATCAACAACCTATTTAAATTTATAATAAATATCAATTTGCATGAAAATTATTTTTTTCATTTTCTTTTTTGGCTCTTACAATTGTGGGACACAGTCCAAAAGGTTGTGAATTATAAAACTTTCAGGTGTGAATAGGTTAATCAAAATCCACTATATCTATTTTGTTACCATATCTATGGTGTTAAGACTGTACTATGTGGTATTGATAATTACCTTGTCTCTACAATCACTTTCGACGTCCATCATTTTACGTAATGTCTGTAACACTTTTATACATAATTTTTCCTCTTTTTCTTCTAAAA
>CM056599.1:33582387-33986916 GCA_029721355.1 Tegillarca granosa | reverse complement strand
TGTGAAAAAGTTTGTCAGTACGCTTGCCAAAGGTCGGTCAGTGGTTTTTCCGGGCACTCCGATTTCCTCCACCATCCCAGAACTGACCGCCTTTAAATAAGTGAAAGATTCTTGACTGGGGCGTACAACACCATTACTCCACTCCACTCTCTTTTCTTCTCTACTGTTAGACTCTGAAGTTGTTTTTTGCCTGCCCCTTGGTAGTTTTTGCCCCCCCCCCCCCCTTTCAATCACTGTAATGATTTACCGGTAACTTGGTTTATCCTAATAAACAAAGAATAAAAGCTACAAACTTGGAATATACATGTACTAAATTTAATACTAAAAATATAGTCCAAAGTACAGTCTAGATTTTCCAAAACACTCACATCTATGACATAAAATCAATCTATGAGGACAAATAAAAAATGAGTGGTTTTTTTTTAGATTTCATCTAAGATAAAAAAAAAAAAGCTAAGCCTTCCATGTTAAACTTGTCAGTGGATGATCAGACCATGGTAAATGGAAAATATGGCAACTCTGTCCAAAAGGACTGATCCATTAACAGAAATGATCCATTAACAGACTGATCCATTAACAGAACTGATCCTTCTTTGGCTAAATGAAATAAATCCAAGTCTCTCACGTAAATGCAATACCAGTGATTGTAGTTATTTGGGTCAAAAGAACCTATACATGTATATTTTTTTTTTTCGGATAAAATAGGGAAGGGATTCCTAGATTAATCATCATGTTAATACAAATTGATATAATTAGTAACTGAGAAACAAAATAATGTATCCTCTCTTCAGAGAAATCATAAAACAGACAACTTCCTGTTTTGACACTAGAAACACAAAAACGTTTGAGTTAATGGGAAATTAAAGTGTCTTATCAAACATAAATGAATGTTTTTTTGGAATTCCTGTTTGTTTTTATTTGTCTTTTTTTTTTTTTTACCATTATGTATTATTATTATTATATTTTAGTTTTATTACATTGTTGTCTTGTCTAAAGTAGGAAATCTAAGTCAGATTAATCAGGGAAACACTTGTCTATATTTCCTTCATTTGTTTACTTTTTTACATCCCTGACATAAAATCTCAAGTGCATAACCACAAATATACCATCTCATAATTACAAAAAATTTCATATACATGTATATGCATAAAAAATTGTGTCTTCATTTTATATCCAAAAAATCCTGGTGCATAATGGTAAATATAGCATATTTTTACTAAAATTATGTTTTATTTAAATATAAATTTTTCTTTTATCTTCCTTTTTTAGTTTTTAAATAATTTTTATGTGCAGGAAGAAATAAACTCATAAAAATAAGGAAATGTATACTGTTTGTTATGTAGAAAAAAGTATAGTAAAATGGTACAAAAACTTTGATGTAGTACCTAACAAATATGGATTTGAAAGACAGCAAGTCTTTAAGAAGATGTTCTTTTAAGCAAAGGGATTTTAACAAGTTGGTGTTAATGGAAAGATAGTTGCTGCAGCAAGTTTAAATTGAACTACTGTTGTAAAAACTTAATTTGTACTGATTATGCAAAGTAATATGAATATGTTAAATTGCTTAATTATTTGAGCATCTTAATAATTTGAAGTAAAGTTTTTATTTCTATAAACTACTATTTTATTCCGATGTCTCCACAATTATTGTTTGTAATGATCTGTGAAGAAAAGCAACAAGATATGAACTTAAGGAAGGTGTTGAAGGACACTCTTGCAATAACTTCGATAGAATAATTTTGCTGAGTGCAATGGTTGCATACAGAACACAGCCACTTGTTTATTTCAATACAGAGTTTTATGCCATACAAAACTTTTTTTTTTAAAATCTGAATAAATTTATGCTTACACAGGCTGATCCAGTCAGAAAAAAATTCTTCAACAAAGAAGTATGCTCATTATAGACACTGATGTGTTTATGATCACAATAACTGTGATTACATAAATGTACTAAATAAATAAATAGTACCACTACGGTAGCTCAGTTGGTAGAGTGCTTGATCCATAAGTGGGAAGTCATGGGTTTGAACCCAGAACGGGTCTGACCCAAGACTTGAAAGTGGGTAGTGACTGTTCTTTCGCCAAGAAATTGGCATTATGAAATGAAAGTCATGGTTCTTTTGGATGGGAACTTTAAAAAAACGAGGTCCTGTGTCACTGTAGGCATGGGACAATTAAGAACCCTACTGTATAATGCCATCAGCACAACGCATGGGCAAAATTTATGCACTTTTGCCTATAGCTGACAACATCTCAAATAAGTGAAATATTCTTGACTGGGACAGTTAAACACCATTACTAATCTCAACTCTAACAGATAAGATTGTATACTTAAAACATATACAGAAGAAATTAATAACTCTAACAAATTGTAGACCTTTAATAAATGTATATTTATATCTCAAGTATGAGTTGTAATATTGATTTTATTTCAATTAATAGCAGATGACTGTTTGATGCATGCATCATATAATTTGATTACATCACCCATCAATATATTCTAAACATGTAATGTATTTGTAATACATGTGTACTTATAAACATTATTTTTATTTTTAAAATTAAACATTACTTAGAACTGTATGACTTTTCTTATATGCAAGTATGAAATACTGATTTGATCTGCAGAATTCTAAATATTGGAATTTGATTTACCTAAAAACAATGTAATAATAAAGGAAAATATATATAAATCTTATAATTTTAAAGTATATTTAGAATTTAAAACAGCTAACACCTGTGATACAGATCTAGATTACCTGGGAAAAAAGATACATTTACATCTATGGTATATATATATATATATATATATATATATATATATATATATATATATATATATATATATATATATATATATATATATATATATGTCTGACAGCCTTGAAGGAGTGGACTGAAAAAGCCTTGAAAAATTTATTAAAAGGGCCTTTAAGGGGTATTGTCTAGATATTACTGGTAGTTGTATTTATTTCAAAATAAAGGTATATCTATAATCCTGGTTTATTAAAACCACAAACTTGATAAGGTCAATTTTTTTTAATGAAGTTAAGAATATTCATACACATGTAGTACGATCTTGTTATAGTACATGTATTAGATACATGTATTCTTCTGGAATATAAGAAATCTATCGATAACAAATCCTCTCAAGCCTGAAATTACAAGTCTAAAATAACCTGAAATCAAGCGTCTTTCCCAAGCCTGAAATTACATGTCTATTCTAACCTGAAATTACGTGTCTATTCTGACCTGAAATTACGTGTCTATTCTGACCTGAAATTACGTGTCTATTCTGACCTGAAATTACCTGTCTATTCTGACCTGAAATTATGTGTCTATTCTGACCTGAAATTACATGTCTATTCTGACCTGAAATTCTGTGTCTATTCTGACCTGAAATTACATGTCTACTCTGACCTGAAATTACGTGTCTATTCTGACCTGAAATTACATGTCTATTCTGACCTGAAATTACATGTCTATTCTGACCTGAAATTACGTATCTATTCTGACCTGAAATTACGTGTCTATTCTGACCTGAAATTACGTGTCTATTCTGACCTGAAATTACGTGTCTATTCTGACCTGAAATTACATGTCTATTCTGACCTGAAATTACGTGTCTATTCTGACCTGAAATTACGTGTCTATTCTGACCTGAAATTACATGTCTACTCTAACCTGAAATTACATGTCTACTCTGACCTGAAATTACATGTCTATTCTAACCTGAAATTACCTGTCTATTCTGACCTGAAATTACGTGTCTATTCTGACCTGAAATTACGTGTCTATTCTTACCTGAAATTACATGTCTACTCTGACCTGAAATTACGTGTCTATTTTGACCTGAAATTACATGTCTATTCTGACCTGAAATTACATGTCTATTCTGACCTGAAATTACGTGTCTATTCTGACCTGAAATTACGTGTCTATTCTGACCTGAAATTACATGCCTATTCTGACCTGAAATTACGTGTCTATTCTGACCTGAAATTACGTGTCTATTCTGACCTGAAATTACGTGTCTATTCTGACCTGAAATTACGTGTCTACTCTGACCTGAAATTACATGTCTATTCTAACCTGAAATTACAAGCCTACTTTAGCTTGAAATTACAAATCCAATCTAGCCTGAAATTACAAATCCAATCTAGCCTGAAATTACAAATTCAATCCAGCCTGAAAATACAAATCCCATCCAGCCTGAAAAGGTTTGAAAACAATTAAGTCCAAAATATTCCATAAGCACAATTAAAACATAATGTAGATCTCACAATCAAAATTGGCGAAATGAACAGAAACTTACAGAGAAACCAAAAACAATTGTGCTAGATATAGAACTCACTTATTATGAATACAAACTGAAAGAAATTCAGTATAACAAATTTAGGCTGAAAAATGTACAGTAAATAACTGGGTGACATATCATATGCTATTATTTAAAGTCAAGTAATTTGAATCTTGGTAGAGCCTGTTTAAACCTCTAATAAGTCACTTCATTACACAAAGTCTGCTTTACTAAGTGCCAGGATAAAGAACCACTGAACCTCTAAAACCAGTATATTATTGCTCATTTAAAGCCTTAATGTTTATTAAGCAGATATACCAGTATGTTCATCAAAACCATCAATACAACAGCCTGGGGCCTTGGTGGCAGAGTGGTCTAAAATGTGTGCTTACAGATCACAGCGTCTCTCACTGCCAAGGTTTGAACCGTGCACTCTCGTGCAGATCCTAGTGTAAGGAATTTTGTCAATCCACTTGCCGAAGGTTGGCGAGTTTTTCTCGGGGGATTCTGATTTCCTTCACGAAATCAAGAATGTCCACCTCAAAATAAGTGAAAGAATCTTGACGAGAGCATTTTACTTTACTCCAGCCCAATAACAGCCACAGCACTGAATGATTGCAGTGTAATAACTAAGCTTAAACAGTACTCACAGTCAAGTTCTATACTAAGTAAGAGAAATATTTACTTTTTCGAATTCTAACCATAACATACAGTAACCTTAATAAGATGTACCGGTATTCAATTATAATATTTACCCTGAATCTTGAATGACGAGAAATACGGAAATCTTGAAATGATGTCTTTTCAGTCATGTATGAAGATCTGTAGCTGCATCTACTTATCATTTTATAATCTTTCAATATATATATACTACCAGTAAATTTAAATCCTGATTACTTTGTAAAGTAATATCTATGACTGCTATACCAACAAATCAAGTAAATATTTACCTTGAACACACTTTTTGTGAATATTAAGTAAACAAAGTCCAAAAGTGTTAAACCACATATCTGGTGTAGCTGATGAAAAACTGTAAAGTCAAGTGTAGTGACCACAAAATCCTTATGATCGACTGACCATAACAGTAAAAGATGTATGTAATAAAGTCAGTCCAGTGACTTTAAGTCAACCATGACCGTGCAGGAAAACTAAAAGCCATTTACACAATAGATTATTAATCTTTTCTACTCTGAAGTAATTTACTGTAGAGGCCAGGACACCTGTGATATATCAATGACATCTACCTGTGTTGGTATTTATCACATACCTGTTGAAAGGCGTTAGGGGTATCATGTCTGTTATATATAGAACCTTTATATACTGTATGGAAACTGTCAAATCTGACATACAACATTTACAGTAAAATATCCCTAACACAATAAAACTTCCAAAAACTCAAATGTAGAGAATTTAACATATCAGGTGTAGAGTTCTTAAAATTTGAAAAGAAAATCTAGAATAGTTAACAGTTTTTTACTGGTGGTATACATGTGGAGGTTTTTAAATAATTTCCTCCAGATAGATTTTTGACAGGTGAAAGCTTAATCAGTCCAACACTTGAACATAACATGGCAACCAAACTGAAACAATGCAGCATTGGACAGACAGGATTTCAACGTAAGTCCATTGATACTAAGGACAAGTGTCAATACCTATTCCATATCTGCCGTAACTGAGGATATTATTTTAGACTTGTTCATTACTTCATGACATTTTCTCTGAATTTTTCATTTGAGCAAACAAATCAACTTTAGGCATTTTGTTTGAATTCTGACATTCAAAAATACAAACAGATTAGAAGTACAGTAATCAATAATTTATTTCTGCACAACAATATACTTTGTTTGCATTTTTTTTTTCATAATGCATCAGCATTTTTTAGCCATTTGCTAGAAGACAAAGTACAAGTTCATACAGTGCTAGAGGATTTAATGTGCTTTATACCAAGCCTGCTTTAATGACATCATCTTAAAATCTTAATGTTTCAGATATCTGATCACTTAATAATTTATTTATATTGATATCATGGCAACCAGTAAGTTGAGTGAGTAATAGTGTTGCACATATTCTTGTCAAAGTTTTTTTTACTTATATCAATTCAGGCATTTTGAGATGGCTGAGGAATGTAGAGTGTCCTTCAGGAAGCTAACTGACACACTTTCTCACACTAGGATCTGCCTGAGTGGGTGGGATTTGATTTAGAGAGTGGCAATGTGATTTGTATGAAAGAAAAAAAAAGAAAAAAGATTTGAAACCTCAAATTTAGAGGTTCATGGCCTTAACCTTGTAATTCCAAATGTGCAAATATATTGTAAAAATCACCCGTTTATGGGCTTTTGGTCTTAACCATATGGTCATTTCCACCCAGAAATAAACTGCTATATGTAACCAGAAGTCTGAAGTGTTTTGACTGAGATAATTCATCCATGGTAACTCAAAACACATGAGTAATAATGTAAACTCATTCATACAATTTCCCCATTCAATGATGGTAAAGACATTACATGGTGAGAATTTAGGAATTTCTGCCAGCTCTGTTAAGAATGAAAGCAGATCAGATCACACACATAAGGCCATTGTGATATTACCTTATATAAATATTTACCCTTGGTATCAGAGAGGTTTACAAAAGTAAATTATTAAAGTTTGTTTTTGTTTAATTATTTATTATCTAACACTAATAAATGGGTCAATTGCCCATACTTATACACCTAATTTAACTCTACAAATATTCTTTATCATTTATAACAATAATAATAAAATGTCAGAATTTATTACAAATATCAAAAATATTGATTTAATGGGTTTAAATATCCTCTTATTATACCGAGTCATCACCAGCAAACAATGAAGCTGTGGAAATTATATACATTTAGTAAGACTGCTGAAGGACTATTCCAGAGCATATTTTATTGAGCAAAGACCCTATACCTTTGAAAGGTCTAAAGCGTGTGCTTACAGATCACAATGCCTCTCACCGCCTGAGTTCAAATCCCACTGGGGACAGATCCTAGTGTGAGAAAGTTTGTCAGTTCGCTTGCCGATGGTCAGTGGTTTTCTCTTGGTTCTCCAGTTTCCTCCACCATTTCAGAACTGATCCGCCTCGATATAAGTGAAAAAATCTTGACTGGGGCGTAAAACACCATTACTCCATACCTGTGAAATGGGAACTCAGCTTTCTGGAACCTTAAATATATACTGAATTTAGCCAAAGGATTGTTACAATGTCCTAGATCATGAGTGGATCAAGAATGAACCTGCATCCTTGTGTTACAGAGATAACTACGCTGCTAAAATGGAGACTGTGAAAGAAAAATCTGACTATTGACTAGTGTGTAAAAGTTTGGATGTGTCATCACTGTGGGTTTGATACCTGTCAGCTGTTAATTACAAAGGATTTTTTGTCTACTGGTTTGTTCAGTACCAGTTAAACAGAATGCAATGTTATTCAGCAACTTTGAGGACACTGTGTACCAGCACTCTTTTAATCACCATAAGTATCCATTAGTACAAAACAAAACAGATCATTAAACTCGAGTACATACCCTGTGTACCATAATCACCTAGTTTTCAACCATATAAAAAGAAAAGCTAAAAAAAATGATATAGTAAAATGAAACTAACAACCAACAACTTCTCGGGACAACTAGCTAACCAACCACCCAGCCCCCTCCTACCAACCAACTATTGCCGTACCATACCGGTAATTAGTAGAGTATCTTCATATTAAATGCAGCATGTTTTCAGCAATTAATGGTATGTTTTAGTATCTCAAAATTGCATCATCACATTTTTATCTACCAGGAAACGGACTTTAGACCAGATAGATTAAATGACATATGTTACCTATCATCACATTATTATGTGTTATAATTGGTACATTGGACTAACTGTGAAAAAATAAACAATTTAATGGATCAAACTTTCAACATCGAAATTTTTCAAGCAATTTATAGACCGCCCAAAAATGTTTATAGCTTGCTATGAAGAATGGAAACTGATTACCAAGCAAAATATGATGTGTTGATGACATACCTGTTTAAATCACTTTTATTACAATATACCCATGAAGCCTTTTTCTTGTTCATCATGACATACCGTAAATTGTACATTTTCTCACTAATACTGTCATATGTATTAAGAGTACTTACAAAATAGAACTTATTCTTTATATTTAATGATTTGTTCTAGTAAATTTTCATATACTTTATATTGTTAATGTTTGTATTCAATCTATCATCTTCCCACTTAAATATTACATACATCTTTTGTCTATAAGCTTGTATTCTGTCGATAAAGTTAAATACATGTATTATATACCAGTATATATCTGACAGGTGATGACAGTATATTAATATTTCTGCAATGAGAGAGAGATAGAGAGGGGGGGATGGAGAGAGAAATTTTTTTTTTAATATTAGTGTTCAGAATTAATATAATATATATATATATATAATATAAGAATTTTTAATATTTAATAAAGGGACTTTTCAGTCTGTGTAATATGGTCAACCTAACCTATGTCAATCACATAACTGACAGACCATGATATAATTAGATATCTATAACTGTCTCTATCTTAAAGGGTCATTAACTGTCCACAAGGTGTAATGATTGTCAAATAACACCCAATCTGACAGGTGGTGACAGTATATTAATATTTCTGCAATGAGAGAGAGAGAAAGAGAGAGAAAGAGAGAGGGGGAATGGAGAGAGAGAGCTATTTTAAAATTAGTGTTCAGAATTAATTCTTCAAAGTTAAAAGTTCAAAATATTCTTTTTGCACAGAAGAGAGAGAGAGAGAGAAAGAGAGAGAGAGAGAGAGAGGGGGAAAATCCTATTTTAAAATTGGTGTTTGAAATTATTTTTTTCAAAATTAAAGGGACAAAATAGATTTGTTTTGCACAAAATATTCATTTAAAATGTGAAATAGACCATATGTCAGAAAATTATATTTTTGTAAATTAAATGTTTTTACTGGTATTTTTATTTTTGAAAATTGCAGGTTGACACCCATTATCAATCTTTGACACATATCTTGTGTATTCAACACATGTATATTACAGTTAGTATCTCAAAACATTTACTTAAATTGTCACCTGAGGTCTTTGATCTACAGTATTTATTTTTTATCATAAATGTATAATAAAAGACATATACATGTATAACAAAATATTTGATCATGATGAACTTGGGACCTGATAAATCATTTACGTCTTTGACTAGTTACTGGTCCAAGACAAAACATTAGTGATCCAGGACCACTGAATATTAACATGCCAGTTTTAATTCACAGGTTTATACTGTTCTATGAAATGGACTAGATCGGATTAATGATGTTTTACACCTCAGTCAAGTTTTTTTTATGTGTTAAGGTCACCAGTTCTAGGATGGTGGAGGAAACTGGAATGTCCAGAGAAACAGAGACCTTCAGCAAGTGAACTGACAAACTTTCTCACACTAGGATCTGCAAGGGTGGGATTGGAACCTAGGTGGTGAGAAACACTGTGATCCATAAATGTTTGCTTTAGACCAATAGGCTACCAAGGCCCTTTTCTGTTCCATGTCTTAGACCTTGATTAGACCAGCACCTGTAGCTTATTATTCAAGTAATGTACTTTTAACAATATATGAAATAAAATAAGCAATAACAAATTTTTAACAATACCATCAGGACACCAAAGCTGCCTTCAGGTCAAGTAGAAAAATCAGATAATAGACCCTCAAAAAATCTCGAGGACATAAATAAGTAAATATTAGTACTTACAAGTTGTTATGATAGGTAAATAAACAGCCTTAAGATAACTAGATATAGATACATGACTTGTAAATAAATTTATATCTCTACTTTACTGTATAAAATGACTTTTTGTTTTCTTGTCATACGCAGTAAAAACTCTTGTACTAAATAAAGAAACAGCAATTAACGATAGAGCACTTAGTCGTTAGTCCAATTAGTTGTCTGTGGAGTAAGATGCATGTTCTGACATTTTTAATGACCTATCTATTTATCTACATGTACTTATATTGTGAGAGTAACATTCTTAATAATTACGTTTTTAACTTTATTTTAAACTATGAAATGACAGAAATTAATGTTTAAGCTGAATTAAACAAGGCTGCATTCATCCATGCTGTACAATAAGTGTTTTGCAAACTGGCAAGCAACTTTGTATGAAGTTCTCCAGCTGGAGCATTGCTTCAGGAGTGATAATACATTTCATTTTAAGTTTATCAGAAATCATTTATCTAAATGATGACAAAAACAAAAACAAAAAACAAACAAATAAACAGTTAATTAATTAATTAATTAATTAATTAATTTAAAAAAAAAAACAAACAAACAAAAAAAAAAAAAAACACCTAAATGCTGGCCAACTAGGACTGAAATTCATGTCAAATGAATTATGAATTCTTGGTGCTGATAGAATCCGAAACCAGGAGTGATTAAGTAAAAAACAAGAACAGAAAGCTAGTGGTGACAAAGGTTCAAGTGGTGGAAACCTTTTTATTAAGAAAATTGTCCACCATATGTACCAGTAATGACAACTTGTTTTCTTACCTTATAGCTATCTGTCACCAATAGCAAGGAAGCAAAGGTTCAGAGTGGTGACGGTGTAAAGGTGACCACAGATGAAACCTTTTTTTTAAAGAAAATTGTCTACTGTATGTACCAGTAATGACAGTAGGCAGTTCTGTTTTCTTACCTTATAGCTATCTGTCATTAGTTTTCCTATTTTTCTTTCTTCATACTGAAATAATAAAATATTAAAATAAAATAATTAATGTTCTTGTCATCATAATTTTTCTCAATTGATCTTACAATCGAAACAGCAAGTAATAAGACCAACCAATTAACCATGTCTTCAATTTCGATTCTAACCAATGCTTCTCTCTCGATGCCACTTATTGAGGAAGATCGCAGAGAGAAATTTTACATAAAGTTGGTGGTTATCCCAAGCACTGGAAATCCAGTTTCCTCAACCCTCACAAAACCAACATCCTCATCGTAAGTGAAAGAATCTTGACTGGGATGTAAAACACCATTGCTCAACTTCAATGTTCATATTGGTCATTAGAATAGATACTGGAACTCACCTAACTTTATTAACAAAAAAAAAAAAAAACAAAGCAAAACAAAAAAAATTAGAATTAAGTGTGAATTCTTTGTTGCAGCTAATGATAATGTCTTGTCATGGAAAATGAGATACAAAGTTTAGTTATGTTTATTTAACTTTTACCATAATGTCAGAATTGATATTTTCTGTAAATGTTTGTCACTGATATGCATTCAACGCAAGTTTATTATCTTAAGTTGGAGGTTATGGGTTCAAACTCTGACAAGCTCTGACCCAAGACTTGAAAGTGGGTAGTGACTGTTCTTTTGCCAAGCACTTGGAATTACAAAGTGAAAGTCACGTTTTTTTCAGATGGGAACTTAAAATAAACGAGGTCCCTCATGGTAGGCTTGGCACAATAAAGAACCCTGCTGTTTAATACCATCAGTGCAATACACAGGCAAAAATTCTGCACTTTTGCCTATAGCTGGCGACGTCTCATTATAAGTGAAATATTCTTGACTTAAACATTACACACCCATTACTCAACTCAAGTTCTTTATCAAGCCACACAAGCTGTAAATATGTTCTGAGCAATCCAACCACCACCACTAAATGGTCAACAAAATCAATGTCAATTCTTATTATGAAACACTTGGTTCTTACTTGGCCAGAATATCATAGACATACTTGTAGTGAAAAAGTCATGATGATACCGTGGTAAAAGGTTATAAACTATAGTAATAGTATACAATTTACAGGAAATTTAGACACTTATCATTTCTAATATTTAACATTTTTAAAAGCTGTAAGAGTTATGACATGACATATGTGTTGATGTATTGTAATACAGTAATACAGTATACATACTGGTACATACATATAAAAGATACTCTAGACTTAACTAATTAATTTTGCAACATATGGAGTTCACATATAAAAAGTGTATATATCTGTTATTCTAAATTACGGTAATAAGATAAGGTGATTTGCACAAATAAATGATTGGTTTTAATCCAATTAAAATATTTTACTTATTCAAGATGATCAATTAGTAAAGTACTTAATTAATTGAGTGTTGATTGTAAAAATTTACAGGACATTATGGGAAGATCTCAAAGGATAACTTGATAACTTGAATCAGGTAAAACAAGAATGCAATCTAGGTCAATTATAAATTAAATATCTTCCATAGAACATTAGCACAAGAATATGAAAAACCAAGTTCCAACTGTGTCAGAACATGCTAAAGACACCTGTATACAGAGCTGAGAACTGATGACCACCAGTAGCTTACCACTAAGATCTGATACTAGCAGGCTTAAAAATGTAAACTAGGTATTGACAGTGTCTAAAGTACAAAAAATAGCTTGTGGCAGTCTTAGTTCTTATTGGACATACCTGTAACTGCTTTCCTAAATTAGACTGACGCTGTAGCTCAGTGGTAGAGCTCCACCCTGAGAGTGGGAGGTTAAGGGTTTGAACCCAGTCAGTTCATAATTAAGACTTTAAAATTTGAGATACTCATTCCTGGCATGGGGTCAGCATTAAGAGATTAGAGCACAGAATGGTTCATCCATTGGACTGGGGGTGTGGTATGCCTGTCTGTAGTATACTGAATCGGTGAGCTAGCACCATAACAAAAAGTCGCCCTGAGTGTGTGCTAGTACAAAGCAGACCAAAATACACACTAATACATCACATGTATGCACTAACTCGTTCTTATATTAATCCTTAGAATGTGAATAGCTGAAAAATTGCTGATGTGAAGTTAAACAACATCACTTATCATTTTTATTATCAAAATATCAAAATAGAACAAATAAAAGAATGATTTTCCAACTTACTTTATTTACAAAACACCAAAAACACATCTTCAACATTTTAACCTTACTAAATGAGTGTTATAATCTTATATCATGATACAACAAAACACAATTTTATTTGGCCTAATTTTTAATCTCCAGCATTTTAACCTTACTAAATAGGTGTTATACTGTAATCTTATATTGTGATTCAACAAAAAAGAATTTTATTTGGCCTAACTTTTTATCTCCAGCATTTTAACCTTACTAAATAGGTGTTATACTGTAATCTTATATCACGATTCAACAAAAAACAATTTTATTTGGCCTAACTTTTTATCTCCAGCATTTTAACTTTACTAAATAAGTGTTATACTGTAATCTTATATCACGATTCAACAAAAAACAATTTTATTTGGCCTAACTTTTAATCTCCAGCATTTTAACCTTACTAAATAAGTGTTATACTGTAATCTTATATCGTTATTCAACAAAAAAAGAATTTTATTTGGCCTAAATTTTTAATCTCCAGACCAGTATCACTTTCATCCTGATGTTATGATATATATATTATTCCATCTAAGTTCTTAATGTTCCATTATACAGAGTTATGTATCTTCTAACAGAGTATTAAGTAATATGTATAGAGTCAACAATCATTAAAAATTTAACCTACACCACCCAGTATCCTGTGAAACAGCTCAAATTTACTTTTCTTATCCATGACCCAATAAATATGTGATACCTTCATCACTTAATTTATTTTATTTTGAAAATGTACATATGGTATATGGGAGTTTGTTTAATGCATAATTTTACTATGTGATAATCTAAAATTATCCAAATTTCTTTATAATCATATAGTGTTCCCTTCTCAAAAACCAGAAATAATCACTCACTATATTTTTTATTTTCATTGTGTAAGATTACGAACACTTTTTTATATGTGGAAGGTAAGGGGTTTGAACCCTAGACATATCTAAAATTATTCAAATGAGACTTTAATGCTCATGTACATGTTATGGTAGGTGTAGCTTGAATTAATGGGGTTTTACATCCCATTCCAATCAAGAATATTTCACTTATATTGAGATGTCACCAGCTATAGGTGAAGTGGCAGACATTTTTACCTTTGCAGTGCACTCAGGGCAATGTGCAGGGAAGGTTCTTTAATGTGCCATGCCTGCCGTGACATGGGGCATCAGTTTTTAAGGTCTTATCCAAAAGACCCTGTGACTTTCATTTCTAAATGTTGAGTGCTTGGTGAAAGAACAGTACTAGCAATTTTCAAGTCTTGGTCAAACCTGGCTTGGATTCCCACCCCAAACTCTCACATATGAAGTGAGCACCCTACCAACTGAGCTACCATAGTGGTCAATAGGTGCTGCGGGATATTAAACCCTACCTGTCCTTATACTAATCATTGAAAATAAGTTTAAAACTAGGGTTTAAATACTTGCTTAAACTGACAATCATGATTTTTTAAAAATCTAAAAATTTTAAATCCTATATATATAACAATGCAATTTTATCTAGATTTATCCACCACTGTCTAAAAAATACCAACCTTTTGGGTAGCAGATTGGTTATATTTTTGAACTCTGTTATAAAACAAATTGCTGAGCAAACGTTAGGTCACCATTTGGCTACCAAGGACAAAGAAAATAAAAAAGTTACTTTAGGTCCATGGCAAGAAACACATGATGTCAAGAGTATCAGAAAACTTGCATCAATAGAACATATTCAGAAATTATTGATATTTAAAATGTAAATTATTGATATAAAGTGTAAACAGATTCATAAATGTCTTAACCACTATCTTTCAAATATATTCATTTAGAAATTTCAGATAATATTGAGGCTATTTATAATGCTTTGAACATCTTTATATATGCTAGTTCTGTGGCCTTTCAATACCTTAGAACTGCTGGCTATGTGAAGATAAGATAAGAATGCTTGGTTCAATAAAAGTCTTTATCGATGGAGAGTACTTAAATCAAAACATGTATCAGGTGTAAACATTTATAATCAATACTAAATTTATTTCTAAGATTATCTTCTTAATGATAACCTAAATGAATAATCAATTTGTAATCAGCCAGGGTTAAAAAGGCTTGATTGGGTTGAATAAAATGTCTATATTACCAGTATACAATTTATTACTGTACCAAGCAACACATTTCCATTGTTCATTAATCTGGATCATACACTTAACATTACTGCTTCTGATGTACCAAATACACAATCATTCTTTAAGTGAGATGTTCCTGATCTTAAATCTGAGAGCCTTAATGATTTCATTTGTTTTTGACATTTGAGATGTTATGTTGAAATTGTTTCAAATGTTATTTCATTTCTTTTTGTTTAAGTTTTTTTTACTTGAAATCCCTTATAATGTTGCAAAAAAAAAAATTAGGAGAAATCTTAGTTATGATAGAAATAATGGTAAAGCAGAGTATCTACAGTTCTAGTTTTTGCCTCTAGTGAAGGGGGGGGGGGGGGGCTTGGTAGCCAAGTGGTCCATCAAAAACATTTACAGTTAAAAGTACGTCTCACCATCTAGGTTCCCACCCCATTCAGGCACAGTCTAGTGAGAAGGCCTGTAAGTTCGCTTGCCAAAGGTCAATAGTCATAGATATTCTCTGGGTACTCTGGTTTCCTCCACAATCACAGAATTAACCACCCTTATATAAGTGACAGAATCCTGACTGGGGCATGAAGTACAATTACTTAACTTAATGCTCATAAAAGGTGTAGTAGGACAATAAAGTCATAGTCATCAGGGTTGTAATTATTCATTTTTTTAAATTTTGGTTCAGTTTTTTTTTTTTTTTATTTAAATAAAACTTAATATGTGTTACTTTACTACAAGATATTCTCAGTCTTGGGGTAATGAAACTGACAAATTAAGGTTTGTTATATATAGATTTATCTTCACTTTCAAACTTTATTTTAATACAATTGGTGAGGAAACATGATTTTAAAAATACAAATGTGAAAGCAATTGAGAAACTTGTCAAAATGGTTAAATTTGTATATAGGGGTCAGTTTTCTCAAAGTTCACATACACCTCCTCTAATGTCACTTGTTCTCTTATGAAATATAATTTAGTATTTGATTTGCCCTTTAATCTTTTAGCAATTTTCTCTTCCTTGTTTCACTTTCAATTTAAACAATTATAATTCTAATCAACATTCAAATAATCTATATTTTCTTTTTTAAATTCTTCAATTTTCATGTGCAATTCAAAAGAGAATACATTTTACTGGAGAGAGAGAGAGAGAGAGAGAGAGAGAGAGAGAGAGAGAGAGAGAGAGAGAGAGAGAGAGAGAGAGAGAGAGAGTGTGTAAATTCCAGCATTTTTTGGTCAGATCTGAAAGTTGAACCTTCACTTGGAACTTGAGGGTCACATGCATTATTTCAAAATCTTAGTGAAAGCTCTGCCTGTACTAGTAAATTTCTGGATTAAGGATTTGGAAACTGAAAATGTACATTAAAATTTTCATGGCCCATAAACAGCACACTTGTTATGTGTTTTCAATCAAATCAAATAAGATATCTTTCAAAAACACACACTTTATTTGTTAGTTCAAGTACTTGTTTCTTTTATTACACTATCAGAAATCACTCTATGAGAATGCTTATGTTACTTGACAGGTGGTTCTGATATGAAACGGCACATATTTCGATAAAAAGAACCCCAAAAAATTAAAGCTGGTATATTATGTTAATGGCAAACCTTATAAAATCAGAACAAGCAAGTGTCAAAACTGGTCTTTTTTTTCTTTTTTTTTTAATTTATACATGAATGCACATATGGTGAAATTAACCTTGTAATCACCACAGGAGCTTGGTATCAGGATTTTTGTATATTTTTGTTTCAATTATTTATTTGTGTTTCAAACAAAACTTCAAACTCATCTAAAAAATTAATGTTATTTTTCTTAATATTTTATTTTTTTAAGTTTGTTAAAAATGGATTTTAGGCAAAGTTATTGATATATTATATATATATGTGTGTGTGTGTGTGTGTGTGTGTGTGTATGTGTGTGTGTGTGTGTGTGTGTGTGTGTGTGTGTGTGTGTGTGTGTGTGTGAATTTGTAGCAACCTTGCTAGTAATAAAAAATCAAATAAATAATTTTTGAAACAAAAATACAAAAATTCTGATACTAAGCCCCTGTGGTAATCACTGCAATACAAATCTTCAGTGTACTAATGCAGGTTATCCTGCTAATACTTTAGATCCATATGTCTATATTAAAGGGCTTTTTTAAGATACCGAGTACATTCAAATTTTCTGTATTTCATACATTTTTTATGGGTTCACAGTTGACAATAATTCATAATTATCAATGTACATTTTCTCAATTAAGAGATGTACTTCATGAAATGCCCTTAATGTTCAATTGTTACTTCTGTCATATGGTTAACTTTTTGATCAGTAAATTTTGACAATCTGCCAAGATTCAAAATTCATTCATTTGTTAAATCAATGAAAACAAGATTAAAATATAAAAATTTCAAAATTACAGATCAAAGCTCTTGACTACTGATGAAATATTTCTACAAACCTGCATGTATTTTGAAGGAACATAACCAACTTCATTATTTGTAAGAGATCTTGCTCCCCACCATTCACCATCATTCTTATGACAGTCAAATATTTCAAATCTGTCTCCTTTTTTAAAAGTCAGAATATTTTGTGATCCTTCTACAGTTGGTGCTATAAAATCCGAGATTGCTGAATAAATTTCCATTTCTATAATCGCTTTTCAAGCAACTGTCACCAATAAGTAACCCTGCCAAATTCAGGCAATGTGAAATGAACAAAAACTGCTGCACGAGTTCATAGTAAAAAATTCCATTCAAAAAATCTTGACCATTAAACAGATGGAGCTATCGAACAACTGACAGAGAAAACTAACAAAACTGTATCAAATATAAACAGCAGGCAGATAGAGAAAATGCTTCTTAATCAGTTACCATCAGTCTGCGTTATGTCAACAATGTCAAAATCTTTTAGAGTTACCTCCCTTGGAATAAAATGCTTTGATTTTGTTTCTTTGGAATCTAGTGCTTCATTTCGAAATTTTGGAGCGATTTTGGCACCACGCTTAAATTCTGATGGATGTCTTTGAAAATACTAATGATTTTTCTGCATAAATAGACGTATTCATTGCACTAAAATTGATCATTGGAGCTAACACGCTTTGAGGGAATGAGTATTTCTTACAATCACTCGTCAGATTACGATCAGGAAAAAAAAAATAACAGAGAGGAAAACGAGAAAAAATTCACGTCCGGATTTAAGAAAAATGGGGTGAAATCAACTTCGTCATTATATACTAACTATTTATTTATTTTTATTTAAAAAATTTTATTCAGTTTTTAAGATATAAAAATAACAATTGTAGACCTTTTATTCACATAAAACATTTTACGAAGCAATAATCATAAAAAAAAACGCAACGCATAAATAAAATAAAATAAAATTGTAAATAAAACATAAATGAATAAATCTAAATAAATAAATAAATAAATAAATAAATAATACATTGAAAGAATAAAAACTACGACCGAACATGTACATAATGTTTTTTAAGTTGTCAGACCGGGTTGTATTCCTGTTTTGTGAAGCATATTTAGACCGCCACCCACTAGAAAATGGTGGGATGGAAAGTACGTGAACCACGCAGCTGAACGAGGTACCACTCCAAAATTAGAAATTTTTTAATAATTGATTTTCAATAAAATCATAGCACACTGCACTGAGTTTTCTCGACTTGCTGTGATGTGTTTATGGTTACTCTGCCTCTTGCTACATATCAAATCAGTGCATTTAGATATGATATTATTTTGTGAACACCTCAGTCAGTTCTTTTCCCCTTTTCTGTGACGTAATGTTGTTACCTCAAAAAAGCAGAAATGGTATCAAGTTTGTCGGAATATATTTATTGGATTTATATAGAAATTATAGAATCGCATGCTATTGAAAACCAAAGGGTCTTGTGCTTAATACACCCGGCCTTAAGGGGCATTGAAATACAAAAGTTTGTCTCACTAGATTATCAAGTCATTGATTTTACGGTAAATTGAATGTGAATTATCATAACTATTTTCCTGAAATCTTGCAGCAAGTAGCAGTAAAAAAAAACATGTATATCTGTTATTATAACTTAAATATTATTATTATATATAATGCTAACTATGAAGCGTTTCTGAAACATATTCTCCAGAAAGACACACACACACACACACACACACACACACACACACACACACACACACACGGTGACTTCATTTCTTTTACCACTGCGTTAATTATCAGCTCTAGATTTAGTTTTTTTGTACTAAACCTGAAAGTGTATCCATTGAATTGGACGACGGAAGCAACGTGTCTTCGACGTCAAATGGTTAAATGTTTATCGATGTCAATTATTATGACGTATGTTGGTTTACACTGACGAATGTGTCGTTTCAAACATTTGACTTGAAAGGACATACGTTGTCGACGTTACGTCAAATGATAAATTATTTATCAATGTCATTAATAAGCATGACGTATGCAGCGCGACGGTCTTATGTCGGGTTTTTTTTTTTTCTAGATCACGTACACAGAAATCGCAAATTAACTCCGATAAATTACACTTGAAAAACGTAACGGTGTTTATATTTCTTTAAAAAATTGACAGCCTCTGTGGCTCAGTTGTAGATGTCCGAGATCGGAAGTTTGGGGTTCGATCCTCGCCACGGTCGGGTTATACAAAAACTTTGAGATACTGCTTTCTCGTCTGGTGCTCCGTATTGAGAAGGACACGGATTCAATTGGTTCTGGTGCTATGATAATGTTTCCGGGGTATTGGTTTGTATCTCTGTGGCATGTTAGCACAAAGTCCGAGTGCACGCTAGTACAAGGCAGACTATAATTTACACTCGCACACCTCATGAACACGAACTTTATCTTAGATTAATCCTTAAAGATTAATATTATTGCACTTGTCGCGAATATCTAAAAGATCGCTGCTGTGGCGTTAAACATCCAAACCTACTTTTTTAAAGAAAAGTTTCTTTAAAATGAGCTTAGCAGACCAATCAAACCCTTTATCATCGTCAGTTTGATTGGAGACGTTCATCTGGTCAGTCATGCAAATCATCTTTTGAATTATGCGTAATTTGAATCAAGATTTTTTAAGTTAAAGAGCGAAAATTTTCGGACAGCTTTTCTTCAATGCAGCATAAGGTTTGTTTTCTTTAAAAAAAAAATTGTTTTTCATTTAGAACTTCAAGTTCGGGAAACGTAGTGTCGTTTTAAATAAACCAGGCTCATCGAACTGTGTTTTGATTGCAAATAAAAATAAAATAAAAAAAAAAATAAAAAAAAAAAATAAAATAAAATAAAATAAAATAAAATAAAATAAAATAAATAAATGAATGAAAAAAATAAAAGTGATTATGACCCACAATTAAAAGAAAGAACAAATATTACTCAGCCATAATGAGTTTCCGTTATGATTATTAAAAAAAACTCGCATAGAGACCTTTTTCTACTATTCATTTTTCGTCAATGCACCTTATTTGGGCAATTAAGGAAGCAGTTTTAATAAATGAATCCCATGCAAGCGGATATCGTATTTTAATTTTTAACATTATATGCACCGGCAAAGCAATTTTCCCCCGGATGGCCACAATAGTTCAAAGAAAGATAACTCCATCAAGCTTCTCAGATTCTATGTTCATTTCATTTTTCGGTTTAAATAAAAATCATACGTTTATTAGGAACGGTTTATTGAATGAAAATACCGCCACCGTGACAACAATCATCATCGTCGTCGTCTTCAACAACAACATCAACAACAACATTGTCACTTATCACTCAACGTAAAATTCACACAACTTAAAAATATATGATAGATTAACCCCAGCCAAATTTTTTTTGTCTTATGAGACACTTTTAAACAGTATATACATCACACAGTGTATACATACACAGTCATTTTACATACTGTCTAAAAGTCAAACGTAAATATAAACTGTATAATGAAATTTGTAATGATGTTGTAAATATAATAAATATACATGTATTTATATTAATGACAAAGTTACCAAAATAATATAATTATTGTTACAAAAAATATCAGTATATATACATAAAATCATAAATATTAAATTCAGTCTTTGTAAGTGGCACTGCATGAGCAAGCGGAATTTATCTTTAAAGTATTATTATAAGATGGAGAAATTGATGCTAGGCCTACTGACTTTTCAATCAATCAATCAATCAATCAATCAATCAATCAATCAATCAATCAATGTTTAAGATCTTTCTATCTTCTTGGTACGCAGTCGATGTACACCAATATTTTAAATCAAGTGCACCACTAACATGTCCAATTTTATGACGTCAAGATTAATTTGACGCTTGATATTATTGATCAGGGTCACCCCTATACAAACATTTTTCTGCACTGAATGGCAATGTTTATATTTTGCTAGGTAGCAGAGGTGAGGTATTGAAGACGGCCAATAAACTGATAACTTTTTCAAAAGAATGAAAATGTATTGAACCAAAGCCCTACAAACATGACGTAGTCTTGAATCGATCAAGTTCTTCACGTTGGATATTGAGACAAATTCAATGCTTCTATTTTAACAATTATAATTGGAGTTCAACAAGTTTTCGATTTAATTTCTACTTTGCTAGGAGTTTTACAAGACTGTTGTTAAAATTAATTATTCATGGTGATGATCATCATATTGCGAGATATTAGCTGATTTCAGTTTGATTTTAATATCCAGTACTTTATGTTATAAAATGGAATTTGTCTACAGGACATCTTCGATGGAAAAAACGTAAAATTTTGAAGTTTTTGTGAATATAGCCCTGAGAATTCTGGTGGATCTTATAAATAATCTAAAAAGTACATTTTTATAGTCTGTCCTATTTTTTCATTGAAATTCAGTATTTATATTATAAAAGGAAGTCTTTTATTCAGAAAAAAATTGACAGTATATTTAGACCAGGAACAAACAACTTTCATACTTGACCTAAGTCAATATTCACAGGTATGTTAAAATACACAAGATATGAAATAGCTGCTTGTATCAGATGTTTGTGTTGCATTTGGGTTTATAATTTTAAACGTGAGCATATCATTTAGTTATATATCATTTAAAGGTTTATAAACATATAAATGCTTGTATTCTTGAAGTACAAGTTTGTTTAACGTGTCAAAATCAGAATTCTATTTTCAGATAGGAGGTTAGAGTCTTGGGTTTGATACCATAACTGAAAAACTGTCGGTTAGCACATACATATATCAATAATAATTTAGTCGTGTTGTAATTGTTATTATATCTGTTTTTGCAATAAGTATTGTATTACTTTTTGCAAATAAAAGTTTGTTCTGTTTTGTAACAGAGCTTTAACAATTCAATACATGGTCATAACATTCTTCTGAATACACACACACACACACACACACACACACACACACACACACACACACACACACACACAATATGGGCATATGTGAGTAATTGTGTAACACTGAAGTTTAGGTGAGTATTAAGTACACTTTTAAAATTAAGGACTTACATATACCAGTTACTAGAGTCTCAGCTGCTGAAATGGACTGGTGTTTCATTTAAAGGTATAATGTCTAAATTGTTACCTTATCTCTTTGTGCAACTACAGTAATGTTCAATTCAAAGGGACGGGTCTTGTCCTGTTAACCACTTTATGCTTCTGAAATGTACTGGTAATCCATTCAAAGGGAAGGGTCTTGTCCTGATGATCATTTTATAATACTGAAATGGACTGGTGATCCTTTCAAAGGGAAGGATCTTGTCCTGTTAATCACTTTATGCTACTGAAATGGACTGGTAATCCATTCAAAAAGAAGGTTTCTTGTCCTGCTATCACTTTATGCTACGGAAATGGACTGGTAATCCATTCAAAAAGAAGGTTTCTTGTCCTGCTATCACTTTATGCTACTGAAATGGACTGGTGATCCATTCAAAGGAAAGGGTCTTGTCCTGATGATCATTTTATGATACTGAAATGTACTGGTAATCCATTCAAAGGGAAGGGTCTTGTCCTGATGATCATTTTATGATACTGAAATGGACTGGTGATCCTTTCAAAGGGAAGGATCTTGTCCTGTTAATCACTTTATGCTACTGAAATGGACTGGTAATCCATTCAAAAAGAAGGTTTCTTGTCCTGCTATCACTTTATGCTACGGAAATGGACTGGTAATCCATTCAAAAAGAAGGTTTCTTGTCCTGCTATCACTTTATGCTACTGAAATGGACTGGTGATCCATTCAAAGGAAAGGGTCTTGTCCTGATATTCACTTTATGCTACTGAAATAGACTGGTGATCCATTCAAAGAGAAGTGTCTTGTCCTGATATTCACTTTATGCTACTGAAACGGACTTGTGATCCTTTCAAAGGAAAGGGTCTTGTCCTGATATTCACTTTATGATACTGAAATGGACTGGTGATCCATTCAAAGAGAAGGGTCTTGTCTTGATATTCACTTTATGCTACTGAAATGGACTGGTGATTCATTCAAAGGGAAGGGTCTTGTCCTGATATTCACTTTATGCTACTGAAATGGACTGGTGATCCATTCGAAGGAAAGGGTCTTTTTCTGATATTCATTTTATGATACTGAAATGGACTGGTGATTCATTCAAAGAGAAGGGTCTTGTCCTGATATTCACTTTATGCTACTGAAATGGACTGGTGATCCATTCAAAGGAAAGGGTCTTGTCCTGATATTCACTTTATGATACTGAAATGGACTGGTGATTCATTCAAAGGGAAGGTTCTTGTCCTGTAAATCATTTATGCTACTGAAATGGACTGGTAATCCATTCAAAGGAAAGGGTCTTGTCCTGTTAATCACTTTTTGATACTGAAATGGACTGGTGATCCATTCAAAAGGAAGGTGTCTTGTCCTGATAATCACTTTATGATACTGAAATGGACTGGTGATCCATTCGAAAGGAAGGTGTCTTGTCCTGATAATCACTTTGTGATACTGAAATGGACTGGTGATCCATTCAAAAGGAAGGTGTCTTGTCCTGATATTCACTTTATGCTACTGAAATGGACTGGTGATCCATTCAAAGGGAAGAGGTTTTCTTCTGGTTATTTCTTTACTTCATGGTATGGACTGGTGATCCATTCAAAAGGAAGGTGTCTTGTCCTGATAATCACTTTATGATACTGAAATGGACTGGTGATCCATTCAAAAGGAAGGTGTCTTGTCCTGATAATCACTTTATGATACTGAAATGGACTGGTGATCCATTCAAAAGGAAGATGTCTTGTCCGGATATTCACTTTATGCTACTGAAATGGACTGGTGATCCATTCAAAGGGAAGAGGTTTTCTTCTGGTTATTTCTTTACTTCATGGTATGGACTGGTGATCCATTCAAAAGCAATGTGTCTTGTCCTGATAATCACTTTATGATACTGAAATGTTCTGGTGATCCATTCAAGGGGAAGGTGTTTTGTCCTGATAATCACTTTATGATACTGAAATGGACTGGTGATCCATTCAAAAGGAAGGTGTCTTGTCCTGATAATCACTTTATGATACTGAAATGGACTGGTGATCCATTCAAAAGGAAGGTGTCTTGTCCTGATATTCACTTTATGCTACTGAAATGGACTGGTGATCCATTCAAAGGGAAGAGGTTTTCTTCTGGTTATTTCTTTACTTCATGGTTTTGGATGGACTTTGTGTTGGAATCCCGATTGGTTTCTGGGTTCTTATGATGAATTTATGTTTCAACACTAGTCATTAAACATACCGTACATAGAAGACTTATTGGTTCTCATTTCAAGTGCCAGAAAGATCAGACTGGACAGAAGATTTTAGAAGTGATCATGCACAATGAGGTTTTTGAAGAACATCTTGCAGATGCCTTTGACATACCAAGATGTTCATGGATAATCTTGCAAGCACTCTCAAATACTCTATGTCACCATTCTCAGTTTGATGATCATATATTATAAGGGTCTTACCATAAGTTGTCATTTCTTTTGCAATGTCATTGGCTGGCTGACCTGACCAAGGTTCATGCACTGAACTGGGCCCCATTTAAGTTCAGCTGACCATTTTGCCATTTTTACATAGGAATGTGTACTACACCTTTGCCATTTGCTGATAAGTTTTTTGTTGGTACTTTATCCCTTTTTTTTTTTAAAGAACTTCTATTACATCACTATACTCAATACATTATGTGTATTTTTATTTCCTGTTGTAGCTTGAGGGTCAGTAATTTTAAATGACTCCAAGAATCACTCAAATCGGTTGTGACAAGTGATCTTGACAAAAAATACAGTTCTATTAACTTAATTCCTGAATTCCCTTAAACCACCTTTTTTTTCAAGATTTTAAATTAAGATATTACATAAGTTTTATGGTTATTAATTGTGTATTGATTTTCTGTCAGGTTTGTATTTATATATATATATATATATATATATATATATATATATATATATATATATATATATATATATGTTATATATCTTCTTATTTTAGAGTTATTTATTACGAAAATTTGAAATATTAAGGAAAAAACTAAAAAACACAGCACATAAAGAATGCACCCAAAGTTAAAATTACTTTTCATTTAAATCTTGTGAATTTATATACTAGAAACAGCTATGGGTAACGGAGCATCTTCAGACACTGGATCTACAACAACGGTTAATGTAAAGCCAGCCACTACAACACAAAATAATTCCGGAGCCACCACTCCAAGACGAAGGGATTTTCAGGAAGTAGAAATACGTCAATCACCAAGTCATAGGCGGGAGCAGGTAACTCAAAGACGAGGAGCAGCAAGATCAGATGCTATTCACCGCAATGAACAAGCAAATGGTGGGGCAAGTGGTGCAACACCTAGACAGCAACAGCCACAACAAAGGGTAGGCATATGCTCAAAACTTACTCTCTCATGTTCAAATAAATGCTATCTTCTCATATATAGATTTGTTAAAAAAATTGTGTTTAATACAAGAATTTTATTTAAATCAATTAAACTATAAAACTGATGGCTTTCTGTGAGCATGCATGTTGTATATGGGCTTTATTTGCTTGATATACAAGTATAAAAAAATTTAAACGGTTGTGTATTGCAACCTGTAGAAAAAAAAAATACTGTAATAGGAATGACTTGGTTAGGACATACCTTTATTTACAGTGGTTAATTAACCTCCATTAAACCTTACCCACATGCTTTTTTAGATCAAAAGAAAATCTTTTGAGGGTTTTCAGTTTCGACAGTAATTTGTTGTCCTTGATATAAAATACTGCTTTAAATTTATCTGTATTTAAAATGTTATACACCAGATATTTGACAGTAAAATTATATGTCTAAATGTTATACAGGGATTGGGACTTTGGTCAATTTTAGACTTTAGGTTTTCAATTTTCATATGTAATTACTTTTGGCATAATTTATACATCTTTCAATTTGCTAATCAAATAAAAAAAATCTTATTTTAAATAATTTTGGAACTGTGACAGTAATTTTAAAAAGAATTTCATATGAATAAAAATTTGGTGTATAATTATAAACATATTGTGATTTTAAAATTAGTCAGATTAATTGTTGATTCATCAAATGAAAGTCATTAAACATTATTTTACCTAATTGCAAGTAAAAGAAGTTGTACATTTGTAAAACTCTACATTTATACTTTTATGCATCAAGATTTTATTTCCAAAAATAAAAATAGATAAATAAAAATCACTTTAAATTATTAGTACACATAATATTAATTTTTGAAGGCTAGCTAGCTTATTGTCATTGACATTCCATTACTTATTACCTTTTACCTCTGAAGTAAAGTATAAAATCTTAGATCTTTGATTTGGTACAGAAATATGGAAAATTTCAGGGAAAAATTTTTTACTATCATTTATGTCAGAGAAATTTTTTTGTATGATGTCAATGAACATGGTTTCTAATCATGCTCATAGTTCTTGTACCTAGAAATTGCTTATTTAAAATGGTCACACTTTTTGTATTTTTCCACATTCCAAGGGCCTCAGTGGCAAAATGGTCCAAAGCACATACTTACAGATCACTGGACCTCTCATCACCTAGGTTTGGATCCCACTCTGGACAGATTCCTAGCCGGAAGACAGTTTGCCAGTATGCATGCCAAAGATTGATGGTTTTCTCCAGGCACTTTGGTTTCCTCTACTATCCCAAATTTAAAAGCTAGCCTAGCTACCCAGTGATGTTTTAATACCAGTAAAATTCTTATGGTTGGGACGATAGACATTTATTTAATTGGTAGACTGTTTTGAAATGGCATTCATAGTGATTATAACTTTCATTGCCATTCAATACAAATAGAATAAAACACACTTTTTTTGTTATTGATTTTAATAGTTTGGTTGACACAAAAATGAATGTTATGTCACTATGGAATTATTTCTAAAAACTTTTAAAAATAGCTATTTTTACATTTCATAATTTTGAAAAATTTATTTATTTTTACCTTTTTAATCCTTAAAAATATTTAAAATGCTGACACTAACAACATGCATGTTACAGTTACTGAAATTACAGGTGAACAAACAATGTCACATGTATTATGCAAGTGACTTCACTGACATGCATGTGATCAATGGCATTTATAGCTTATATGAACGTCATTGGTCTTATAGTTCCATAGGACAAGTAAATAAAGTAGATCAATTAACATATTTAATTAAAATTCTAGTTGCATATAGTTAGTGCCAAATATGTCACACCAACCATTTTATTAAATGCAACCCAAGTAAAACATTATGAAATGCATTAATTTCCATTTATTGATATAGTATGCCAAAAATATATTAATTGAAGCAAAAATATTAATGTTAATAATTTGTTAACATCAGATACTTATGAATTTAAAAGTACATTTATTTCAATATGTAAATGTTTTCATTAGCAATCACAAGGATCAAAACCTAAGGTTAGTTTTAATATGCATGCAATATATAATAAACATGTTGTAGATAGATGTTTGTGTTGGTAAACTTCAGTTGGAATCAGCTTATGTCCTATCTCAAGCCATTACATGATGGTATTTTTTTTTAGAACAAAAAAATTTACGAGAAATTTCAAAAACCTGTTATATCTGGATTTGGTGTACTGTGTGCCAGGAACTGAAAAGTTAGGAAAATTCCTTGGATGGTTCAAACTATTGACTTTTGCTTCTTTGCATATGAGGGCAAGAATAAAATGTGGACATTTAAATTTTTCCAATTTGCATGATGAAAGCTGTTCTTATCCCTGTGTAACCATTATTGTGGAACTTCAGTCCCAGCATTTTTGTACTATCTTTAATATGTACAGTGGTTAATGCTTCTGTCTTACCAAAAGGTGGCACAAGATGCATGTGAGAATTTATGATGTTGCTGGCTTGAACACATGCCACATGGGTTTCTTGGTGTCCAAATTTTCTTCCCACTACAATACCTCACATGCAACAAAATCTGGACCACACACAAGGCTAAAAAAAACTTGCTTTTTTAATTGGCTATAAAAGACATATTTTGTATTTACAAGAGTACAGATACATATCCTAATTTCAACTGAAGTCTTTCTATCTGTATATAAATTATATAATATAAATATATACATGTATATAAATGTGTAAATGGTAAAGCTAGATCAGATCTAGGTCAGAATTTAAATGGGTCAGAATATGAAGACAATGTTTTATGAATTTAAGTTCATTTATTGAATTTTAAAATTTGTTTTATTTAGCTCACATGAACAAACTTCAGAGAAGCTTATGTCATGTCCTTGATATGAGCAAAACTGTGTATGTGTAATGTTTTTTTTAGGGGGGGGGGGGGTTCATTGTTGTCCATATTAAGTTAAGTGACTTAACTTGTTTAGCTTACATGCACAAAATTCAGAGAATCTAATGTCACAGCCTTTCTGTGAGCAAAACCTGTGTGTGTGTGTGTGTGTGTGTGTGTGTGTGTGTGTGTGTGTGTGTGTGTGTGTGTGTGGTTGGGTGTGTGTGTGTGTGTGTTTGTGGTGGGATGGGGGGGGGAGGTTTCCGATCTGATGAGTTTTAAGATAAAATTTTTACTGACTGGATTTTAAGGTGAGCTGTGCTATGCCTCTGACAGCTCTTGTTCTAGTTAGTTGAAAACAAAATTCGTTAAAAGGAAGAGCAATAACTTGCTCTATTTTGTAGCACGTAGTCTGTATATAATAACGGCACAACAGCTATTACAACTCATAATATCGAAAATAATCTCAAATTCGGTGCTGTGTTTAGATGTGTAAAAGACTCTTTTAACAAAATTGCACACTAGATTGTATTTCATTTTCTCACAATTTATCCTATTTATATGACGTAGATTTTTTGAACTATCAATGATTTTTTAAAAAAATGAATTTGCCAGCTTTCTGCACCACTGCTTCATATATTCATATCATGTATGACTTTACTGAACATTTTAACAATATCTCTCTACTACTTCGCTACTTTAATTATCACAAGAAGTTTTTAGATTTTAAAATTATTAAAAGGTATATTAAATTTTAAATTTTGTTTTTTACTGATTAAAAATTACCAAAAAAAAAAAAAAAGAGAAAAAAGGTTGCCATAGTCATTGTCCATCCTCTCTGTTAGTATTATTCCCTGTATTTCTGTTAAACAATGAAAAATGATATCCTCATTAAAAATTATACAAAGGGTTTTACTTTTCTATGTTTTTTGTTAAACATCTTCAAACTCAATTTTAAAATGTTCTTAACCATACATTTCTATCAAGACGTCTAATATTTAATATCACTTGTGTACATAAAGGTACAGAAATCAGCCTTTTATTACAATTTTTTTCACAAAATAACAGAAAGCATAGTTGACTGTGTATGACCTATCTTGGCTGTTGTTAGAAGAAATCATATACATGTAGTTCCAAAGATAAAAACTTTTAATTAAGAGTCATAACCTTGCTACGTCTGACCCTTTGGTGGATTCAAGGGAGGGGGATGCAGGAGTTGCAACCCCCCTTTGAAAAAAATTCAAAGGAAAGAGAAAATGTGGCAAAAATGTCTCCATAAATATTAAAAATTTATTTTCACAGGGGGCTTCACCCCCTGAACTCCCATCAGGGTTCTGCCCTGAACCTGCTGAGGGCAATTAGAGGCCCAACCCCTCCTTTCATAAAATTCTGGATACACCCCTGTGACCTAACTTGCCTGTTGTTGCAGAAAATCAAAGAGAGTTCAGAAAATAAAACCTGATGATATATTGCTTATCAGAAATTATTTATGGCTTTTTCTTTCTTTTTTTGTATTCTGTATTTATATGGATACATCACACAACAAAGTAACGGAGCTGTCATGTTCATTTGTTTAATACCGATACTGTACACTTACTGGCTCATAATAATCTTGGTAGACCATTGATTATATGTTTAGTAGAGCAATTTACTTTTTGAATATTTAATGTAGAGAGTTACTATGGGAGAGTTTAATTGTCCTAAGGTGTTGTTTATACCCAATCATGTGAAAATGTTATCTTTTGATATGAAATACATTTTCTTTTAAGTTATAATGTGATTTTGATGTAGAGTTTGATGATATCAGATTCATTTTTATTTTAAAACAATTTACATTAATGTTTGATGATAATCGACTCCTAAGGCATGGTTTTGGTATCTAGAATATAAAATTTACAACATTCATTTTCAGAGTATTGGTAATTGAAAACAGATGATGTCTTATTCGCTTTGGTTAAATTTTGCTTTGGTTAAATTTTCGTAACTTTTCCATTAGATACTCGTGCATACATTTCATAATTTTTAATAGCTCAGTTCAGTTAGAGGTCACTAGTTTAACGACAGGTCATCGCAAATCAGGTCAAGATTAAAAAATTTATAAAACTGACCAAACACATTCAGCATATCATTGTTTCAGATTGTTTATTTAATAGACTTAATTGATCCAATCAAGATAAAAATTATTGGTCAGTTTTAAAAATTATTGGCTACTAAAAAGCTTGGTAAATTAAACAAATATACATCTAAAAAGCAATAAACCAAATTTATTTAAAAAATCATTCATCATGGGCTGATGGCAATGGTTCACAAAAAAAATATGGTATTAAAAAGAGGAAATTGCAGTATGTGTATTTGGATGAGACATAATGCCATAATATGTCATAATCAACTATGATGCACATAATATTAAGATTTCACTCTGTATATTAGCTTCAGAAGATTGCTTTAGTATATATTCCATCTATAGCTGCGGTTGTCTCAGTGTAAGTTAAATAATCTTAACTCTGATATCAAATGTTATTTTTTTCAATGTATTCACCATGTACACATTAATCCACCATGTAGAAACCAAGACACATGTCAATTCTTAAGGTTTTAATCATAGAAACAAATATTGTAAATTTTCAGATAGATTATACTTCTCACTTTTTGTTAATTTAGACATTTTCTTTAGTATAATATGTTTTTCTTGAGGCACTCCAGTTTGTTCTACCATTGCACAACTGACCAAAACTATCTTGACCAAGATGTAAAAACATGGTAATCCACACATATCATAATGTTAAAATTTAAAAAGAATTTTAACACTTGCATTTTAATTTTCACTTTTCATCTAATTTACGGAATCATAAACAGACAGATCCAGTGGAAAAAAGTTTGGTAGTACATTGCTGGATGTTGGTGCTTTTCTTGAGGTACTCCACATTCCTCTACCATTTCACAACTGGCCTAAAACAATCTTGACAAAGACATATTATACCAGATAAAAATTTTACTTGCTATAGAGTACAGTCATGTACAGTCACACAAGTAACAATGTTTGTCGCGTAGTGGGAATTTGTTTCATTTCAGATTTTTGACAAGTCACAAATTTATTTTTAATTGAAACAAAATGTGTATAAATGTATAAGTGGTTGAAGTATTTGTATTGTTGCATTGTTGCATCCTTATACATCCACTGGTTGCACAAAATAATTCTATTTGGAGTAGGACTTAGAGGTAGTCTGGTTTCTTTTTGATGACTGATTAGAGGCACAGAATGAATTCTGTCTGGAACAGGGCTTAAAGAAGGGGCATGTGTTATCTTTACCTAGAAATGCTAGATTAGCTGAGGATGGGGTACATGTTACATGTATAAGTATTGAATAACTTGTAGTTAGATACCGTAGTCTTTTATCTTATGTAGATTAGCTTCCACTGCTAATCAGGGATGGGGTTCATCTACCATAGTTTTTAGTAATTACATTGTAATTATTTACCATTTGCCTTGGTTATTTATAGTTTAGTTACAGTGGAAGTAGTGATGGTAGCAGTACTGATAGTGAAAGTAGTTACGAACAACAGACTTCTGCTCCCAGACCACGTGTGGTGAGATAAATATAATGTGGTGCCACACCTTGCCATATAACCAACAGCAACAGTGTTATATTTATAATGAAATAATGTATTTCTGTTTCAATTAAGATTTTTATTTTCATAAAATATACTGATTATAGAATTTTTGACTCTCAATGCTGGTGCTGTATCCATTTATCTGTTTGTGATTTTGATATCTTTGGTTGCCACTTTACAAGTACATTGTCTTATACTCTTGGAAATGTATGACTTTTGTCTCAATTGTCATTTTGCTGTACTTGTTTCATCCCATAGACAATTCACCCAATGGACAATTTACCATGTATATGCCTTTATAAAGAATAACTTGTCCCATTTCCCTTATTTGTGAGAGTTGAGTAATGGTGTTTAACGTCCCAGTCAAGAATATTCACTTATATCGAGACGTCGCCAGCTATAGACTGAAAGTGCAGTAATTTTGCCTGTGCTGACAGTTGATGGCATTATACAGCAGGGTTCTTTATTGTGCCAGCCCTACCATGACATGGGACCTTGTTTATTTTAAGTTCCCATCAGAAAGAACTGTGGCTTTCATTTCGTAATGCCGAATGCTTGGCAAAATAACAGCCACTACCTACTTTCAAGTCTTGGGTCAGACTCAGTCTGGTTTCGAACCCACAACCTCCCACTTACAGAGCGATCACTCTACCAACTGAGCTACCGCAGTGGTCGGTGATTATAATTGGAAACAAAAGTGCAATAAAATGAATAATAAATTGAATGAGTTCATGTAATAAGAATTTGTTTGTATTTCTTCTCCACCAAAAATTACAAACTACATGCAATTAACACCACTTAATTACTCATCAGAATATTACTGATTATAACTTGAAAAGTGATTTATACCAGCTATATTTCAAAGTTAACTGCATTTCCTGTTTTAGTTTCATGAGACTTAGTGATCAGGGATTTTGGATTGATTCTTCAGGTAGTGTGGGGTAAATAGTTTTATACTTTGAACTGGAAAGAAAGTGGGAAAAACTGACCATGTGGTGAATTGTCAGTTGCCCCATTGTTTCTTGAAAAGTTAGTAAATATTAACATTAAAGAGATAACATGTGATTGTTCTCTCATGAGAGGATTGTTGTGTTTGATGTGAAGCCATGCTTGCCATAGAAGAAATCTTTTCTTATCTGTTTAACAGGATCATATTGGCCTTGTTAATGATTTTATCTCATTCTTATTGTTACCTTGTTTTAAGAATTTGCACAACCCATACCTCATTAATTACTAAGGTTTATTGGGTGAAAGGGACTTTATTACAAAGTAACAAGTGTATAAGTGGCAACCAAGTTATCAATCCAAAACATGTTTGGGGTGGCACATGACACATTTGTTTTCCTCACCACAATGTTAATAATAGCCCATTGTTACTAACATGGATATACATCACTATATATATAACATTGATTTCACACCCAGTTTGTATTTGATGCACTTTGCAGGTGATATATAATGGGAGACAGGTTGTTTAAAATAAGGTCACTGCAGAAGAGTTGTGGCAATTTATTTATTTATTTATTGTGGTGCCTCTGCAGTTAACAAATAGGGGTTGTAAGTCTGGTGTAAAATTCTTGATTTTGTAATCAGACATTTAATTCAGTATTCCACACAATTTGATGTCAAACAACATAATTTTGGTGGAAACATGGAATAAATACTGGGGCAAGCTCCTAAGATAGTCAGTGGTTTTGTTTGCCTAAAATTACTACCGAATAAAGGTAGTTTCCCCTTGAGAAATAAGACTAAAATATCCCAATTTGACAACTAAAATTCCCCAAAAGGCAACAGTGACACACAATCAAATAGTTTAAGTTAAATCCAGTTGTCCAGAACTGTTCTGACAGACAAAAAATGTTAGATATTGTCACAATATAAAATCTTTGCAATGAATTTTAAAATTCTGAGTGTAATGTGTGACATAAAAAGGGTCCAAATTTTCCCAATCTGAAAGGTGGAAGGTAGTTTTTTAAAAACCATAGCAAAATCACTGATAGTCTTATGATGATAATTAGAAACACTTTAAATGTACTCATTTTAGCATGTATGCATTTTAGGGCAATTTACATTCTCAACTTATTCGCATGGATTTAAATTAGCCCCAAAAAAACTTTTTGAAAAACAGTCTATAAATCTTAAAATTTTTAGCACTACTGTCAGAGTGCAAAAATCGGTAAAATTAATACACCGCTAAAATTAGTATGGTAACAGTACATTTTGTAGTCCCAGTTTGCCATTATACAATCCTTATAATACATGTACTTATGGTAGTGGGTGGTATTATATATAGTACATTACATTAGTCAAATCTCTGTAACAATAAGTATACTTTATTTTCTGACCAGGTTTAAAGATCTTTTGGCATTCATAAAATATTGTTATGTCAATATGTTTTAGATTATCATAAGTCAGTGTGGACCATTAGATACGGCTTTGTGGTTTGTATTTTACTCGAGTACCTTGATACATGTTTACCATGTCTGTGAGGTTTTCAAGTATTATTAGTTAGTGTGGGTCACTACTTGTTTTACCTTAATGGTAATCTCAGCTCTAATGAAAAAGTTGAAATATCACACAATATGGAGGGGCATCAAGCCAGAAAATACACGTAATAACAACTTGTTTCGTAGTCAATTTGTTCATGTAACAGTCAAATGTCCATTATGATAAGAGAAAGACAATTAAAAATAATTTTCCTTCCATACTTTTGCACCTGAACAACATTACATTGGCATTGGCATTTAGTATATAATCAGTGGATGCAATGCTTCTGACATTAGAGAAAATAAACCCCAATCCATTAGGTAATCATATTCATCTAAGTCTAAAGATGATCCATTATTTAAAATTAAAAATGCCAGCCATTTACTCAGTAAAGACCAATTGATCTATATTTTACAGTATGCCATTTGAAAGATTTAAAAAAAAAAAAAAAAAAAAAAATTATGCCCTCTTTGTTTCTGGTTTTTGTGCAAGGTTAAAAAATCCTGCTAACATATTATACATTAAGTAGGTTAATAGATTAACCATAAAAGAACTTGGTAATATCTATACCATATCTTCAACATGTGGCTATTAAAAATAGTAAAAGATACTTAAAATGTTAATACAAGGACTTAATTACTTTAAAGAGCATAGAGATATATATAAATATATATATATATTCGTATATATATATATATATTTGTGATAGCTAGCTAGTTCATTTTTATTGTATAACTCTAAAGCTTTGAAATATTTTTTTTCTACATACAGTAATTAATTTTAAATTTATTTCACCATTTCGTTTTTATTTGTTAAGTGATATTAAATATTCATCAAATTTCAATCAAAAGAAATTGATTTCGTCTCCAGCTGAGTTATGTTAATTGCAGGTGATTTTCATATTTTTTAAGTATAACTTTTGTCTACCTAAATTAAATTTTTTAAGTCAAATAGTTTTGCTGGCTGACTGTTAAACAGAAGTAATTTTTAGAAGTGTACCTTTTATAATCTTAGAGATGTACTTAATTCTAGCCCTGGTTCATTTCTGTATTTTGTTGGTTCGGGAGATTGAACTCTGTTCTTTTACCATTATGTATAAAAAGAATTTAGAGGTCTGAATATCTCTTTTGTCTTTAATGCAAAGGATTCTGGTCTGACCATGTTTTTCCTCATTTCTGCTACATTTGGAGAATTTACCAATCAAGATTGACATACCAACAAGTTGGCTCAGGAATAAGCTTTTTTTCTAGATAGTTTAATTGAAAATAGGAAGATAGGAATGTAGCAAGCAGCTTAGCAAACTGTGGTAGAACACCTGTCTGCCTGTCTGTCTGTATATTTTTGTTTGTCTGTCTGTCTGTCTTGTGAGGGGTCATGGGTTTGACATTTTTCTTAACAATACATTTTTTCCATTCTTTTTGTACACCCAATATTCATCAATGAGTGGAGTAGAGTAATGGTTATAATGGTTATATTATACCCCAGTCAACATACTTTCACTTATATTATAAGGCAGTCGATTCTGGGATAGGTGGAGGAACCAGATCATAGTACCCAGAGAAAACCACTGACTTTTAACCAGTGAACTGACAAAATTACCGTACTCACTCAATGATCTGCACAAGTGGGATTCAACCTAGGTGGTGAATGGCTCTGTGATCCGTAAGCTATTCATCAATGAATCATTAATTCAGATTGACACTACTTACTGATGTACATTTCTCTTACTTGGATGGTTTTGGATTAATAAAATAAAATTTTTAGAAGAAAATTGGTTCTTTGCCAGATATGAGAGACATTTATAATTATTACCTTTTAAATACCAATATTTTCAAGAGTTATATGTACATAATATGTATGCATGACTTAGGAATTCAATTTTAACTTGTAATTGGGTATTACCGGCAGTATTCCTGATCAATACAGTCAAAGTCTTATTTATGTAATACTAGTATACATGTATATATATATATACGTATATACATGTATATATACATATGTATATGAAAGGTTTTAATTTTACATGCACATGTTCTGATATTGATATTGCAGTTTAAAATTCATAATGTAAAATTTTAACGATTTTTACTCATTACTGAGACAAGTTTTCGAATTTCAAATTCTTGATCATGTAATTTTAATATTTATAATTAAAATAAAACAATCGATGTACTCTAAAAATTACTTTCATAATGTTTTCCAACATATAAAGATTATTTCTTTATTATGGATTCCAAGTGTACTTATTGAATTTTCTGGTCTTTGGTTTTTGTCTCACTGTGAAAAGAATATTGAATCTAGACATTACATGTATGTATAATCAAGCCAGGACATTTATTTGCTAGTAATTCTTGTTTCACAACATGCGAAAATCTAATTTTCTGGTCTATCATAGTTTTATTGAAATTGAAATACTTGGATGCAATTAATTCAGAAATTTTTCCTGTTACTCATAATGTCATGTGAATGTTTTACTTGGTATAACAAAGTTGACTGCCTCAATAAATTTCGCGATTTTTTTTTTTTTAACTAAGTGGAAATGTAGATCATTTAGTAATTATCTGAACTAGTCATATTCTCTAAAAGTTAATATTAAACAAATTTTTTACCTACCAAATCCAAACTTTTAGAATTTGAAAGGATTAATTCATTCTTGAGAGTTTCAAATTTAAAATTTGTCTTGGATGAAATTCCTGAATGAAAGTTTTTGGGTACATGCTATTTTTAGTCAGGCAAAAGGATATATCATTTTCCAAATTTTGTGTCATAAAGATTAGATATGATATCCTATAGGTGGAAAACATAGCAGCAATATTTTTATTGACAGTGTTTTCTTTGGCGTCATCATCTGTGTTGTCATTGATGCCATTGTCTGTGTTATTGTTGGTGTCATTGTTGTCACCGTTGTCATTGATGCAATTGTCTGTGTTGTTGTTGGTGACATTTTTATCACTGTTGTCATTGATGTGATTGTCTGTTATTGTTGTTGTCACCGTTGTCATTGATCCCATTGTCTGTTATTGTTGGTGTCATTGTTGTCACTTGTCATTGATGCGATTGTCTGTTATTGTTGGGGTCATTGTTGTCACTGTTGTCATTGGTGCCATTGACTGTGTTATTGTTGTTGTCATTGTTGTAACTGTTGTCATTGATGCCATTGTCTGTTATTGTTGGTGTCATTGTTGTCATTGATGGATGCAATTGTGTCTGTTATTGTTGGTATCCAAACTGACATTTTGTAGGTAAAAAGAACATGGAGGGGCTATGTCCCCATTTGGCCTTTTAACAGGGGAAAAGTTATTTCTTAAAAAGTATTTCTGTTAAAAAGTATAAGTGCTTAGCCTTAAATACAGTATTTCATATCTAACGACCTTATGGAATATCATTTCTGATTTGCGCAAATCTTGGCTACGGGGCACCTACTGCGGAAACTTTAGAAAAAGCCCTATGAATTAATTAAATAGTTAATAATAATTTTATAATAATAAATTTCTTTTGAGTTTGACCTTTGATATTTTATAGAATTATCCTTAGGACAAGTAGTAGCTTTAATTTGCCATATATTGGCCATGGAGACCTAAAAGGAGACTTCTCAGGGCCCCTTTATTTTTAAGCCCCAATATTTTCACTGCAAGAGTAGATGGAAAATTTTTGTAATTTTGAAATTGACATGGGTGTATTTTTATTGGTTTGAGGGAGGGCAAGATATAAATTAAGATGAATCCAACTTTTGCTTTACTTTGCATATAATACTTCCTACATCAAAATATACTTAATTTTTTTTGACACCTGACTTTGTTCTTATCTTAGTGAGTTATAAATGTCTCTTAAGTGAACACATATGTCCATATTTAGGCCCAGATTTTATCATACAAGTCATGTCATATATTATATTACAGTTCTCTGAAATCATAAAATATTCATTTTTTATCACTCAATGTGATTTTGTCAATTTTAACTCTCTCTTATCTTTAAAATAAAATGTCAATACTAAGTTCATGTATATGTTAATCAATCAAACTAGTTTTTGACTTTTCACAAAATGCATAAGATAAGACATGTAATCTTATAGATTATGACATGAGGGTCAATGTCTGCATCCATAATGTATTTGGTGTTCAAAGTACATATATACCTATATGATGAATAATGAACTTGACCAAAAGACCCCTACACTGTTTCTACTGATTTTTTTTCTTTTTCAATACCAGTATCAACTATGTACCATAATAATTAAATGGCTTGTTATTTTATATTTTACTCTCTCTACTTGATCCTTTTATTCTAAGCCCGTTGAAGTTCTAGATCAAGCTCCGAATCAGGGTCATCCTTCTAGCACTGTATGTTGTGGTCGTATAATGGGTACGAATGATGGCTGCTGTTTGGATCATTGTCTCCATGAAATGAAATTTTTATGACTTGATGACAATAGTAGCTTGATCATCTCATGAGGATGAAAAAGATGATGATGTCGTGGCTAAGTAGTTAAAGGCTATGCTTAATTAAAACTGTTTCACAACTCTCAATGATTGCCAGTCAAATTTCTTTCATTTATATTGAGGTGATCAGTTCTTGCATGGTAGAGAAAATATGAGTTCCTAAGAAAAACAGATTGTCTGTAGCTTCCTGAAAACTCTTTTACGATAGAATCCCTGATTGGGATTTAATCATAGGTGGTAAAAGGTACACACTGTAAACCACCTGGCAACCGAGGTGTCACAACTGTTGATTTTACCCATGTACACCTTGTGAGACATGCTATAATTTTAATGAAGTCGGTTTTTTTTGGTGAGCACAAAAGTTAACCGAGTCACTGCAATGTCAGTCATAGTTCACTTGTGTTAATCATGTTAATTATTTTTAAAATTCAAGTTCAGTACATGTATATACCTGTATACTTTTCAGATTTTTTTGTTTTATTAAGATATTTTAAAAACCCAAAAATTAAATCTGCCTGATTAATTAGGGAAAATAAATGTGAGTTTAAAAGATGAGAAAACCAAAATTGTTACTATATATACAAATGTATCCATCAATAATTTTCTGAGTACCCATTCATCTAATTTTATGTTATCTAGCCCATCTTTTATTGCCAAGATTTCAGGTGCTATATTAGATTTATCTGATACCAGAAATTCCTTTACAACTTTGTGAAATTCTTAACATTTTAATTTGCTACCTGTTAATGCAATTTTAACAAACAGGTAATTACAGGTAGATAATTTTTATGATGTTTACACTCTGTTAGTGCTGATTTCAGGTGTGATAATCTGATAAATTTTATTAAATCCGCCAGTTCTTTATTGTTTAAATGTTTTAATAGCATATTCTCTGTCAATAAGTTCATTAGGTCACTAGAATGTATAATTGCGATCAATATATGTCTATGTATCAGCTATCTAAAGTGGTGCTCCAAATAGCGGAGGAAATTCCAAGAAAGAAGGAAACCAGATTTCTCCGAAGTCCTTCCAAATTCCGAAAAATGGTGAGGAAGCAACCTCCCCATGGTAAATCCCTACCAGTTGACAAAATTTCAACCTGATTCGATAAGAAACGTAGGTGATGTCTCTAAAAAAACTTTATTGAGTAACAACAAGATGTCTGATAATATGCAGACATAATAATGTATGCAAAAGGATTACAAAACTGTTTACCCAGGGCAAAATGATTTTTCTTTGTTAGTTTCAGTTTCTTTGGTTTTCCCCAAATTAAACCACGCACATAAGATCTAGTTATTTATTTACTTAAAATACAGTAAAAATTTTTTATAAATTTAATATTGCATTTTTCTTACAAGGATAATAAAGGCATATAATTAATAATTGAGAAAAATGAGTCTGAAAAATGTTTGATCGACAAGAACCATAGTTTTTAATGTAAACCACATACATGTATCTTATTAGTTTTGGTTTGATTCGAAATTTTCATCTAGTCTGTCACAATTCAATTTTGGTTTGTAATTGGGTTGACGATTTGACTGACTTGATGATTTAGTACCTCAACAAAAAGTTGCCCTGTATGCACACTAGTACAGATAGACCATTAAACATGCTCACACATCTCACACATACAAAAACATGTTCTGAGATAAATCCCTAGAGATAATTAAGTTGCTTTCATTAAAAATAGAAGAAAAATCACTGATGTGAAGTTAAGCAACATTACAAACAACCTATAAGTAATGTAGTCTTTCTGTGACATAATGAGACATAATATTTTGATGTTGGATTATGTTTTTTTTTAAATCAAACAAGAATCTCTTTGTAAGCCAAAATTGAAAATGCTGAATTACCTCCCCTATAGTTATAAATGATGTGGTCAGTATTGTTATATGGATGGTGAACCCAGAGCCCCAACTCAAATCAAATAAGAATCTCTTTGTAGAAATGTTTGCGTTTTGTAATAGAAGTACCATAAATTGTACAAAGAATAAAACATCTGACATAAATCATAATTTCACCTACAATAAGACCTGAAATACATGGCTTCCAACGGCTCTTTTATTATACTGATGTTGCCGTTTCGGAGCCATGTATTTCAAGTCTAACCTACAATAATCTCATCATTTGATCAATGAATGTAGGAAAATTTTATACTTATCCTATTGAGTAACCCAGAAAAAAATTGATCTTGAAATAACATAACATACAAATTTTTTTTATAACTTCCATGGTTATATAAATAACTTCCTTCTGTTTGATGTCGTTTGTTTGAAGTGATTTATTATTTACTGGTTTTAATTGTAAAGACTTTTCATGATGTAAATGTCACTGGCTAATATTTCTGTATTGAAATTTATTTATTCATGTTGTCCTCTGAATATAAAAGCTAAATCCAATGTGAAGTAAAACTAAAAGAAATGCAGATCAATGACTAATAGATTATAGATTATATATGGTGTAAAGAGATGCATGGTGGTTTTAAATACCCAGGTTATAATGTCAGTGTATGGATTTTGTAAGGTTGTGTTTTAAATTGTCAGGATTATATCTAAAATGGTGAAGTTATTGATTGATATAGATGGATATCCCATTATGACAAATTTCTAATTTAGTATATAAGGTCTAGATTTAACTTGGTGAAGATTAATTTAATCTCAGATGCGTATTGTGTTTTATCTCGTTTAACAATTATTTAATTAATGTCTCAGTCAAGAATATATTTTTTATCGTATATTGAGTCATTTACCAGCAAATACTTTCTCTGAAGCTACAACTCCAAAAAACTCGGGTCTGAGAATTATTCTTGTAAGGACTGATATGAGTTTGAAGTTTTCGAATACATAATTGATAGATGCTATTAATAACCATGTGTAATTTTCCTCGTGTAACAATTTGTCCATTGACATTACTGTCGGCCATGTTTGGGTCTGTCCAGGTCTGACCAAGACTTGAAAATAGGTAGTGACTGTTCTTTTACCAAGCACTTGACATGTAGAAATGAAAGTTATGGGGTCTTTAAAGGGTGACCATAAAAACCGAAGCCCCATGACACAGCATGTGTGGCACATTAAAAACCCTCCCTGTTCATTGCCCTATAAGTGTATTGCAAACAAAGGTAAGAATTTCTGCCATTTTTTCCTATAGCTGGCATTGTCTCGATAAAAGTGAAATATTTTTGACTTGGACATAAAAACCTGATCAAACAAAAAACAAATCAAGTCCATATGAAGGATCCATTATAAAAAATATCATTTAACACATTTTTCTTTGAGAACAAAATTTTTCCCCTTCCATTAGAAAAGTCCGGAGAACTGTTGATAACAATGATGCACTGTCCATCTGTTTCATCCTGTTGAACTCAAATGGATAGATAGGAAAATCTTCCTCAGGCTTCTTTCTGTGCAGTTTTTCTCAGTAGATTAAAGGAAACTTATAATTTATTTGTTTGAAAGGATAAATAAAATTATCTAGACAATGTAAAAATTGACAATTATTTTATTATAAAAATAATGGATGGATAACTACATGGGTACTGATTGTATTAATATGGACTTTTAGGTGTCTTTGAACATCAGTTCATGCCTAATGACACAAAATTCCTACAGCCTTGTTATATCAGTTCAGCCAGTCTTAAGCTTTTTATGGTAAAAGGCTACTGTTTTTAAAAAAAATACATGTAGGTTGAAATTAGTACTTTTCAGGCCAGGCATTTTTTTTTCAATTTGACAAGGATGATATTTATTTTTGGTAATTTCTTCTTATATTTGCCAATCACACTTACACACAAACTTCTGAGAATGTCTAAAACCATGTAAGATATTTTTTTAACATAACAAAATATATTAGTATTTCAAACTGAACAATTTTTTTTAGAGTGGAGGTTATCTTTAATTATTTTAGTTAATATGCAGAAAATGAACTTTTTTTTTTTGTTGACCTATGGCTAAATAATTACGAAAGCCTATTAGGCTCATGAATAAAAAAAATTCAAAGGCGTAATAACGCGAAATAAAGGCGTAATAATGCGAAATAACGCGAATTAAAAGGCGTAATAACGCAAAATAAAGGCGTAATAACGCAAATTGAAAGGCGTAATAACGCGAAATAAAGGCGTAATAACGCGAAATAAAGATGTAATAACGCGAAATAAAGGCGTAATGACGCGAATTGAAAGGCGTTATAATGCGAAATAAAGGCGTTATAACGCGAATTGAAAGACGTAATAACGCGAAATAAAGACGTAATAACGCGAATTGAAAGGCGTTATAATGCGAAATAAAGGCGTTATAACGCGAATTGAAAGACGTAATAATGCAAAATAAAGGCGTAATAACGCGAAATAAAGGCGTAATAACGCGAATTAAAAGGCATAATAACGCGAATTGAAAGGCGTTATAACGCCTTTATTTCGCGTTATTACGCCTTTATTTCTTGTTATTACGCCTTTCAATTCGCCTTAAAACCCCTTATTTCGTTTTATGACGCAAGTTGCTTACCATAATGGTGTGGAGGTCCAGGGTTTAAAGATCTATTTTTCGCACCATTACATACATTATTAAAAGTGTGTGTGTGTGTGTGTGTGTGTGTGTGTGTGTGTGTGTGTGTGTGTGTGTGTGTGTGTGTGCACATATACATTATATGTAATGTAATTAGTTTTTATATGTATAATTTCTATGAAAATTTAAAAAACTGTACATCATCCGATTCTGCGCTGAAATGAATAGTTATTTCTGAAACCGTTCCATTTGTCAATTTTAAAGTATTTTTCATAAAGAGTGTCTTTGTACACATGGCTATTTATGAATTAGATCCTGATTAACTTTTAATAGTGATTAAATGACATTTGTGTCTATCTTAGTTAATATCGACAGATCAAGGTTTATTCACTTTCATTTGCATTAGGCTGTCTAAAAGAATTTAAACTAAAATCAATCTGTTTGTGGAAAGGGATATTAACCTTTGGAGAGAAACGATTCTCAAGGGAAGTGACTGCTTTTATTTCGCGTTATTACGCCTTTCAATTCGCGTTATTACGCCTTTAATTCGCGTTATTACGCCTTTATTTCACGTTATTACTCCTTTATTTCGCGTTATAACGCCATTATTTCGCGTTATTACGCCTTTATTTCTCATTATAACGCCTTTCAATTCGTGTTATTATGCCTTTATTTCGCGTTATTATGCCTTTATTTCGCGTTATTACGCCTTTATTTCGCGTTATTTCGCCTTTCAATTCGCGTTATTACGCCTTTAATTCGCGTTATTAAGCCTTTATTTTGCGTTATTACGCCTTTATTTCGCGTTATTACGCCTTTTAATTTTTTTTATTCATGAGCCTAATAGGCTTTCGTAAATAATGACACAGCCCTTTTATACAATTTGTTCAGTCAGTCCTACCCGAGCACTTCAAGGCATAAGATCAATGTATTTTAAGGTTTAAAGTTTAAACTAGAACGTTCTATTTAGACAAGACTTCTAAATTAAACATGGTATATTATCCTAATTGATCTTTTTTTTTACTACTGCTCACCTTTCGCACTTTAACTGGAGACCAGCTTCCATATCCAGACCAAGTATATAACATTTAAACTAAATTAACCCTCGGAAAAGCTTAGCTCTTCACCACTAAATACATGTATATAATGTTGACTTTTTTTTTCTTTTCCATTTAATCGTTATTTTAACAATGTCACAGCGTTCGATGTTTGGGGTATTGAAAATGTTTTTTATTTATGAGGTCTAGAATCAAAAAAGGCTTTTATTTGCATAGATACCACTATGGTTCATATTTATAAAGTTTTGTTTCCGAGAATATACGTTGGTTGCAAATATAACAAATATATAAAAACGACTACAGTAATTATCAGTTCAAACATAGAACTTGAACCTTTAATAATGACCCATAACTAATTGACAGAGCCCTCTCGTATTAGTTCAACCAGTTCTAAGTACTTAAGGATATTGAAATTTTAAAATTTAAATTAGAACTTGTCATTTTGACATTATTGGTACAGTCATCTATTTTTAAATCAAGTGCAGCCATTAAAATAGTTTTATTCATTTATAAGCATTTTTATTGCTTGGTCTGATTTTTTTAATTTCAAAATTAAAATCCGTGTCAGAAGTTATTAAGAATTTAATAATGATATGATAATATTTAATAATGTTACAATCTATACAAGTTTAATGAAAATCAATAATTTTTAGGAATATCACGAAACAATGATAGGTACTTTTGAAATATATATATATATATATATATATATATATATATATATATATATATATATATATATATATATATATATTTCTATATTTATACATATATAAAGGTATTGTAGTTAGGTATGAATAACCTTACATGATTGATTAGAAATCTAGAAGTGTTTTGTTCCAATAATAACATTGTTTTGGCAACAGTATCAACTATAAACTACAGAGTAAAAAGACGTGTAAATAGTTCCTTACATTACAATTATTGACTGACCTTCGTGAGACTAATGGACCAATAATATATAGATCATTATACATAATTAACATGTATGAGACAGAAAGAACATAAAAAAAAAACCAGTGAGACTCACTTGAGGTAGTCCAATAGTGTAGTGATTTTGTATTAGTTGCCCATTATAATCAAATTAATCAAACTCACTTTTTGTGAGTTTATTTTTTATGGTGGTTTTTATTGGCAGGTGCCCGTAATAACAAGTCATAAAATATTAATAAAATCACTTTTGGTAATTTTTTATTATGGTGGTTTTTATAGGCAGGTGTCCTTTAGTACCAAATTATAAAACAGTAAAAAAATCACTTTTTGTAGTTTTTAGCTCACCTGAGCCAAAGGCTCAAGTGAGCTTTTCTGATCAAAATTTGTCTGTCGTCGTCGGCGGCGGCGTTGTCGTCGTCGTCGTCGTCGTCCATGGCGTAAACTTTTACATTTTCAACTTCTTTTCTAAAACTATGAGGTAGATTTCAATGAAACTTGGTCAGATGCATATATGGGCCAGTGCAATTCAGATTTGTTCGTGACGTTGTCATGGCTCCCAAAACTAGGTCAAGGTGACCCATGGTTCCAAAAAACTTAAAAAATCTTTTTCTCCGAAAGCGATGATGGGAGAAAAAATCTGATGTGATATTTGGCTTCTCTAGGGTCTTAAGCTTATAAATTGTTCATTTCGTGAAATTTGGTAAAAAATTAGGTTACGCGTTTTTGTGTTTAATTTTGAAAATTTCGTAAAATGGCTTCAAATTATTATAACTTGACTATATGAATAGATATTGACATGGGGTTTTCAGTTTTGACTTTTTCTTGAAATATCCTTCAAAATGGGGTCAAGGTCAAAGTTCAAGGTCATGACCTAGTTTGTAATTTGTGCAGTTTTAGGCTTTTTTCTTCCAAATTATAAGTGATATATAATATTAAAACATTGTTAAAATGTTAAGCAGGACAAAATGTAAAAAGGTACAAAGTTTCGTAACTGTATGTTAATGCATGTAGGAGTTGTTGCCCCTGAAATGTTATTTTTTTGCTAAAAAAGACTATAATTGTGCGTTAGCTTGAAAACTATAAACTTTTTGTATAGGCATGTATTATAGAATATTGTAGGTATAAATATGACGAACATTTTGATATATGGCTCAAGGTCATACATTCAAAGGTCAAGGTCATAGGTGCATAAAAAGACTGAAATTGTTAATTATCTTGGAAACTATTAACTTTTTGTATTGGCATGTATATTAGATTATTGTAGGAATTGATATGGTGATCATTCTGATATAAGATTCAAGGTTTTACATTTGAATGTCAAGGTCATAGATGCATAAAAAGACCCAAATTGTTAATTATTTTGAAAACTATTAACTTTTTGCAAAGGTATATATACTAGAATTTTGTAGGTATTGATATGACAATCATTTTGATATGTGGCTCAAGGTCATACATTCAAAGTTCAAGGTCATAGGTGCATAAAAGACTGAAATTGTTTATTATCTTGGAAACTATTAACTTTTTGTATGGCATGTATATAAGAATATTGTAGGAATTGATATGGTGATTATTCTGATATAAGATTCAAGGTCTTACGTTTAAAGGTCAAGGTCATAGATGCATAAAAAGACTCAAATTGTTAATTATCTTGAAAACTATTAACTTTTTTGTAGGAATGTATATTAGAATATTTTATGTATTTTTGCAAATGATTTTGGATATATCCTCAGGTTGGTCATGTCCTCAGGTGAGCGTTAAGGCCCATGGGCCTCTTGTTTATTATGGTGCTTTTTATAGGCAGGTGTCCTTTAGTACCAAGTCAAAAAAACAGTAAAAAATCACTTTTGGTAGTTTTTTATTATGGTGTTTTTTATCAGCAGGTGCCCTTTATTAACAAGTCATAAAACAGTAATAAAATCACTTTTGGTAATTTGTTATCATGGTGGTTTTTATTGACAGGTGCCCTTTATTAATAAGTCATAAAAACAGTTAAAATCCATTTCTGTATTCTGTTATTATACTGATTCTTAATCAGCAGGTGCCCTTTATAAACAGGTCTTAAACAGTAAAAACTGCTTTTGGTAGTGTGTTTACATAGTGATTTTTTTCAGCAGGTATCCTTTATTAATAGGCTATTAAAACAATAATAAAATCACTTAAGCTAGTCTTTAATTATAGTTAATTTTTCAGCAGGTGCTCTTTATAATCAGTGTATAAAAACCGTATTTATTTTTTGTTGTTATTCATGTGAAAAAGACAGAGATATAATACTAGTGATTTTATCAGCAGGTGCCCTTTATAATCAGATCATATAACATGGTTTACATATCAGTATGTCTATAATTGCCTCTGTTAGTGTTGGGTATGTGCTCTTTAAACAAAGACTTATTAAACAGGTCCTAGTGGGTGGGTTGGAGGGTGGGCTGTATTGACACGCAATCAAGGTTATTCACATTTTCATGGTCTGTCTTGGAGTGCTGGATGAGACGGGAAGAAAATTACTAAATTTTGGAAAGCAAACCTGAGCAAACATTTTTTTAACATGATACCAAATTTAATATTGTTAAGTTTGAATAACCATTAGGAATTTAGGAGTGGAGTGGAGTGGAGTAATGGTGTTTTACACCCCAGTCAAGATTCTTTCACTTATTTTGAGGCGGTCAGTTCTGGAATGGTGGAGGAAACCGGAATGCCTGGAGAAAACCACCGGCCTTCAAAAAGAAAACTCAGAAAGTTTCTCACACTAGGTTCTGTCCCGAGTGGGATTCGAACCTAGATGGTGAGAGGCACTGTGATCTGTAAGCGCCCTCTTTAGACCACTCGGCCACCAAGGCCCCACTAGGAGTTTAGGATTTAGGGAATGTTGAATATCTGCCTTTATAAGCAATTTCTCTTTATACAAAGATGAAGTTAATTTCTAATGAACAGTTCAGATAAATATGTTTGAATCTATGTTGCTTGCCTTGATAAGTAGGTGGTCATCGTACAAAGGTTACAGGTTTAAGGAAGTTACTCTCACATACAGGAGCTATTTTTAGAAAAAAAAAGTTGGTGTTAATATCTGTAATATTGTTTTGGTCATTTGTAAACAAGGGTAAACTCACATTTATAAGAGATAATAAAAAGAAAGTTAGCCTAATTGAATTGTACAACTGTTATAAAATACTGTCTGGTTCAGCCAATATAATTGCCTAACATAATCATAATATACATATATAATTGGGTTATATCAGTATGTTTATGACATGTATTCAGCTATAAATGTCATATTTATGGTTGTATGTGATAATTTTAGATATTTTATAATTTATCTATATAAAGTTGATCTATTATTAAATCTAATTTCCTGTTTGATTATTTTTTTACTTTTACTAGAAGTAACTTTTATCACAGATATTATTGATAGGTAACAAATTAGAATCTCACTATTTATCAATTACAGAACATAGGGAGAACCTAGAAATCTGTAGTCGAATAAAAGGTTTTTGGCAATATCCAGAACCCTTCAAGAACATGTAAAGAAAATAATAATAAAATAATTATAATAATTATAATTTATAGATTATAAAAAATTATAATAATAGAAAATGAATGAATAAATAAATAAATAGATTAATAAATAAATAAATAATGCACACACACACACACACACACACACACACACACACACACACACACACACACACACACAAAGGATATACAACACATATTTAGGCTGTTTTATAACCCCCAACTTTGAATAGACACTGGATATAATGGAGTCTTTTGGTGTCATTTTGGTATAAATATAGGGCCCATACCGTTATTCTTATATTACAGTATTGGTCTTTAAATAAGCACAAGATAGTGGGTCTTTTTAGTGGGAATAAATTTTGGTGGTTTTGACAGAAGAAAAAGTCATTTGAAAATTTGAATGTATATATTTTGGCTATCTAAAACAACTAAGTCACACTGGTATACAAATATTTTAATGATTGTTTCAGTGATTTTAATACTAGTGCCAAAATATGCCAAGATTCAGATTGTCTGATAAAATTAATGATCTATTTTATTGATATATTTTATTTTTATTTTGCAAATTTGTGCCATTTCCCAAAAATATCTTTTTATTCTGTTTCAGAATTTATTTAATGGTAATGTTAAGAAAATACATGTATATTTTTAAAACAAGCGTTTTTTTAAATTTTCAGTCCCAGGATGACATAGTATTTGAGACATTCTATCATCGCAGTGGACGGGAGTTTCAGTGTATGTACCTGGGTGGTATAAGGTACTACCTTGATGATTGGGGGTCAAAGGTAATTAAATAAATATGCTTAAAAATAAACTTTTTATAGAATAGTGTTTTTATATCAAAATTTAATTTGTAAAATTTTACTTAGGTTTTTATTTTTTTAAAGTGTTTACAATTCAAAAAGAACCTGAGCTCTTTCTTAAAATGATAAAAAGTACATTGGCATTATGCTGATTTTACAATAAATCTTGTTAATATTTCAGTCTGTCAGAAGGAAATAACTCAAACTTACTTCATTTTATAAATTTTAAATCTTTGATGGAACTTATAGATGGTGTTTCACAAATGTTGCAGGAATTGTATTATAGGCTTGTTCTTGAAAACAAATAGCTACTATTTCGCTCAATTACTGTATTTTCAAAGTCAATTTTGTTACATACTTGTAAGACTTTTAATGTATAATATATTTTTAGATGGTTTTTTAACAGTAAATTGTCTTTTTTTGCTAAAAACATAAACTAAACTAGGATGCTGTAATAATTTTTAGTCAATTTAATGATATTTTTGTAACTTTAACTTAAGTTTAACATCATTATATTACAGGAATGGCAGGTGTTTCCAAAGAGATGGTACAATGAGGGTTTACTTATTACAAATACCGTTGTCAAGGACGACCAGGCTGTAGCTGTAGGTCATGTTTGATATAACTAGACTGAGAAAGAGAGAGACAAGTCTCAGAGAGAGAGCATGGTGTTGATTACAGTTTGGTGACATAAGAGTATATAAATTAAAGCCAAAAATAATAATAATAAATAAACAAATAAAGAAGGAAGGAAAGAGGGAGGTATTGCTATCATCTAAAAGTCATGAAGGAAAGGATGTGTCAGAATAAATACTGAAAAAAAATCAACTTTGCAGTCAGTTTTGAATAAGAGAAAAGGAAAGAAATTAATTATTATTGCATGTACTGAGAACTTGTAAATCAGAATTTATCTCTTTAAATGTAAACCATCTTAAGCTTTTACAAGAGTCTAAAGAGAAACAGGGAATAAGGGATGAAAAGAAATAAGATTTGTTCATGTGTAAATTTAGATTTGATTTTGTGCAATGTAGCCCAGTTCATTACTCTCGCAAATACAAATATTTGTTTCAAAACTGAATTTTTAATATTGTTATTTATTTGTATTGTAAATTGACATCATTGATAAAATTTCAGGAACACAACAGGAGAAGAGATGCCTCTGGAGCAGCAGGTGCTAGTACTTCCAGGTCAAGAGGTCAAGGTCAGGGTCAAGATGACAGAGAGGGTGTTATCATCCATCCCTCAAAAGGCAAAATTAATACTTATATATTCCAGGTAACTATTAATAATTAATTGAGTATGGTGAGTTTTTTAGGGCTTAAGTGTCAACATAAGTAAAAACTGCAGCATCTTGGCCAGGTATTCAAGGTTTTGGTTGAAATATTTTTAGTAAATTGGCAGGTATATACATGAATTTGTCATGTGACAGTTCATCCATTAAAAAACTGTTTGTCCGTATGTTTTGTAGTTTACCTCACAATTATATTATATAACAACACAAGAGAGTGTTTAATAAATTTTGACAAAAATTGCTCAAAATGGCATCTATGCTTTTAAATTGATCAATTGAATGAAAAACTTCAATAAAAGTTTAGATAGCAAAGTTTAGAAAACATTACTATTTGAAATTTATTACTTGGTCAATAATTTTGTTGTCTATAGTAAAATAAAGGTAGTTCTCTAGAGGAAAAATGATTTGAATTTTTTGAATTTGACCACTACAATTTCTTTTAACAATCAAAACGAAAAAAAAAAAAAAAAAAATTAAGAAATTTAAAAAAATACATGATATTTTCAGTCGAAATCTTTGTAATGAAGATAATAGCTAATACATGCATGTTATAATTTAGTTTTCTATTTATTTCAAAACTTAAGTTTTTCTAATTCATAATTGTATTGAAAATTTTTTCTAGCTGAAGGCAGAAGAAGGGTTTTCTTTTTTATTTTTTTGTATTTTTTTTAAATCAATAAATCACCTTAGCCTCAATTACTGATAACAACCTAAAATATTGATATATAAAAATAGATCAAATAGATAAAAATAGATAGTCATTGAGTTCTATTTTTATACAAAATTACTATTTTAGTGTTAAATTTTCCTCTTACTTGTCATTTTGATTAAATACAAATAATATAACATCCTTACAGACTTGAGGATTATTAACAATATTTATTAATTCCATTGGACAAATATTTAAGATAATAGAATGTTTTGCATTGATTTTTGCTTTGAGCCTATTATTATATTTTTTTTGTAACAAAAGTTTCTATGTATAGATTACCTGTTAATTAATCATCACCATTGTTTATCAGAAGAAAAATGTAAATTTCATACACATATAACTTGAGTTACTGCTGATATCTGACAAAATTAACTTACTTTAGAGAAATATTTATAATTTGTTTCATTAAAAAATTGCCCTTTTGAATGACAAAACAATGATCTTATTGGTTCACAAATTTAGTAAATTAAAAGAGGCTAGATCTCCTGCCATAAAGAATTTTTATGGTTATTTCTATACATGTATTTATATGGAGATTCACACCAAAATGTATTATTGGAACAAAATGATATTGTTACATAAATTGCTAATTTTAAGTTTTTCAATACTTAGACATGAATGTGTTGTTCATTTGTTCCTATCTTCTACCTGTTCCCTATATGTGTTGTTCATTTGTTCCTATCTTCTGTCAGTTCCTTATATATGTTGTTTTTGTTCTAACCTTCTATGTGTTTTCTGTATGTGTTGTTCATTTGTTCTTATCTTCTACCTGTTCTCCACATGTGTTGTTCATTTGTTTTTCTACCTGTTCTCCACATATGTTGCTCATTTGTTCTTCTACCTGTTCTCCACATGTGTTGTTCATTTGTTCTTATCTTCTACCTGTTCTCCACATGGTTTGTTCTTATCTTCTACCTGTTCTCTACATGTGTTGTTCATTTGTTCTTATCTTCTACCTGTTCCCTATGTGTGTTGTTCATTTGTTCCTATCTTCTACCTGTTCCCTATGTGTGTTGTTCATTTGTTCCCATCTTCTTCCTGTTCTCCACATGCGTTGTTCATTTGTTCTTATCTTCTACCTGTTCCCTATGTGTGTTGTTCATTTGTCCCTATCTTCTACTTGTTCCCTATGTGTGTTGTTCATTTGTTTCTATCTTCTACCTGTTCCCTATATGTGTTGTTCATTTCTTATCTTGTACCTGTTCCCTATGTGTGTTGTTCATTTGTCCCTATCTTCTACTTGTTCCCTATGTGTGTTGTTCATTTGTTCCTATCTTCTACCTGTTCCCTATATGTGTTGTTCATTTCTTATCTTGTACCTGTTCCCTATGTGTGTTGTTCATTTGTTCCCATCTTCTTCCTGTTCTCCACATGCGTTGTTCATTTGTTCTTATCTTCTACCTGTTCCCTATGTGTGTTGTTCATTTGTCCCTATCTTCTACTTGTTCCCTATGTGTGTTGTTCATTTGCTCCTATCTTCTACCTGTTCTCCACATGTTTTGTTTATTTGTTCTTTTGTTCTACCTGTTTTCTACATGCTTCTATAAATCTGTTTATTGTAGAGGAAACATAATATCCACTGTTTTGCGGACCCCATCTCTGGGCAGTGGATGCGAATGCCGATAGGATATGAACTCCACCATGAGCTAGTTGCTAGACTTGTTGATCAAGTGGAAGAAGCATTACCTAACTGGAAAGACAGACATGACATATTAGCAATGTTAAGACAATGTAACTATGATGCTGATGAATGTATATCCACTTATTTGCATTTAGAAGGAGATGGTAGGTCTTCTCTCTCTCTCTCTCTCTCTCTCTCTCTCTCTCTCTCTCTCTCTCTCTCTCTCTCTCTCTGGCATTTAAAATTTGTAAACTTACAATTGGTATTTTTTTGACAAGCCAGTGTTAATATATTAGAAAGCAATTATTGTCTTTTGTCTTATAGAAAATGTCATTTAGAGCTTTAGCAGTTACATAGGATGACTAGTATGATTCTGTGGATTGTTGGTTTATAATAAGAACAGAAGGCATGATTAAAAAAAATATAAATTTACTTCATAGAATTGTTTTATTTGCCAAGAAAATCAAGGATTTTTGAGAAACAGCTTGAGTTCCATAAAAAATGCTTTTGTGGAACAAGTTTTCAGCATAATTATTCTGTAAAATATGAAATTTTATTAACTTCAATTTCCACTTTAGCCTGAAACAAAACCATCCATGTTTAAAATAAATGAGGCATTTCTAGAACATTTTGAGCATAATCATTCTGTAAAATGTAGGATTTAGTTATGTCTTCAGTTTGTTGTTTGGTAAAAAAAAACTTTAAATCTGGTAGCAGACGCTGCTTTGCTGTACACAAAGTACATGTATTCTGCAATATAGGTTTTGTGAATGAGCCTTTTAAATAGGAAAGTAACGGTGTCAATGTCAAGCAACAGCATTAACATATGATCTGACCAATAAAGAAAACATAATATTCAGTCAAACTAAATGGAATACTAAGTTGTACTGGATTGTTCATTAATGCTTATCAACTTTTATTAAACAACTATATTTTAATAATATTTGTTTGATCTACATTATAGTATGGTTGACAGCTCCTAAAACATCAAAAGATGCTAAAACTTTGAAAGAAAAAGATGACAAAATAGCAGATCTACAAAACATGCTTAAACACCTGGTTTGTATCACTCTGTCTCTTTACTTACATATATTTTAATTAAGTCTCAATCATTACTGGCATTGTTAAACTCCCTCCTCCCTCTTTGATATACATTTATTTACAATTACAGAAACTATATACCTAATAGCACTAGGACACACACACACACACACACACACACACACACATGTGTGTGTGTGCCTGCATCTTCAATCTAATATAATTTATTTATCACAGTGCTTCTCGTCATCTAGGGACCACTGCGGTTGCTCAGTTGATAGAGTGCTCGCTCCGTAAGTGGGAGGTTTTGGGTTCGAAACCCGATCAGGTCTGACCCTAAGACTTGAAAGTGTGTAGTGACTGCATGTAACACTATATTCCACTCCCTTTTTATTACTTTTTTGTGAATGTAAAATGAAGAAATACTATATAATGTTTTATGCTATCTATTTATAATTATTTCACAATGTGATATTTACACTTATATTATTTTTATGCACTTATTTATAATGCAGATCGTATCCTAAAAATAAGTTTTCTGAAATAAACATCGGATTCATTATGCCTTTAGTTTTCTTAATATGATAATTTTTAATTTAATTTAGAATGAAGAATATAAAAAAGAGAAACAAGCCAGACAAGATGCTGAGAAAATGGTAAAAATATTGCTTACGTGATCATTTTATTTTATTATTATTATTATTATGTATTTTTTTTTATGATACATTTGTACTAGTACAGTTATAATTTGTATTTTCCAGTGTGTCTTTTTGTACATAATTGAATTTGTTTTGACCAGACCCCAGTTTCACAATTATTCGCTCAGCTGACTGTACATTTAACTCAAATGGGAGATTAATATTTCAGTGTCAATTTTTAAGAAATTTTGCAGTTAAAATTGAATGTTGAATATCTAATGTTATATTTAAACTGTTTATTTTAGCTTTTTTGAACAAAACAAAAAAATTGACTCATAAAACTTAACATTTTTAACATTTTCACAATCATATTTTTTCAATTGAGTGTACTCAACTCAAATATTGATGAGAGAAAATTTGGGAATATTTGAGTTGAGAGTTCACTAAATTGGAAATTATGAATGTGAAACTAGGGCCAGGACAGTAAATCACATGTCATATTTAAAAAAAGGTGCCAGCTGCTATAGATTATCAGTATTTGTAACAAATTTTCATTTGAAAAAAAAAGGCACAATAATTCTGAGTACAGGTTTTTACGATTTCCAGATTAAAAGATGTATCAGTTACTATTTTTTTAACATCCAGAAATAGGAATTGGTGTATAACAGTTTTGAGATTGAAGGTTGACATCTCTGTGTTTAAATATTATAATACTTTATACTTTGTAATTACTATATGAAATAGTCCGCCTGTTGATTGAAGACTACCTTTGATAACGAGTAAAATAGTCTATATCTGTTACAGGCTTATACAATATTTAGTTATTTTTTATTTCAATAATTTAGGTTGCAGATCTGGAGGATAAATTAACAAAATTAGAAGTAGACAATAAACAAGTAGAAGCACAAATGATGGCATTAGCTGGAAACAGACCCAAAACAGCACGACCAAAAACACCACAGGTATGGTTAAACAGGTTACCTCAGGTATGATAAAAATAAATACCCATGTACTATAGGTATGGTAAAAACACACAGGTATGGTTAAACGAGCTACCTCAGGTATGATAGAAATATATACTACAGGTATGGTGAAAACACACAGATATGGTAAAACACCACAGGTATGGTTAAACAGGTTACCTCAGGTATGATAAAAATAAATACCCATGTACTATAGGTATGGTAAAAACACACAGGAATGGTTAAACGAGTTACCTCAGGTATGATAGAAATATATACTACAGGTATGGTGAAAACACACAGATATGGTAAAAACACCACAGGAAGGTTAAACTAGTTACCTCAGGTATGATAAAAATAAATACACATGTACTACAGTTATGGTAAAAACACACAGGTATGGTTAAACTAGTTACCTCAGGTATGATAGAAATATATACTACAGGTATGATGAAAACACACAGGTATGGTAAAAACACCACAGGTATGGTCAAACTAGTTACCTCAGGTATGATAGAAATATATATGGTACTACAGGTATGGTAAAAACACCACAGGTATGGTAAAACACCACAGGTAAGGTTAAACAAGTTACTTCAGGTATGATAGAATATAGATACTACAGGTATGGTAAAAACAGAAGGTATGGTAAAAACACCACAGGTAAGGTTAAACAAGTTACCTCAGGTATGATAAAAATAAATACTACATGTGTAGTAAAAAAAACAAGATATGGTAAAAACACCACAGGTACTACAGGTATGGTAAAAACACAAGGTATGGTAAAAGCACCACAGGTAAGGTAAAACGCCACAGGTATGGTAAAACACCACAGGTAAGGTTAAAAAAGTTACCTCAGGTATGATAGAATATATATACTACATGTGTAGTAAAAAAAACAAGATATGGTAAAAACACCACAGGTACTACAGGTATGGTAAAAACACCACAGGTATGGTTAAACTAGTTACCTCAGGTATGATAAAAATAATACTACATGTATTGTAAAAACACAAGGTATGGTAAAAGCACCACAGGTAAGGTAAAACGCCACAGGTATGGTAAAACACCACAGGTAAGGTTAAACAAGTTACCTCAGGTATGATAGAATATATATACTACATGTGTAGTAAAAAAAACAAGATATGGTAAAAACACCACAGGTACTACAGGTATGGTAAAAACACCACAGGTATGGTTAAACTAGTTACCTCAGGTATGATAAAAATAATACTACATGTATTGTAAAAACACAAGGTATGGTAAAAACACCACAGGTAAGGTAAAACATCACAGGTAAGGTTAAACAAGTTACCTCAGGTATGATAAAAATAAATACTACATGTATGGTAAAAACACACAGGTAGGCTAAAAATAAACATCACAGGTATAGTAAAAAATCTTTATGGTATGGAAAAATTAAAGGTATAATCACAGGTAACAGAGTCCTTCAGAGGAGACATTAAAAAACTAATGCCCCATGTGATGACAGGCATGCCATTCTAATATACAGCTACAACTGCTGTCCACCCTGGTAGCTGAGTTGGTAGAGTGCTCACTTCATATTTGAGATCAGGGATCGAACCCTAGCCAGGTCTGACCAAGACTTAAAAATTGGTAGTGCATGTACTGTTCTTTCACCAAGCACTAAGCATTTACAAATGAAAGTCACAGGGTCTTTCTGATGATACCTCAAAAACAAATTGCCCGTGTCATGGCAGGCATGGCACACTAGAAAATATTACTTGCACATTGCCCATAAGTGCAATACAAAGGTAAAAATTTCTGCCACTTAACTTATAAAGTGTTTGTGACATCTCAATATAAGTGAAATATTCTTGACTGGGACAAAAAAAAACCCATTAAATCAAATCAATAAAGGTACAGGTAGAGGAAGAAGGTTTTTGTTTTTCAAGTAAAAAACATTTAGACAAATAAAAATTAAAAAAAAGTATCTATTGTCTTTCAGGTTGTGACACAGGTTGTAAAAGAACAAACAGTGAATCCAGAAGATATAGAGATACTGAATGAAAATGCTAAAGAACTTCGTACTGCACAAGTTCATTTACGACATGAAATGCAGCGATATCTGGCACAGTATAAAGATATGCTGGGAAAAGTTAGTATCTATTGATTAGGAAAGGAAGAAAAATTTAAATACATTATATTGCATGAATTATGAAATTTTAGAGGATAATAAGCAGTGAAATAGGATTAAATTAATTATTTTTTTCGAGGGAAGTATGAAAATCAACATTTCTTCTTAACTACCTCTTCACTTCAAAATGAATTATATTACTTACGTACATCACTGCTTATTGTTTTTCTTGTATTTGTGTTATATTTTTTATTATATATATTACAGATTATTTATTTTAATTATTTATTACATCACTTTTCTGCTTTGTTTATGTCACTGGGATCAGAAATAATCACTGGTCATTCCTTTTGCAAAACTAAACGGAAGTAACTCTAATTTTAAAAATTCTAAATTGCAAATGAAGAAATTAAAAGTGTTATACTTGTGAAAATATATGTATTTTCATTGATGTGAAGATATACATTTTATCCATTAAATATTACATTACATTATTATTAGTATAAATAATTCTTAATATATATTTACTTTCTGTGGCTTTTTATGAGGCCACTTACTATTTGAATATGTGGTAACCCCATAGTGTTTTTAATAGTTGACCAACCTAGTTGGTGTCATCCCTTTTCTCATGTACAAGAAAAGTTTATATAATAATAAGAATCTGCATAACTTGGCATCATATAAATTGTTTACATGTAAAGACATGATTATGTTAATTTTCTGTTGTGACAAAACAAGGAAATATTATCATATTGGTAAAAGAAAGGTAAAAGATATCAGCGGAAAATTACAGACTTAAGTGCCTCTCAAACTAGGCTTTGACTTTATCACAACCATATGATCTTCAAAAATTTAAATTAGTAAAATAAAAATCAAAATAATTGTTTCTGACTGTGAAATTTTTTACAAAAAATTTAAAAAATCATAACATGAAAAACAATCAAATTAACAAAGTAAGAAATAATGAATGAAAATATTATTAATTATTAGGCCAATTCAACTTAATTGGTAGATTCTCATCCCTGCCCGCTCCACCAAAAATGTGCCACCCCAAGTCCATTTTATCTTCGTTTCCCATCCCAGGCATATTCAAAGTCTGTTCAGGAGTTGTCGAGTCTGTGGCAGTTTCGGAAAAGGGTTTTGAGCACTCCCTTAAAAACCGGAAGTTCGTGGTTGAAATCAAAAGTAGCTTCATACATGCTAAGGATAGAGCATGGTTTTCTTAATTTTGCATCTTGCCAGTGGTCTGAAAGACTTGTGGACATGGTAGGGGGCAAATATAGCAGAGACTCAACAGTTAGTGGAGGTGTACAATAATTAATAAGGGGTGATATAGACAAAAAGGACCCTATTGCGGATGTAGATGTCAACCATTTGAGAGTGCTAGTTTTCATATAAAATAAAAAATAAAAAAATGAAACCCTCCCACCCGCCCCAAAATTTTTGTCCAACCTGGATGAGACTCTACTATTTAAATTGAATTGGCCTTACATCACCGTACATAATGACTTTTGGTACAATACTGTATATGTATATTAAATTCAGTTGTACATGTTACATTTTTTGTATTAAAGTTTTCCAGTTCACTGTAATCTGTGTAAAAGTTGTAACATATTACAGGATTTCATTATATATCTATGTTTAATTTTAGGCTGTTGATGGTATGAAAAAATTGAAAGCCTCAGGAGCTGGCCAGTCTGAAGAATTAGAGGAAGTAAGAGCGTTGTACAGAAAGGAGGCAATGCAGCGTAAATTACTCTATAATCAGGTAATATTCAAAGCTTTTTTACAAATATGGTTTTTTGAGAACTTTGGAGTTGCAAACCGATGTATTTCAGTTCCATAGGATTACGATGTCCTATAGAAATTTTGGAGTTCAGAGTAAGAAAGAAAGTTGTAAGCACTTTGGAACATATGGAATCAAAATACAATCAAATTGCATGTTTTTTATTGACACGGGGAAATCCTTCTGTTTCACCTTCCAAATATATTTATTTAGAAATCAATGTGACAAAGGGGAAATAACTCAAATAAAGTCTATACAAAAAGAAAATGGAGTAAAACTTTGATTTATTGTTTCTATTAATCAATCAGATTTTGGCATTATAAAAGTGTTTGGTAATAAACCAAGGAAGGTTTATGAAAATAAAATCAAGAATATAAGAAATGGATTTTTAGACTTCAAAAATTGTGTTGCAATAAGAAATAGTAAAAGCTTTTTAGGGGCATTAAAATGTGGTTAAACTGTATAGTACTGTTTTAATTGAAGTTAAACAATTTACCGGTACATCACTTTACATTTACATGTATATCTTTTCTAATTCTAGTTACAAGAAATGCGAGGTAATATACGAGTATTCTGCAGAGTAAGGAAGGACGATAGAGCAGAAAACTGCTTGAAATTCCCGACAGATCAAGATATTGTGGCTATACATCCACAGACGGGAAAGAAGCTCTTCTCATTTGATAAAGTTTTTGCCATGGATGCCACACAAGAACAGGTAAGTTTTCTATAAAAAAAACTGTCAGTAGTTATTTTTATTGTTCCTATATAAATGGTAATTAATTTTTAAATTCTCTGTTTTTTAATTTTTATTGCTTCTGACGAAACTGTGTATGAACATATTAAAGGAAATGAAAAACGGTTTCATGTGAAAGCTTGGTGCAGACAAAGGCATGAAAGCACATGAAATGTTTCATGTGGAATTAAGTTTTTCATGTGTATACTGAGTGCTGAATGAACCTGTTCTAACATTGATAGACAGTTTACAACCCAATATGTGAGGAGTTTAATTTTAAAGACATTTTTAGATGCAGAACTGTAATAATTTAAGAACATAAAAAAAGAGAGAAATCTTTTCTATGTAGGTTACAAACTTGAAGATATTGATAAGGTAATAGAATAGTTGCTTCATAGGTATTTTAAAAGCATTCAAAACTACTTATTAGGACTTGGGAATTGGGAATGAAACTGTTCCCATTGGGCCTTATAGCCTTTGGCAACTGTTCTTCAGGTAATTTCTGATAAATTAAAACAATTATTTGATTGATTCAAAAGCACCCATGGAATAACTGTACATTTTAACCATTTTCCATTGATAAACTTTTGTAATTTGAAGTTTTTTCTTGTCTTTGATTAATTATTCAGTAATTGACCTTGAAAATGAAAAAAAAGTTATTTTATGATTTTTTGTGATTTTACAGAATTTTGTATTTTATACTGCTGCGACATAAATTGCATATGTAATTTAAATAAAACAAGGTATTTTTAGCTTGCTTGCGTACAGTAAAACAGATATTGCCATAATTCTGACTACTTGGTAAACATCTAATGTAAAGTTTCCATGGAAACCTACATGAAATTGGAATTATATTTGAATAAACAGGTGAATTATGTGGTGGCATTTGCCACCTTTTATACTCATTTGTGTAATACTTAATGACAAGGAGTATATTTCTTGTTTTATTTGACCAGATATTTGACGATACAAAACCAATTATAACGTCGTGTGTAGATGGATATAATGTATCACTATTGGCTTATGGACAGACTGGCTCTGGTAAAACATTTACAATGATGGGACCAGAAAACAATCCTGGTATTAATGTCAGGTAAGTAACAATATAAAAATATACTCTTTTAGAAAGTGTGTTAAATACTCGGTCAAAGCTATACTTCCTTTATATATCACATGTTTGTATCATTTTTGAGAATGACATCACTTTTATGAAAGACAATTAAATAATAAGTTCATTGTACAATACTGGCCGGGTCTGACCCAAGACTTGAAAGTAGGTAGTGGCTGTTATTTTGCAAAGCACTCGGCATTACGAAATGAAAGTCACGGTTCTTTCGGATGGGAACTTAAATTAAACGAGGTCCCGTGTCATGGCAAGCATGGAACAATAAAGAACCCTGCTGTATAATGCCATCAGTGCAACGCACAGGCAAAATTTCTGCACTTTGGCCTATAGCTGGCGACGTCTCGATGTAAGTGAAATATTCTTGACTGGGAAGTTTAACACCATTACTCAACTCTCAACTCATTGTATAATAATTTTACTCAAACATTCATAAATAATAGATGTTGCTTGAATAGATTCCATTCTCAAAATGTCAGTTTTGTGTATTTAAACAATTCTTGATGTAAAAGATGATTTATTTCTGTACTGAATTTCTATCTTGATTTTTGGAAGAACATGTACATGTATTTTATGATTTTATTATTTTGAAAGTATGGTCTGTCTGCAGTATTATGGGCAGAGTGTGTATAGACATGGGCGAGTCCACAGAATGTAATTAGGGTGAACACCAACCGTGAAACTGTACAACTCCATTTCGTGGATTTTAAAGGGACATAACTTGTTTCCCTATTCAATAATGTATCACCACTTTTTGGATATTAGACTTGCTGTTTATACCGTCGAAATACCAAGGGCAGTCTATAATGTTTTATTCTTTGTTTACAGGGCTATTAAAGAACTGTTTACTGTAACTCAAGAGAGAACAGAAACTATGTCGTATGAGATTTCAGTAAGTCATTACTATAACAATGATAAAAATCTGACAAAATGTTAGAAATTAAGCTTCCTAGATAAGACATCCATCCACTGTCTGTCTGTCAATCTGCCAAAAAAAGAAAAAAATATCAGAAAACAGATCCCTTCTTAGTCCCCACTAGAGTCACAAAAATTTGAGTGTGTTTCGTAATTCTGTGAGTACATGTACATGTATATATTTATTGCATCCCAAAATATTAAGATTTTATTTTTGACTATTTAAAAAGAAGAAATATCACCTATGATTAATGAAGGCAAAGATGAGCATTTCAGTATATCCTAGCTTTTTTTTTCTCTGAAAGCAAAGATGAGCATTACATTATATCCTAGCTTTTTTTTCTCTTAAAGCAAAGATGAGCATTACAGTGTATCCTAGCTTTTTTTTCTCTGAAAGGCTTAGGGATAAGACGTTTATTTTTTGTATTTTAGGTGTCAATGATAGAAATATACAATGAAACAATAGCAGACTTATTAAATAATGAAGCCAAAGTATTAGAATTAAGAACGGCTGGTAACAAAGTCAGTATACCAGGTCTGTCTGAGGTCCCTATACGATCTATGGATGACATAAAGAAAGTCATGAAGATGGGTGAACAAAACAGATCTGTAGCTTCTACTAAGATGAATTCAACCAGGTAATGCAAGTGTTTATTTAGTTCGTCAAATCTGTTTTAAGTGTAAGGCACAAAGTTTGAAAAGATATTATTTTATTTCATTAAAATTTTTTAGCATTAAATGTTGTAAATGTCAGTGAGAAATATGAGAGAAATACTTTCAGTATATCTGTGAGAAGCAGCTAAATTATAAAACCTCATACTATTAGTCATTGTAATTCAATCCAAACCAATCCAAGTTAGGAGTAATATCATCATATTTCAATCCAAACAATCCAAGTTAATCCAATTAATTCAATCCAAAACCAACACAAGTAGAGAGTGAGATCATCATAATTCAATCCAAAATAATCCAAATATGAATAAAGCACAAAATAATTCAATCCCTTGAAATCTAAATTAAGAGTTCTATGTAATTCAATCCAAGTAAAAAGCAAGTTTCTTTGTTAATGACATCTCTGTATAAATAGGATATCAGAAAGCGACTTCTGCTTTCTGAAGATGCATATTGCTACAGGTAACTGTAAAACAAAACAAAGAGGATTTAAATGAAATGTTGCACAGTTCTGAGACTTTGAATGTTTTTGGTTTTGATTGAAATGGTATACAAACTTGCTCTATTTCAGTTCTCGGTCTCATTTATTGGTGATGATAAATGTTATGGGAGAGGATAAGGTTACAGGAAATTCCAGTAGAGGTGTACTTACTTTATGTGATTTGGCTGGATCTGAGAGAATTTCTAAAACAGAAGCTGAAGGTCAGCGATTGGTCGAAGCTGCAGCTATAAATAAATCTCTGTCAGCTCTTGGACAGGTAAGTGACAGTGCTGTATAACTTATTTTCAGATATTTTTCCTAAATGTATATTGTTATAACTGTATGATCATTTAGAATTCTTTTTTAAATCTTGATCTTTTCAGTCAGATGAAATTGTTGTCATTGTCATTTATGGTAAGTTTCTCTTAGTAAATTATCTTGTAAATATACATGTAGTATTGTTTTTTCAGGTGTCAAAACTAATGTTTATGTTTTTTAATTCATACTATAATACCATCACAATTCAATAATAAATAAATAAATAAATAAATAAATAAATAAATAAATAGAAAAGAAGTGTGTGCATCACAGGTAAATACCACATCACAGGTAAATACCACATGTGATCGGAAACCTTCAAGAGTGAAATGAGAGGTTGTGATCAAAGAATCATATTCATCTTAAAGATTAAATATATTGATTCATTTTTTTTTTCAGAAATTATAACATTATCTTTGACATACAGAATTTCATATTGACATTTTTGTTGTGTTTTACAGGTGTTTACAGCCTTACGAACAAGTCAGTTACATATACCCTACAGAAACTCAAAGTTAACACAAATATTACAGCCATCATTAGGAGGAGATGCCAAAGTAAGTTAACAATACAAATACCTAAGTACGGTAAAACAAGTCATTAATACAAACATTGTTGTTTGCAAAGAGTTTTTTAAGCCATGTGACATATCCTTATAGGACCCATGTGACATATCCTTATAGGACCCATGTGACATACCCTTGTAGGAGCCATGTGATATAACCTTGTAGATACCATGTGAAACATCCTTGTAGGAGCCGATGTGGCATATTCTTGTAGAAACCATGTGACATATCCTTGTAGAAACCATGTGACATAACTTTGTAGAAACCATGTGATATAGCCTTGTAGAAACCATGTGAAACATCCTTATAGGAGCCGATGTGGCATATCCTTGTAGGAGCCGATGTGATATAACCTTGTAGATACCATGTGAAACATCCTTATAGGAGCCGATGTGGCATATCATTGTAGGAGCCACGTGACATATCCTTGTAGGAGCCATGTGGTATATTCTTGTAGGAACCATGTGACATTATATAAATATAACATTCATAAGAGGGTGGTATTGCATATTTTCACCCTGAGGAACCATTGTCAACCGAGGCAAAGCCTCGGTTGACAATGGTTTTCGAGGGGTGAAAATATGCAATATCACCCTCTTATGAATGTTATATTTATTTTATTGTGCCAAATGTCTTTCTCCAGATATTCTCTTAAACTGAGATTCTCTGTTACTTAAAAAAAATGATTACTTTACCAATCGACGTGTTGTTAATAAATAAAAATACTAGTATCTATGTTGGATCATTTAATGAATAGTCAAGTGGAATTTTATGTATATATAATCAGATACTTATATATTTATGCATCTGTTTAACTACCTATTATGTACAAAACCTTCAGTTTTAATTGTAACTGATGGTTACCTGTTGTCCAATGTAAATCTTTTTTACTTTGAGAATTATTGAACTTAGAACCATTTGACCTTCAACACAAGGTCATGTTTAGAACTTAAACAGATTTTGTATTTAAAAATATATTTTGTTAAATATGAATTTATTTGTTGTAGGCCTGTTTGTTTGTTAACTGCAGTCCTGATTTAAATAACTTCCAGGAGACAGTCAGCACATTATCCTTTGGTGCAAATGCTAGACAGGTTGCCCTTGGACAAGCGAAGCAGAATGTGAAGAAGGGACCAGGAAAAGGATGATCATTTCCTGTTATATTTATAAGGACACATTGAAGTTATATCATCATGTTGTATGGTAAACAATGTCATCAGATCAACTTATTTGACTATCTTTATCTGACTCTTTAGTTATGTTATTCTAAATAGTGTTTGGATAAATAAAATGTGCAGCAATGTTCAACCATGATACATGTATTTCCAGCACTCATAATGATAAGATGTTTGAATAAAAACTGAAAGTTGAGTTCAAAGACAATAGAAGCATTGATAGATGAAGATAAGATACATATTTGCAATTTAAAGGTTCTACAACTCCATATTACAATCCATTTTGTCATGAAATTTACATTGGCCTGTTCAGTTGCAGTAGGAGTTCTTGTGTAGTCGTGATGTTCAATAAAGTGGCTAACTTTAGTTGGTTGTCAATTTTGTCAAGTCAGATATTAGGTTTGTTATACTGATGAAGGCAAAAATTCAAAAATTTCAAAAAAAAAAAAAAAAAAAATCCAAAATTAAAATACAAATTTTGAAGTTATTTATCTTAAAAATGATAATCAGTTAAAACTATGTCCTGAAAGAATTTTTTGTGTTCTATAAATTAAGTCTTTAATAAAAGTAATTCTTAATCACAGTCTAAATCTAATCATTAAAATAGAACAAGCAAGCACTCGCAGCTTTTGAATAGAATTCCAATTTTGAAATGAATGGGTTGTGGTTATCTCCCTTTAACAAAAGGTCATTTGTGTTTGACATTAAAGAGGAATGTGGATTGATTAGGTTGTTGATTAACAGATTATGGAGTATTAAACAATGTTTTTGAGAAATAACTGCTATTATTGTTTTGATGAGAAATGATTATGCATTTTTATGTAGAAGTTTGTTGTATTGTTTTGCTCAGGGAATGAAGTGAATGAAAATTTGTCAAATCTCTCATGAAGAGTATTGTGATAGGATTATTTATAAATATGCCAAAGTATTCTTTCTAAATCTGTACTCTGTTTTTAAACAATTTTTTAAAATTTTTTAACTATACTTTATTTGTCATATCTTATTATTCTAGAAGCTCAGTTATAAGATGTTCTCTCTTTAAATGGAAAAAGGTCATGTTACCCTTGTCTTGTATTCTAGGGTCTGACCTTTAACAATGGTAAAAAAGGTTGTTCCTTCATTTAATGCTCAATATTAGGAAAGACAGAATATTATATGAACTACCAAAGTTTATGCCTGAAAAAACGTTCCCCAAAATTATAACCACAAAAATTTTCATTTGTAATATGTATGTTCTGTTTATGAGTTTATTGTATTCCGCAATAAAATTTCACAGTCCTTGTCTAGAAATCAGTGTACTAGCTGTTCTGTACATGTGGTATCCACCCTTTCATCAGATTCATTAGCTAGTTGAATGTATTCATTTATTTATTTATTTATTTACAAAAATTAAAAGCATTTAACTTGTTTGTGAATGTAAAACTTGTATGTGCACAATTAAGGCTTATTAATCACATGATTTTCTAATGTTACTTTAAATAAAAGAAATTTTTTCCTATAGATGGAAGTATTGCAAAACCTGTTTATAAAGACCACCTAAGAGACGTAAGAAATATTGACTTAACAGACATGTTTTTATGTAGGAGTTCTTTTTGGTTGAAAAATGAAGCAAAGGGTCTTTCAAACACTTGTCCTAATAGACAGGTGGTCTTTATAGTGGGGTTCTTCTTGGTTGAAAAATGAAGCAAAGGGTCTTTCAAACACTGATCCTAAGACAGATGGGCTTTATGTTAGGGTTCTTTTTGGGTGAAACATGAAGCAGATGGCTCTTAAAACACTGGTCCTAATGAACAGGTGGTCTTTATGTTGGGGTGTTTGCCTTGATATAATTTACTGTCATTAATAACCTATTCTGGTAACCTGGGTCCTAGCCATTCCTGGTGGCAGGAAAAATCAAAATGAAATCTGGTTAAAAACCCAAATTTTCTGACTGTTGATACTATAAATTTCATGTATGTTGTTGTGTGTAATATTGTGCCTCTTGAATGTAACATACTATATTATTTCAAGTTTTTTAAAGATATTTTTATATTATACTGCATATACTTTAAACTGCTGTGATAATTTTTTTCTATGCAAATTAATCTGCTCATTTCATATTTTAAATTTAATTTTTTGAAATCTGATTTAGGTGTTTTACAGCAATACATGTACATGTATAATTTTCCCAAAAATGATATTTATATAAAATTTCAGTGTTGTTGGTTAATATATCGCCATTACAACTTCTATGCTATTCAAAACTTCTTCTAAAGTGATCTTAGGTCTTTGTTTAAATATTGATTTTGTGCAATATATTTTGTCACATGCATAAAACATGTATAGTTTTAAAAGGACACATATTGAATTTGAATAGGATAATTATGATATGTGAAATATCTTATTAATTTTTTATTCACAAATCACTTCAATGAGAAAAATTTATATTATTAGAAGCTACCAAAATTTAAAATTGGTAAAATGAACCATAAGTTTAATTTTTGCCAGATATGTTATCTACGAATTGATATAATGAAGGTTGCATGTACAAATAAAGCGATGGACATCAAGTGTTGTTTATATCTTCATCAATATTTTAAACAGTTTCATGTGCAGTTACGCTATACCTCTTACTGCCAGTTCTTGCTATTTCCCGATACACCAATTCTCCAAAAACTAAAGTACAGACTATACTCGACAGTGATGTACCAGAGTAATACAGACTTTACTCGACAATGATGTACCCGAGTAATACAGACTTTACTCGACAATGATTTACCCCAGTAATACAGACTTTACTTGACAATGATGTACCCGAGTAAGTTTGGACAACAAAGAACATTGTCATGATTTATAATTGTCTTATAAAAAACTCCTAAATAACATCTATTCATATACATCTAGCATGTGATACACCATAGGGTTGAAGTTATTTTACGAAACTGAGGCAAAATATTTTCCCATAACCATCAACAAAATAGTTCAACGCAAATGTTCCTGGGGATATGAGGTGGTGCATGAATGAAAAACATTAAATATGAATTAAATTGAAGGGGAAATATAGGAGTCGACCTATTGATATGTCTGTCTGTCCACCCTTGTCATCTCAGTGTTATGTCCACTCCATAATGTCTCATCTATGGATGGATTTCATTTGGTGATGTGTGGCATACAGCATTTAGACATGTAGGTCAAAAGTAAATGTCACAAGGATGAGGATGAGTCTTGGATTTGACACTTGTAGCCAGGGTTTGGGAGGGGGGGGTTGTCTCTCAAGAGACTGCTCTAATTTTATGTGGGGAACCTAGTCTCGGCCTTGTACAATGTATGTTACAATCTCTGAAATGTTGTTTCTTGTTCAAACTTCATGGGTCTCGATCAGCAAAATAGTTTATTTATTTATATATTTATGTATTCAACAAAGGTGTAATTTATTTATTTATAACATATTTATTAATGAAAAATGGATTTTATTTATTTATATATTTTCAATCAGAATTTTATTATTTGCTTTCTAACTTCATAAAAAGCAAAATAAAAAAAAATGACAATTTTTTTTTTATAAAGAAAAGGTGTTTCAAGTAGCAGATTGTGATCAGATGGTTGAAAACATAACATACATGTCATTATTTGAAGCACTGTTTCATTGTGATTTTGAAATACATGTATAAAATAATGTGTGAAAGTGTGAATGATCATTGATGTAGCCCATGTTAATTTATGTGTTTTTTTATTATTTGTTATTTGTATTATGGTATATGAACCAAAATATTTTTTTTAAAAAACATGATGATGTCAACAAATTATGTTTTTTAAATTTTGTTTTTCACTCTAACAAATTAAACAAAAACAAGACACTGTTGTTACTTTTCCAATATTGTTGTTGTTATTGTTGACAAAATTTATCATAATGTTAAATATTTCAAATTTACCATCAAGGTTAGAATAGGCAAGACATATGGCTACATGTATTTCTTGTTTGTCAGTTAAAACCATTACTTTTATAATTATATAGTACAATATTTAAATTGATTGCATGTATTTGGCATTATTTCTGCAATGCAGTCTTAATTTTACTATCAGAACATAATTGCTTTGTATGCACCTGACCAGCAAATTTGTCATATACAATCACGCCACCCCAAATCACGACACTGATTGTCACATGATGATGTATTCCAACAAACTATATTTAGCGGTCTCACTGAACTAGTCCTGTTATATAAGGCAGGATTTTTTAATTTTAAATTCAGTGGTCTAGTTTAAAATCAATGTAATTGTAAATACATACATATATATATATATATATATATATATATATATATTCAGTCCATTAATCAATTAATTTATTAACTGGTTGGATTTTTTAATTTTGATTTTTATATATTTTACACACACATTTTATATATATATATATATATATATATATGTGTGTATGTATGTATGTATTTTTCAGTTTTTAAATATGTGTAATTTGTGTATAGAATAAGTATTGATCTGTGATGTAGGGTTATAGAATAAGTATTGATCTGTTGATGTAGGGTAATTATAGTTGTACAACTGCAAAAGCAATTCCAGGCAAACTAATCATAGCATGCTAACATGTGTAATTCAGCTTTATCGGAGTTTACAAAATTAACTTTGTAAACTAGGATAGGTGCACCTGTTATATGACCATAACTCAACAGTACGATGCTTAACTGAATGACAAGAATAAATGGGTATTATCAGATATGGAAGATTCTAGTCATTTTTTATCATCATTTATGATATAATAATTAATATTATATAGACTTTATTTTTGTATTTTTTGCTGTGATTAAACTTTAGCTTTGTACTATAAAATAATGTAATTAATGTGTAACAATAATGTATGTAAGATATTTATAACATTTCTTATTAGTACATGCACTTTAAATTTTAAATTCCAACTATATGATAGTCTAGGTATTATTTATATTTTTTGCCAAAATTTAGAAAATTTCTCTTCAAAATTTTTATCAATTTTTGTAAATGTTTGTACGTTAATTTTATTCATCCATCCAGTCTAATACATTTGAGCCTTTTTTTAAAAAAAAAAAAAAAATAAATAAATTCACTGCTTAAAAAAGTACTTTTAACTGTTGTGAAATTATTGATGAATACTTTACTGTATCCCTCCTATTTGAAATAATAAACATTACCTCACTATATTTGTCCAGTTTGAAATGATAAAACTTTCCCTTACTGAACCTGTCCAGTGTGATGGTGTGTTATGGTTAACATTTATTAATAATATCTACAGTCCAACAGACATTCTTATCAAATTTCCTATAAGTAAATAAAACGGTACTAGCTTTAGTACTTAAAAATTTTAATGTTATCCATTATTTAATAATCAAAGCCATTATCTTTTATAAAAAAGTAATTTATTTTTCTCCTCATGCAATTTCTGTAGATCTTACTCTAGTTCAAGAAAGTGTCTTACTTCTGTGTTCATCCAAAATTACATATAAAACAATCTTTATGATTGGTTAATCAGTCATCTCCCATTGTACATATCTAACAATCTTTATGATTGGTCTTTTCATCTCTTGCAACCTATCTACCTCTGCTTCTAGGTAAAACTTTAGTGAAAGAACGCTTTTATACCTTTGCAAGGATCTGAAACCAAGCACCTTGGTATTAGTTAACACCTAATAAAATCTGTAAAAGTTGCCTTGATCAACAAATTGATACCAGTTGATACCTATTTTCTAATCACCAGTGTTAATAATGAAAAGTTAAAATGATGTTTTAGGTGTTGAATTCAAATTTTGTTGCTGACCATTGAATCATTCTTTCAACAAATCAATTACTAGTATTTCAATATCGAAATTGAATTATTTTTTCCCAAGACACTTGTTCTATCACATATTAGGTTATGATCTGAATAGAGAATTTAAATATTTGTTGAACTACAAATTTTTAATAAAAGAAAATTCCAACTGTAAATTAAAAATTTATGTGGTATGTTAACCACTATGGATAAAATTTACACTATGTGTGTGTGTGGGGGGGGGGTGTGTGTGTGTGTGTGTGTGTGAATCATCATGTTTTTCATTAGCTATGTTTAAGATTTTTTAGATGATGCAAATTTGTGTAAGATATCTTGACTTGTTAAAGATATCTAGTTGTTCTGGTTGTATTTATTCCAGATTCCATGATATCTGGATCATGTCAGAAATATCTAGATATTTGGGTTGTATTTGTTCAAACTGTTCTAGAAGTCTAGATATCTGACTTGTTCGAGACATCTGTATTTTACTTGTATTTTCACTAGATATCTGGATATATGATGTGTTGTAGATACACTGTGTTGGCATCTTCAAGATATCAATATATATACATGTATATTGTACGAGAAATACTAGTACATGTATTTTTATTGTATTTGTTCCAGATTTGTGGATATCTGGTCTGTATAAGATATCATGGCTTTATTATCAATTCATCTTTATTTATATTATGTGATAAATCCCAGATCTGTTATGAAGATTGTGATACATTATTCCATTTTTTGTTGAGCCTGGCAATGCCATAAGGCGAGACTTAGGTGTTACTTTTCTGGTGTCGTCGGCGGCAGCAGCGTGTCAAATTGTGAAAGTTTATGTTAAAGTCAAAAACTAACCAGGCAAGACATTTAATTCCGTGGAATTCTTGTTTTCTTGTAAATTTGACTAAAGATTTAGTTATTTATCTTTTAGCCTTGTTGACTGAATTAAAGTATATTTAACTTTATTTATTCTCTGTGCATTTATGGTTAAAAAGTCATTTAAAATTCTACAAAGGTTCAAAGTTCAATTCTACAAAGGTTCAAAGTTCAATTCTACAAAGGTTCAAAGTTCAAATTAAGTTTTACTGTATTAAGCATCTGTGTGCTTACAGCTCTAATTTTGTGAGAAGATTATTTCAGCAAACTTCTGGCAGTGTAAATTATGGTCAGTTACTTGTATTAAATGGTCATTCTACTATAGTACTATATTGTGATCCTGCTGTAAGATTATGGTCAGTATGTGAAATTGTATTGTCATAATTCTCAAGAAATCAAAGTCATAAGCACCCAACCACTAAAAACAAATACAAGACCCATGGCAAACACATATTTATATCACTGATTATATAACTGATGTCTTTGGTTGGGGACAATCTGGACATTTTGACATGATGAGTGTCCAATTTCGTTTCAAGTGCTATTTAGGGTTCTTTTATAACATGTTAATGTTTTGATAATCATATGCTAAATAGTGCTTACCTTTACAAAGGTTATATGAGCTTATGACATAGCAAGCATGTGTATGTGCGTAATTTTGTGCCTGTGCCTGAAAAATATTACAAGAAAATGCTTTATGAATGACCACTGCAGAAGAGTTTGACAGAAAACTGGCATCACATTTGAATAACAAAGGCAAAAGGTATAGCCTCTTGAAAAAGCATATACTGGGTAAAAACTTCATTAGATCCCAATACTGCAGCAAAACAATTTTTATCTTTCAATGAGAACATGCATTTGAATATATACCCCAACCAATTACAAACTTTGATAAAAATTTTGAAACCTTTGTAGATGAAAGCTTTGATGACATAAAAAAAATTAAGATAATGATGAAAATGTTCCTGGAGGTGAAAATAAAATTCATTAGTGATTCAATTCTGATCAAAATAACAAGAAAACGCTCTGTTTTGACAGAATTCAGTTTCAGCACCTTGTATATACAGATAGTTATGAACCACATGTTTTAAAAGTTTTCTCCATTTCTGTGTTGATATGTTTTGAATAACTGTGAGAATGTTGGCTTATATATGTAATTACTTTATGACAGCTCTCAGTCAAACCAACAGCAAGGTTTCCAGTCTGGTTTGAGTTGTCTTTGTAGCTCTTTTAATGTTTTACAGACCATATTAAATAATATTGAATTGAATAATAAAGTATATCTGACCTTCCTAGATACCTCAAAAGCATTTGATACAATGTGAGAAAGGTCTTATATACAAGCTGCAAAGTTAAGGAGTAAAAGGCAAGTTTCTGTAACCTATTGATAATTTGCATTTGCTAACTCAGTACAATCAGAGTGGTTCCATGTTAAATACAAGGAGTCCGAAGTTTAACCTAATTTTCTTACTTTATCTATAAATCATTCCAGTTATCTAAATTTTAATAATCTATCAAACATTAATATGAAAAAAAAAAATTCTCATGTTTTAGAATAAGGGATATGTCAGAATGATCATTTTAAAGATTAGAAATATTAAACCAGATATGCAAAATTTAACATTTGAAATCTGAATGATTACAGCGACATTTGAAACATTTTTAATGTTGTTGATGATGGTTAGTTTAAGCTTATTAAGTTTTATTTAAAAAATTATAGTTTAAAACTTGTAAAGGAGATTGAAAAACTAAAATTGTTATTATAAATACTACAACAACGTCAGTGACATGGTGTTTTATATACATTTATGGTGATGTTATCAAGGTATGCTTAGTCTAATGTAGCAAGAATGTTAACAACTATTGTGATTAAATACAAGCAGCTTGGCGTTATAGCTATATTCCTAGCCTAAACAATTCCTAAAATCAGAAATACGCGAAGCTTAATTTCAATGTGATGTGTCTAGTTTAAAACAATTTTGAATGAATTGAGATCAATGTTATGGCGTTGAAAATACATAAAGCTTAATCCCCCTGTTATATTTCTAGCTTAATCAGTAGAAAAAGAAACGCGAGTATTGTTATTTATGACATAGCAATGGTATTGATTTTTACATGATACTGTTATTGTCAACACAAAGGCAAAGTTGTGGCTTTTTTCTCGTTTTCTTCAGTAGATATTAGTCAGTATTAAACATAGCAAATAATACAGATTATGACTTATATTTCTATATTAAAACTATTGTCTAATTTTATAACATCATTCATATGTATTTGTAATTTATTACATGGTACCTACACCTCTTGTGAATTATAAACATAATGTGCTGAAAAATTATGTTTTCTCGGTAAAGGTTTTACATATTACCATATGTAAAGTACTGTGACGAGAGTTTTATATAAAAATGAGTCTATTTTCAACCAAAGGCTTTTTTTTAAAATTCAATTCCCAGAAAATACGGTGCTATCTATCGGATTCGTTGCTCTCCCGACACTTTAAACTTCCCATTTAGGGGTGTATCCTAACTCATCAACAAAGAGTTGTTATTTGAATGCTCTCCCGACACTTTAAACTTCCCAATTTGGGCTCGTCCATTTCAAATTAGACATACAAACACAATCTAAATGAAATACCTGGTCAGAGACATACCACCCAACCCATTTTGGCCTCGTACCTTTGATTCTTGAATCATGAATCGAGGAGATGAACGCTTGTCCACATACCTTCAGTATAACGTGTATATATATGTAATAGAGGATAAATAATAATAAAAAATCAAATAATTATTAGGTCTACGCAAATCTACGGCAAAAAATACTAAATAAGAAACTGACTACTCAGTTGACCGCGTTGTTCTGAAATCAGAACATAGCAGTCAAGGTCCGCGGCAAGTGTGTATCTGTGTAATAGCGACAAAACCCGCGAAAAATCCATTTTGATTAATGAGTAAAATTATTAGCCAAGAATTGTTCATATCATTTAGAACGAGGTATGGGATATCCTATGGGCAGCACTTACACTTTTTAAGAAGATTTTAAAAGACTTCCATTCTTCACCTCTTCCCCTTTTATGAGGCCCAAAAGAGACGCAACATATTTATTTTAATAATTCCGAAAGATGATCACTACGGCATTAGTTGGATACGATTTTCTATCGAACTTATCCGCTTAGCTTTGTAGTAAAAGATTAGAATATGCCGAGAAAACTTAAAGTATAGTTAATGTGTGTATGCAGAAACATATATGTAATATATGTCTCTGGTGTATGTCCTTGGTCTTTGATATATGCGCCTATACAAAATGTTTTATTTTCGAGGTAAATGTTTAAAAAGTGCCATTTTCACCTAATGAATCTTATGTCCCTTTTCCGGATATTTTCCCATTTGGGCCCCGTTGACAAGGTTTGTGAAACTTTCAAAAACATATTATATAAACAATGATTTAAAATAAAATCTCTTGTGTCTGACACTTACTTTTTGATAAGAAAATATCGAAACATTTTCACTGGGACAGTCCCTTTATTAGTGCCGTATATCTGAAGGGCGTTCACTTTGGCATAATATTTGGCCACATAGTCAAGTTTGGAAATTAAATCTAAATGTAAAAGTTATCTAACACGACGAAATGGAATGTTTATAGCTAGGCTAACACGAGACTTTGGTTCAGGTGATTTACATCTGAAGGAATCCCCCATCTCTCTCTCTTCTCTTCTCTCTCTCATTTATTTGCTATTGAAATAGAGTATTTAAAGTTGGAGAAGATGTTGCTTTTTAAATAAACGTATAAAACCCCGATCGAGCAGTCGATGGCCTTCGAAATTGGTACCAGTCAGAGCCGGAGCGATCAATAGCTTACGCCGCGTGACAGTTTCACAGTCATTCCTTCACTAAGATTTTCTTAACGGTTAGGCAAATTTGATATTTAATCATGAACTGAAATTTTAATTTTCTTTTTAATATTCAAGAATTTAAGGTTCCATTTTGAAGATCACTTCAATCAGCGGCATTTAGAATGTCGCTAATTCAAGCTTATAACATATACTGTATGCTTCATGTTTTGTCAAAGTTATCGGTGGTTCCAAAAAGATTGCCAAAAATTGCTAAATTCAAGTTAAGGAAAATAAGTTAAGGGCCTGATTTAATAAGAAAGTTGTTTTATGTAACATAATTTTCGCGAAATCATAAAGCCATGTAGTTTTGGACTGCTGCAAGTTTGGGTCGAAGATTGCTACAGTTAAGGAAGCTACAGCAGTACTTTGATTAAAATAATTTTGCACACGGCTCGAAACTTTAAACCACGAGATCGGTAGCCGTGTGCAAATAGGAAATTACGCATCGCGCCAAGCTATAGGCAAGGTGTTGGATTGAGGTGGAGTTGTGTTTGTCGTCAGCGTTTTTATTTTAGAGTTGGTAAGACAATTTTATTTCTACAATATATTTCTATCAACATCTCACTCTTTTTTCGTATAGTTTTAACTATCATTCAATGGCGGAAAGTCCATTAACTTTGTTGCAGCTGTGAAGCGGTATTTGCCTAGACCATGCGGCATGATGGACATGGCGACAAAGACCACGTGGTCATACTTTAGCGTTGTAAATTTAATTCCTTTAAAAAGCAATTTTTCGATCGGTCATCATCGTCATACCATTAATATAATTAATTAAAAGCTGGTTGAATTAGTTTTGTTGAAAAACAGACATCGTACTATTTGGTAGTATGGAAACAATATGCATTTTCTATTATTCCAGTTCTTGGTGGCCAAAATTACAATATCTTTCTAATAAATTCTTTCAATATTAATCTTGCCCAATTCGTAAAGGCTATATTTTTCCTAATTGTGGAAATTTGGCTACTAATAATATGAAAAATATATGGAAACCATATTTGCAATCGTCCTAAATTTGAGATTACCATGTTAAATCTCCCTGTGGAAAACTGTATTCATGGCTTCATCAAAAAAGGGTATCTTTCAAGTGACAATATGTGGCAGTGAATACTCCCAATTTCCCAACTAATTGGAGCTCGAGGTGGGCAAGCTACTTTTCGGACAATATTCCGTTGTTGGACTCTTAAGAATTTAAGCTCAAAAACGTGTAGTTCGTTCTGACCAAAATTTGGAGAATTGTCTAACTATTTGTAAATAAGATATTTCTGTAAAAATGATCATTTGGAATTTATTTTTATTATTGTTTTATATAACGCTCTGATTTGATGCAAAAAGTATGTGAATGTGGACTGATACTTTCATTGGTTTAGTTTTATTAAGTAAACTTTTGAATCAGTGAAGTATATAAACTATTCATAAATGGCTTTTGATCATTAGGAGAGATGTAATTGGTATAATTTAAATATTTACAACTGTGGAGGTTTGGTTCAGGGGTTTGTTTTATCATATCAACTGATTATCATGCAAGTTCTTAATTTCAATAAAGTTTTCTGTTAATCATTCAGAATTCCTCCACTATAACTCCATCCAATTTGGTCGGAATGAGCTATGCACAATTTTTTTTTTTGTTGGAGTCGGACTACAGCAAAGTAGCTTGCCGTTGATCTCGGGCTCCAATTGAAGTAGGCAACAAATTAATTACATTGAATGTAATCTGCATGCAATCAAAATGGAATCATGATTATACATTGTACTACAGAAAAGATGCATTTTCCCATGCAACGTACATAATCAAATTTGTCAAAATTGTATCATGGGAAAAATAATTGATCCAAATTCACAGGTGCCAAAACTGCATTAAGACTAATATTGTTCCAGTTTTATTAATGGGGAAAAAGTTGAGTTAGTCTAGCTGTAAGATAAAATTTCTATATGCAAAGAGTTAATGCTACTCAGGTATGACCGTATGGTCACTATGAGGTAGCTTGTCTGCTTCAAGAATAAGAGTTTGTAAGTTTAAAACCAGGTAAGGAAAATGTGACTTGAAGTAGTATGTTTTTTGTGACATACTGACTAGCTAGAACAATTGTCGAATGTCGACTGCATGCCAGTACATTGTTCATACGTTCATAAGTAAACTTGTTCTTAGAAAAGATTAATATGTTCATAAGTAAACATGTTCTTAGAATAGATTAATATGTAAAGATATAAAGACTTCTTTCATGAATGGCTAACAAATTGCTGATGCAGCATTAAACGGCATTAAGAGCAGCCAACCAAACCAGTATGGCAGAGTGTCCGAGACATCACTGTCTCGTTAGATGGTCATTTTTCAATCCATAGTGAATTTAGTTTTACAAGGTAAAGTTAACTCTTGTGTCTGCACCATTTTCCAATTTATTAAGAAAGATTAAGAATTGTCTCCAATAGGAAATTTAAATTTTACAATTTTACAATTTTCAGGTGAGCTTAAGTTGAGGTAGTTGACAATGAGTAGTTCAGAGTGTTACAAGTGTGGCAAGACTGGCCACTTTGCAAGAGAATGCCGCAAGGGAGGCGGCGGTGGTGGTGGTGGTGGTGGACCCAGAGGATCAGGTAAAATATTGGTTGACACTGCAAGAAGAGTACTGCTACTTTGAGTGGACTCTTTCTCTGACAGGTAAGGAAGGAGAAGGCAGTGCGGCGGCAGTTGTTTCAGATTTTATACACTTTCAATTCTGCAATTTGTGCATCATTGTGCAAGTTGCTTTCAATGAAACTTGCATTACTGTTTTTTCTACTTGTACTTAGAATTGCTTTTGGTTATTTTTTTTTATACATATACTTTAAATTTGAATTCACTTTTAAATGTTCATTTAGAGGTAACCAGTTGTGACTCACTAATTTCATTCTTTATCAAATTGCTTCAGTTTGAAAGTGTATAAGCTATATAGTTAATTGACAATGTATCTAGTATTGTGTTTACCTGTGGCAAATTTTATTTACAGGATTTCTCCATACTTGCCTAATGTTAATGGGCAATTCAAGTTTTCTAAGTATATCATTAGCTCACCTGACCGAAAGGTCACTGTTAGCTTATGGCATGGCACAGCGTGTGTATGTGTGTGCGTGCGTGTGTGCGTGCATCGTTAACACCTATTTTTGACTTCTCCTCAAAAACTGCTGGACAGATTTTAATGATACTTGGTCAGAAGCATGTATGGGCTGGTGCAATTCAGATTTGTTCATGGCGTTGCCATGGCTACCAAAATTAGGTCAAGGTGACCTAGTGGCCCAAAATCTTAAAAAATCTTCTCCGAAACCGATGATGGGAGAAAAAATTTGAATTGATATTTGGCTTCACTAGGGTCTTAAGCCTATAGTTTGTTCATTTTGTGAAATTTGGTCGAAAAATGGGTTACACGTTTTTGCGTTTAATTTTAAAAATTTTGTAAAATGGCTTCAAATCTATTTGAACAGATAATGACATGGGGCTTTAAGTTTTGACTTTTTCTTGAAATGACCTTGAAAATAGGGTCAAGGTCACAAATCAAGGTCATGACCTAATTTGTGATTTATGCTGTTTTAGGAATTTTCTTACATATATAAAGAGATATATTGCATTCAAAACATTGTTGAAATGTTCCCCATGACAAAATTTTATTAAAAAGTTACCAAGTTTCGTAACTTTATGATAATCCATGTAGGAGTTGTTGCCCCGAAATGTTATTTTTGATAATCCATGTAGGAGTTGTTGCCCCTGAAATGTTATTTTTGGATTATAAATACTAAAATTGTGCTTTAGCTTGAAAACTATAAGCTTTTTGTATAGGCATGTATATAAGAATATTGTAGGTATTGATATGACAATCATTTTGATATATGGTTCAAGGTCATATGTTGAAAGGTGAAGGTCATAGCTGCATACGTGTACTGAAATTGTGAATTATTTTGAAAACTGTTAACTTTTTGTATAGGCATGTATATTAGAGTATTGTTAGTATTGATTTGATGATCATTTTGATATATGGTTCAAGGTCATATGTTAAAAGGTGAAGGTCATAGCTGCATACATGTACTGAAATTGTTAATTATCTTGAAAACTGTTAACTTTTTGTATAGGCATGTATATTAGAATATTGTAAGTATTGATATGATCATTTTGATATATGGATCAAGGTCATATGTTGGAAGGGGAAGGTCATAGCTGCATACATGTACTGAAATTGTTAATTTTCTTGAAAACTGTTAACTTTTTGTATAGGCATGTATATTAAAATTTTGTAAGTATTGATATGATGATCATTTTGATATATGGATCAAGGTAATATGTTCAAAGGTCAAGGTCATAGCTGCATACATGTACTGAAATTGTTAATTATCTTGAAAACTGTTAACTTTTTGTATAGGCATGTATATTAGAATATTGTAGGTATTGATATGACAATCATTTTGATATATATTGGTCAAGGTTATATTTTGAAAGTTCAGGGTCATATCTGTAGAAGAAGACTAAAATTGTTAATTATCTTGAAAACCATTAACGTTTTGTACAAGCATGTATATTAGAATAATGTAGGTATTGGTATTAAGACCATTTTGATATAAGGTTCAAGTTCATATGTTCAAAGATCAAAATGATTATTTGGAAATTATTCATTGTACTATTTAAATCATGCATATAAGCTATTTATAAGTGAAATGTTACTAGATATTTCTGAATAAATATTGCTGGAATTCCAAACTCGAGGACATTTCCTTAGGTGAGCGTTAAGGCCCATGGGCCTCTTGTTTTAATATAAATGGTATATCATTTCAAAATCAAATATGTCTTAAGCCCATATTGACAACGAAATAGATCAAGTTCGGCTCTTTACTATTTTTGCTTACTGACAGTGTGTGCGTTTTCAGCATGGACTAGAGACAGTTCTGTTATTACATGTGGTTTCATTTCCTAGTCGCAAGTTTATTCTAGTACCCTTGTCTTTCAAGTCAAAAATCTTTTTCTCTAGTTCTTACTTGTCATGCTTTTCTTTTGACCTGCCAAACTTGTCTGCAATTATCACTATTACTAGTGGCTGCAAAACTACTCTCTTTCTCTTGAACCTGGTAATTAGCAGCGAAATTTAATCTTGTCTCTCAAATCTGGTAACTAGTTGCTGCAGACTTGTCATCTGTCTCAAACATTGTAAATAGGACACATTGTTGTCTCTTTATTGCTAAAGACCTTGTATGTGATGTTAAGGTATGCTTAATTTATTCATTTTATGGCTGCTTATACGTAAATGTCTTGGTGCACATGAAGTGGAATCCTTTTGAAATGCAACTTTTGTTTGTTGATTTTTATTGTTCAAAGTACAGATAAGCTGGACTTCAGTGATAACTTTTTAAGGAGTATAGTTTGAAATTTTGGCTGTCAAGAAATTTGTTTGTCCTGCCACACACAATTGTTAAAATGATTGTTTGAATTCTTTGGGGCCTGTGTTAGTGCTGTGGAATAGACCAAACATATGTGATGGTCCTTTCATCCATTTGTGGTCACTTACAGCTATATATATCATTATATGTAGTTGTCCCTTGAAATATTCCCATTGGCTTGGTAGAAAGGTTTCTGGTAGCATAAAAATGGATATGCAGTTTTGAATTTTCTGTTTTAGGTGGTGGTGGTGGAGGAAGAGGATGCTTCAACTGTGGAGATAATGGGCATATAGCCAGAGATTGTCCAGAACCCAAGGATAACAGAAGCGTGAAATGTTACAATTGTGGTAGAACTGGACATATGTCCAGAGATTGCCAGGACCAGAGACGTGGTGGTGGTGGTGGTGGCGGCGGCGGAAGAGGTGACCAAGAATGTTATGGGTATGTCGATTCATGTGATAACCTAGTAATGTTTTACATCTAATTATAATCTTACCATTCACTATGTAGCTAACTGTAATTATTAAGCATTATTCTAGAATCGGGTCATATGATCGAAACATCAAAGTACAGTGCATTTTATATATATATATTTGTGACATTACAATTAAGTTCGTTAAGAAGCTGTCTTCCGAGAGATTGAGAATTACATGTAAATAATTAGGATTATTGTGAAACACAACTAAATTTTTCTGAAATTTTAAATATTTTTCCAAGTACAAGTGGATATTTTATAAAGATACACAAACCCAGTTTATTTTAAATTATCCTTGCCAAATTTATGCATATAACATTTTAAATTGGTTGTTTTCAGCTGTTCTTGAATTGGAGATTGTTACTATAATATTTCACTCTTAACCTGCATGAAAAACAACTTTGGCATCACATAAGTTATCTGTAATTAAATTTTAATTAAATTATTCCTAACTTTGTTAAAAAATTAATTTGTTTACAGTGAAGTCAAAATGGCACCTTTAGCCATTTAAACTTTTCGAAAATTAATTTTTACAAATCTGAATAAAATTATTCTTTTTTTTTTTTTTTTTTTTTTTTTTTTTTTTTTTTTGTATTTCATAGATGCGGAGAATATGGCCATATTTCTCGTGATTGTCCAAAGAAAGGAGGTAGCCGTGATCAGAAATGCTATGTTTGCAATGGTTATGGGCACATTGCTAGGGATTGTGATCAGCAACGTGATGGTGGTGCAAAAGAAATGCAATGCTACAACTGTCGTCGTTATGGTCATATGGCCAGAGAATGTCCTAACAAAGAATATGATGATTAAAGAGTTGAATCAGTTGATTGATGCTGAAATGCATCCTGCAACATGAAAACCTAGTTGCTTGCTGGGTTTGATATTGCCCAAATGTTTCAATGTAAGATGATTTTGTCAATGTTTAATCTTTTGGAAAAATTCTTTTTCAATCATTTGACTAGTACTGTTGTTGAAGTTGAATAAAGATATTGTTCAACTTTGTGTACATATATATTAATTTGAATTTAGAGGCTTAAATTTCACCGAGTATACACCACAGGTAATGGCTGTATTGAAGGTGTATATCAAAGTTGAACTGTTTTATTAGAAAAATGGTAGTTTTTAGCTTTTCATACTTGAGTAGAGATTCGTCTTTTTGAAATGCTCCTTTGTTCAAACGCAAATGATATCAATTTTGGAACAGAGAAATAAGGTACAAATTGTATTGATGAAATGAGAACAAACTTTTAAAGCTGTGCTATGATAGATTTTTTTTCTTGACCTGTTACTTGAGAGAAGTGAGAAATAGGAGAGTAGACAAGAATGAAAAAACTTGAAAAAACATGGAGATAAGAAATACTGAAAAAGACCACAGTTGCCTTTTTCTTCAAGCAGTAGGTAAAATTGATTTGCTTTTAATGATGTTGAGCTTTTTTACGTTAATCATAGCATACAATATTTCGTTACAGTTGGCAGAGAGTTTGAACTATACCGAGTTGTTGTGTATCGGGGTATAATGACATGAATAGTACATAATTATGTATAGATGTTACTGATGTGATTTACAAAGTTGTAGGGAGTTAAATATAATGCAAGATTGTAGGTCAGCCTAGATGCTCTAAAGGTTACGGTTATGGCCTTGATATGGAAAAAATTGAGGCTTATTGGAGGGGAAAAAAAAACAGAAAAGCTGGAAATGAATATTAATTCTGTTACATGGTACATGCAAGTTGGGGAAAACTAAAGTGAAATGAAGTTGATTTTGTTGGGATAAACTATTCTCGTTTACTAATAACATTACTTAAATGAGAAGTGTTGCTTGGAAAAAATATTAACATGTAATGTTTGAGGTATTTGGTTATTGAGGAATTGAAGAAATGGTTATTGAGGAATTGAAGAAATGCAATGATAAACAGAGTATTCGAGTAGGTGTTGGTTGGAGAAGATAAGTGTTTTTGAGAAGGGGGATTGTGGGAAAAAATTTAAGACATTAGAAAAAACATTTTGTATGTAGAAAAGTTGGTACAGTTAACAATCAATTTTTGTGAAGATATTTTTAATGCAATTTTAATCTGGTAAAGAAATTTCCTTGAGGTGGAAATAGTAATGGCATCGTGTTAAATTCAATTGTGATATGTAGCATGGACTTGGAACATAGTGCAATTTGAATTATAAACCTGACATTTTAGTAATGGGAATAGTGAGAATCTAATGTTTTTTTTTTGTTTGTTTGTTTTTTTTAAATTCAGATGACTAGATAATTTTAATGATGCCTTGAAAAATCAGTGAGTAGAATGGTGCCTTTATGACAAAGATAAGTTTAATGTCCTGTCATTTGAATATAGTATTGTTTATTTTTAAAATTGGTTCAAAACCAGTACAGGATCTTGTTGGGAAGAGTTGCATGCAGTTCATCATGGTTGTTTGTCATTTTCATACATGTATACACATAATTCACCAAAGTTTAAGGTCCCAACACTAACACATGAAAAAATTCATCTCTCTCCAATATCGTCCATGTTCATCAACTTGTAGTCAGTATTAAAATATGCTTGTTGATTTGTAGAGCCAGATATTCTTCAGTTCTAACAGATTTCAAAAATGTTGCCACATATTTGGTTTATTTGAGGCTGAAATTTTGCAATATCTCTAAGGTGCATAGATTTAAGCAAATAATGTTTGTTTTTTATTGGCTATATTTGACCCAGTTACCTTTTTTTAACAAAAATTTCAATGCATTACATTTATGATAGTTCCAATTGCATAAAAATGATTGATACAGGCCTAGTTTGTGTTTGATGTTTTGTATTTTCCATTGTTAGACAACTTGTTTTTCACATCTCGTTCTTGCTAGATATGGTATGGTGGAAAGAGGATAAGTTGAGAAGCCCACACTCTAAAGGCAGCTTAATATGTATTTTAGATCTTGAGAAGTGGGGAATGACATTTTAAATTATCTTAAAAAAGTTTTTCTGATTTAAAATGAAATTAGAGCCTTTCAAGGGTTTTATACTTGTGTATCTAAAATAATCTGAAATTTCTTTTTCACTAAAACTTCAGTGTGTTGGATTGATTTTTGCTTGCTTAAATATAATGGTGTATTTCTGCCCCTTTTTCATTATTCCAAACAAATTGCATATGTCCTACTTTTTTGATTGTGAATAATAATAAAAACGTAGTCAAGCTTATTTGTTTATCAATAAAACAGTTCATTTTGTTAAAATTTTCAGATGATTTAAAATACTTATAATCTTGATTGATTTTATTTCAAAAATTAAAACACTACAAATAATGTACAAGTTGGTAGTGTTCTGTAAAATGAAATTATGTTCAATAAACTGATGAATGTAATAAAATTTTGATGTTTTATTCATGATATATTTCATTAAAGGTGCTAAAATGACCTGACTGACCAGAACCACTGCCAAGCTATGTTGTATTACTATGATAAACTGTTTTTCCAATATTGTTGCATCAAAATGATGTTTTTAAGCTTGAACATGATGAGCTATTTATTTAGCTTGGGGTAGGCTATTCAATTGTTTTTTTTATCCCTTCCCTTTATAAATTATTCATTTAAAAAACTTATCGGAGGTCCTTTCAAAATTACGACTGGTTGGTATTGAAATTCATTCAGAGTTGCAGTGAACTGAAGTAAAGCCTTTTGAACCAGAAGGCATAGAAGTTTAAACTGTTTGTACAGCATCACTGGTTCTACCTAGTTTGCAAAGCTTAGTTAACCTTGACTCATATTTAAGGCCCCAAGTCCTGAAGTAGAAAGACGCTTAAATTTTCTGATCGAAAATTAAATCCAAAAGCCCGGAAACTTCATTTTAAAGTATCGGCATATAAAGCTTTACGAAGTTTGTGCTGGTTGGCATTCTAACAATAAAAGAATTGCATAGGGGGCCTTGGTGGCCAAGTGGTCTAAAGTGAGCGCTTACAGATCACTGTGCCTCTTTCCGCCTGGGTTTGAAGCCCACTCAAGATAGATCCTAGTGTGAGAAAGTTTGTCAGTTCGCTTGCCAAAGGTCGGTGGTTTTCTCTGGGCATTCCAGGTTCCTCCACCATTCCAGAACTGATCACCTCGAAATAAGTGAAAGATTCTTGACTGGGGGCGTTGAACACCATTATTCTACTCCACTCCACTCCACTCCACTTTAAGAGTATTATCATTACAGTGACCTTGCAGTAAACTAATAGGATCTCAGTTGAGACCAAATGTCTTCAAGCATGAAAATTCGCATTCACTGGGCCTAGAATCTGGAAACTTGATCAATAGCATAGATGCATGAAGCTTTAACAAGAAAGCAAAGCTGGTTGACCTTGACCCACATTAAGGTCACTGAAGAAATTGAGCCCTATTAATCTTTACTAGGAACACGTATAGCATCAGCATATGAAGCTATACCTGTCTGTGACCTTAAGCTGTAAACCTTGCAATGTACAAACTAAAATGCCTTGGGAATTGAAACTTTAAACTTCAAAAATATTGGTGCACAAAGCTCTACAGAATTGCAGTCAGTATACCATAACTTGTTTAAAGATTGCATTGAATTAAAAAAAAATTATGAAACATACCATAACTTGCTTAAAGATTGCAGTGAATTAAAAAAAAAAAATAATGAAACCTTTGGCCATGTTTTTCTCATGAATCGAAGCACATGTACTTCAAATATTTATGAAGCCCTTTGACTTTCAATCTACAAATAAGGTTGTAGTGATCTAGTAACAAAACCCCAAAGATCTGGTCATAAATTTCAAGCTCTTGAAGCATCAGCACATAAAAATGACCTCGGCAAATATTGAAACCTTTTAAATTTTTTGATACAAACTGAAAAAAGTGGTAATTTTTTACGGTACTTAAAATACAGCACAATTTTATACAGTTTGCCGATATGATAAATGCTGTTCAACTTGATGCCTATTGGGAGTAGAGTTAGACTTGTTTTCAGGTAAGCAACAAGGCACGTCAACTGGTTCAAAAGCATACAGAACACTTAACCAGAGTTTCTGCAAGCTAATGTAGTGTTAATGTTGCATCGGCTATTTCTTGGCAAGATGATTAAACTCGAAAGACTTGTCTCGGAACAAGTTACTGGGTGTATGAGTGTACATTATGGTCTTCCTTGTACAATGTACTAGTGTATATTTAAGACTACTTAACCATTTTCATTATTAATAAAACTCGTTTTTCAAGGATTGTAGCCACGTTGAACATAATTTTACAATGACAATGTTTTATTTGAATGTGACCTAATGTACAATGTTCATCGCTGCTAAAAATCTTATTTCAATAAGGCTGCACACACTAAAATTTTCAATTTCACTTCAAACTGAAAATTTTCTTTGTCAACTCCACCTTTTTATCCCTTTTAGGTGAGATTGATCACTGGTAATGCAGATGACATCAGAAATGACATAACCATTTTATAATAACAACAGAAAATAGGGTTGAACACTTATGTGAGCATGAGACCATTCCAAGCCATGTTTACTGACATTACCTGAGGACATTTTCAAAAAATTTTAAGGAGTAAAATAAGGAAAAGTTATATGTATTTTTTTCCTTTCAAATTTCTATTGTTTGGTTGAAAATTCAATGATAAATGATAATATCCTCATTTAATTTGTTAAAACATGGTGGAGAAAATTTCTTAACAACTTATTTTTTTCATTCCACTGACAAGTCATAATTTAAGAAAACCCGTCTGAAGACAGAAAATGTTACAGGAATGATATGCATTTGAAAACACAATGAATGCACTCCAGTAATCAAAAATGTAACTGAAGCAATATTTATCTACATGTGAATGCAGCCATTTTGTATTGATTGTAAAAAATTCGAAATATTGATTCTAGCTTGAAACTATATAACATTGAGGTAATAGTTTTGCAAATTTTACAGACCTCTCACTATAATTAATGAATAATTTAACAGGTCTTGCCTTATAAGGATAAAAAGGTGGAATTGTTGGACATAGTAAATTTTCGGTTTGAAGTAAAATTGAAAATTTTACAGTTTGAAAATAAAATTTTGAGCAGAGACTGACATGGTACATTAGGTCACCTCTAAATAAAACAATGTCACTAGAAAAAAATGTAAAATCCTGTTCAATGTGGCTACAAATCTTGAAAAACGGGCTTTTAGTAATAATGAATATATGGTTTAGATGTTAAGGTGCTAGCACAACAAGTCAATATGCTGTAGACAAGTATACAAATCCCCTAATCACATTCACCTGGCACCGGTTTGAACCACTTCATACTCTGCCCTAATGCTGATTTTGTAACTTGTTCGTAGTAAACATTCCATCATATACTGATCTGCTTAACTAAAATTACATCTGGCAGTTTTGTCTTGAACAGTGTTCACCTGGCACCAGTTGAACCCTACTCTATCCTAATACTGAGCTTGGGCATAGAAAGTCAAATTTTAAAGTCTGCACTAGGTTTGAGTACCTGACCTCCAAGGTAAACACGCTACAACTGAGCAACTGATGGTAGATCCACCAAAAAAAAAACTTCCAGATAGGCTAAATGTGTTCCTAAAAAAAATTTACTATGGGACTTGGTTGAACTGTACATACTGATGAAGCAGTTTACCTCGGGTTCATATCTTTAAACTAGATTTTTAATTGGTTTGTGATCACAATGATGAATCAATTGTCTACAGCAGATTTATAGTCTAAATTATTTTGCTAAGAACTGGCTCAAATGAGTTGCAAATATGGTCCAGAGCCCTGTGGATCCGAACGGTGATTCGAGCATCATTTTAACCACCCAATATTGGTATGCACAAGACCATATTTCAGCTATTGATGCTTTTTTGCCTAGATTGTGACACATTTACTTTAAATATATAAAAATACCAAAATCTGGAATAATGTTTGAAATAAATCCTAACAGCCTATTGCCAAATCAAAAATTTAAAGCAATAAAATTTGTATTTACAAAACCTGATTGTGTTTATCAGCAGAGGACTTTTCCTTTCAATCCAGATGCACATGCTATAAATGTGTATTTTATCTGGAGATAATATCACAATAATTCAAATTCTCAAATTTCATTTCTGACAAGAGGCTGTGAAGAGTAATTTCAAACATTGTATCAAGTATTGGTATTTTAGCAAGTGAAAAAAACTTAATTATTTGGAAAATGATCTTTTAACTAAAGTATAATCAGAAATAATTTACACTCGGTTTTACAGAATTTTCTCAAAAAGTCAACAGTTGCCAAGCAAATGCAAAATCAATTGCAATTTTTTTTTCAAAAATGACCTGCATTAAGTACATAACAGAAGCATATAACTTTTTGAATTTATTGCTAGTACAAAAGCAGTAACCAAGTAATCAAGTATAAATTACATGTATAAGGTTGTGTTTGTAACAAACTTATATAAAATAGAGTGGAAATGTCTCGACAGCTATGAAAATTCAAATTATAGAATGAATATATTTTATACTAAGATAGTAGTATAATTATTGTCAATCACCATTTAAAAGTGTCACTTTTGTTGATAATAAAAATAAGTCATAGTGATCTATTTTTTGTTCTAGGACCTTTCCAAAGATGTACCTGTACAAATTTTCACTCTTATTTGTTGAAAATCACTTGAAATTGACTAGGCAATGCAATTTTGCCACTGAGTTTCATTTTTTACATGTACAAAATTACATGTACATGAATTTTCTAATATCATCTCAAAAGTTTTTTCAGTTTAATACGCATAACTTCTGGAAGCATTATGGTAGAAAAACAATAAAACAGAACATTAATAGTTTTGGCCTTAATCTAGAACAAGTCATATTGTTGATATGCCTTTTTGAATGGTTACATGAATGAAAGATAATGACTTTTACTTATGCTTTTTATGGAAAAAAAGTGGAGTTAATAGACTTAGTCTATCTACCACCATTGCAAAATTTGCTTAATTTTTCACAGTACAGATACATTACTGCAAATTATACATTATGGAAATCTTAAGTAACAATTAGGCCAAGTGATTGTAAATGTATTTTATCAAGAAAATAAAAATATTTTCAGTAGTTCCATTTTTACAGACAGATAACTGAGTGCAAAGTATTTATGATTATACTGATCTGTTCAACTAACATTTACATCTGGCAATTATGTCTTGACTTAAACAGCTTTATTGATCACAGATGCATGCATGCACACTTTGAATGCCATCACTCAGCTGACTGTAGCAAACTAGGTTATAAATTGCTTTTTGATAAAACTAGGAATTATATACACTCGGACAATTCATCCTTTATTGAAGAAGAAAAAAACACTAATGCATCTTTAAACAGGTTTATTGGAAAGCTAATGTTTTGTACATTTCCTGAAAAATGAATTTTAAATCACATTTTTTGATTCCATTTCTCTTTATGAATTAATGCTATTGATGTGGTGCCCGAACAAAAAACATTTCTGTAAATACCTAATAATGTGGTTAGCAAGCATAAACCATTACATTAAATGCTCATTGATGTGGTGAACAAGCATAAACCATTATAGTAAATGCTTAATGAAGTGGTGAACAAGTTTAAACCATTACAGTAAATGCTTAATGAAGTGGTGAACAAGCAGAAACCATTACAGTAAATGCTGATGATGCAGTACCCAAGAAAAACACATTGCTTAATGCCTAACGATGTGATAAACAGCAGACACTTTTACAGTAAATGTATAATGATGTGGTGAACAAGTACAGACCATTACAGTTAATGCTTATTGATGTGGTGAACAAGCAGAAACCATTACAGTTAATGCTTACTGATGTGGTGACACAAGATTAATACAAAATGCACTGTTTAAGCATCATTTTAAGTCTATGTGCCTGATGGGTTGTAAGTAAAGCACATAAATCAAATTTTATACTGGTCAGCACTAGGGAAGTGGAGTTTCAGTCCTGATTGGTTGTCAGTTAAATGCATAATCAAATTTTGTCTTCTTGTCCACACTGGAAAAGCAGAGATTCTGCAAGACTAATTGTCAGAAAAATAACACGATCATCTTTCAAAAACTGATCTACAAAGGTAAGGCAGAGTTTCAGCATGATTGGTTATCAATAAATCACATGATCATGTTTTTTATACCAATCATTTTATATGTTGATTTTCTGTTATAAATACAGTGAATTGTGCAAGGTAATAAATTTTTTTTCAATGCTCACAGATTGAACTAAATTATGATGACAGGAATTGTGTGCAGTTGCTTTGGTAACCAACAGCATTTTAATCAAGGTATTAAGTTTGTTTGGTCCCTTATATACTCTGGTTAATATTTTGAGTTTCTGGTTCTGGGATTATCTCCCTTGTAACTCCTTATTTGCATTTCTTCTCTTCTTTGACTTGTGTGACCGATAGCACAGACTATTTGTCACTTGAGATTCATCCAAATTCCAAGCTAGAATGATCAATGGTATCTCATTTCGGAACTCTTGCTGGTCCAAATAATGTTTTGAGAAACTTGAAAGCTCCCTGCCATAAGATTGTTATATATCCAGTACTTGACAGTGGGTCAACTGAAATATTCAAACAAAAAACACCATTACAATTTTCCCTAATAATCAAAGCAATTTTATAAAACTTTTGAACATGATTTGTATCTTGGTTTTTTTTTCAATAATAATTTCTAATCAAGCTATAAAAAAGGTTGCTACATGCTGATGTTATTCACTTATTTTCATAAATCATTAGCTACAAATGCAATGACAGAAATTAAAACCTATGCAGGACAATGTTCATACCAAATGTAATCTGGTATATTTTTTAAACATATTATCTTAGTGATTTAAAACCCCCTCCCCACTTTTCATTTTTCCTGGTCTATTAATAGAAAATTTCAGGTCTAGAAAAAAAAACAACTTACACCAAGTAAAGTTGGGTTAAAGTTGGTAATTTTGGAATAATATTGGAACTTTTAGTGAAATATATGTTTTTCATTTTTATTCAACATCTAGCCTATCACTATATATTTCTTAGTCAAGAATAATTAGTACATACCATACACAACATAATATATAGTGGGTTACTTTAGCTAGGCTTAATTTTGACAATTTTGACAAGAAAAATTGAAAATTTTAGTGTATTTATTTTGGCAATCTAAAAAAACTCACTTTTGGTAGATTTGTACACAAATATTTTCACGATTTTTATTTTGGTGATTTTAATACATGTACTAGAACCAAATTACACCAAAATTTGCACTCTGCCAAAATAACCTGCTATAAGGTACTGAGGTGACATTGGCTACAGAAAACTGATGTTGAGACAGTGATAAATACTTGTTGTAGTGTCAGTCAGTTCTTTAAACGTATCATAATCATGTTGTGTTAGCTATCGCATAGATTCTTACTGTTGGTGTCATTGTGATTGTGAGTGTATTCTGGAAAAATTGTCATTAGAAAATCTACAGAATTTGAATAAAATTTGCTGGTTTTGACTTACTTTGAGGCTATTCAGAAATGAAAATCATTATGTGCATCCTAAATTATAATACAATATTTGTATAAAGCAAAAAATTTAAATGTTGTAATGATAAAGATTTTAAATCAGGTGAATGAAAATCACTTTAATGCATACAACATACTATGCCACCAAGAGGCATCATTCTGCTGTATAAATTCACCATGTTTTGCATGTAAAATTCCTTTAGTGTTAATGTAACCTTTTTTTTACACAAATATTATATATGGTCATCAAAAATGCACATAGTCATACTTAAAACAAACTCCTCTCAAGTAAGTCAAAAATAGCAAACTTTATTCAAATACATTAGATTTCCTAGAAAAATTTTCAAAATAGAATGTAACAAACACAATGCCACAGACAGTTGGATAAAAATGTCTAAATACCAAAGCCTGCCATGCTAGTTGTGGCAAAAAAATCACTGCCATTAGTATATAGAAGAGGGATAAATTACTGCAACTTCACATTGCTGGTGAAATCAAAATATTTGAGAAGTTCTCTTCATTGGGCATAAAAACTCTTCACCCATTTACTAGAAAGATCTGTCAGATGACAATCAAAATGAACATGAACATAAGTATCCATCTTAATAACCTACCTTTGGTAGCCTTAATAGTAAAGAAACACAGGCAAACAGCTAATGCTGCCAGCTTTATAAGTGACTTCAAGTTCAAATATACACTACTTTTACGTACAGCTTCTCCCAATCCATGTGCTATTTTTGACAACCAAAATTCTGATAAAATACAAAATGTAAAGTATAAAAATTTGTGTACAAGTATTAAGAGTGAAAAAAGTTATACAAATGATTGTACCTGTTATCTATATTAAAGCCCACAGATAAGTACACAGATAAGTACAGCAACTCCAATCACTCTCTGTGACATACTGACTCAGTTAGCAAGCAAGTAAGAGTAAAGTCATCCTGCGTGTGAGCTAGTACAAGACAATCCATAATGCACACTCACACATACATGGACTTGTTCTTAGATTAATCCTCAGAGATAAAAAGTTAACTTGTTGCAAATTGCTAAAAAATTGCTGATGCGGCATTAAACATCATCACAACCAATAAACCAATCCAATCACTGTCATAAAAGTGGCCAATTAAACAAGAGTGGAGTGAAGTTATGGTGTTTTACGCCCCATTCAAGATTCTTTCACTCATTTTGAGGGTTAGTTCTGGGATGGTGGAGGAAACTGAAGTGCCCAGAAAAAAACCACCGACCTTTGGCAAGTGAACTGACAAACTTTCTCACCCTAGGATCTGTCCTGAGTGGGATTCGAACCCAGGCAGTGAGAAGAGCTGTGATCCATAAGCACACGCTTTGGACCATTCGGCCACTTAGGCCCCCCGATTAAACAGGCAAAATTGATCTCCAGCATTTTTGTCTTGTATGGAATGCAAGAGTTACTGTCCTTAAAACAAAGGATTTAGGAGTAAATCAAACCTGGATTCGAAACTAGATGGGGAAAAATAGAAGATCTTTCACAATATATTCAGATTGATAGTATTGAAACAACAACTCAATTAAATATGAATTAGGTTAATCAAATAAAACCAAATAAGTTGTATGAAACATCAGAAAAGAATTCTCCTTATTTTTCCAAACCACATGGATGTAATACTAATGCTCACTCAGACAGATCCTAGGCTAGTGTTAAAAAGTTTGTAAATTTTCTTGCCAAAAGGTCATTGGTTTTCTCTCGGGCACTCCATTTTCCTTTGACATCCCAGAAATGACTGCCACGATATAAGTAAAAAACTTTTGACTGAAGTGTAAAACACTATTACTCCACTCCACTAATTTTCTGCAATTTTCCCAAAAAAAAAAAAAAAAAAAAAAAAAAAAAAATTGGATTGCAAAATTGATAAGTGTTTGTGAAAGTGGATGTTGGCAATTGGAGACACATAAACCACTATTCTAAGTTTATTTACGACGACTAATAGTACATCATAGGTATATAACAAAACACTGATACCTGATGCCATGTTGTCTTTCTGATTTATGTCCTCAGTAGCAGATTCATTTATACTAGATTCATCAGAGTTTAAACTTCCTTTGGATAGATAATCATCACTTGTTTTATTCTCTGAAGTGACTTGTTTTAGGTTTTTCTGTAATTCTATTTTATCCTCAGATGTCAACCCAGGGCAACTGTCTAGAAACTGCGGAATACTGTCACATTTATTCTGTGGTTGTAACACGTAATGAATGTATGTGGTAACAAGTTCTTTATAATCTGGATGTGATATATTATCTGGATGTCGTAGCCAGATACTTGTTAAAGCGTGACATTGGGGATACTCGTGTACTTTGGCATGTAGTAATAAACTGAAAAGATTCAAAACAAAAATTACAAGTTGTTATATGTCTGTCATTCCACACTTTGACAGTAAGATATAGAATGTATTAGGAATTATTGTACAATAGTCATATTTTAGGTTACTCCTGACCATTTATTCTCATTTTATTTACAGCCTATTTCTTTTGTTTTTGTGTTTTCAACAGATGTTTAAAAAATAGAAAGTCTTCATTTTACTGAAGCTAAAAAAAATGTGAGACATACCGGGTACATGTAATAGTTATGTGGTCATTTTCAACAAGTTTAAATTTCTTAGAAAATCCTTCAACAGAAAGTAATTCATCTTAATTTGACTTGATTTGAATCTAAGGCATTTTATGTCCCAGTCAAGAATATTTCACTTATATCAAGACATCACCAGCTATAGGTGAAGTGGCAGAAATTTTAACTTTTGCAGTGCACTTAAAGCAATGTGCAGAGAGGATTCTTTAACATGCCATGCCTGCCAAGTGACTTTCATTCTAAATACAGACTTTCAAGTCTTGTCAGACCCAGCCAGAGTTCAAACCCTGACCTCCCAAATTTATCTTAATAATACTTATGATAAAAAATTGATGTATGACATTCTACCATCTGCTCCTTAACTTTATACTAAATTTTTTATTGATATTGCATATTTGTGTAAGGTTTTATTTAGAGATCCGAGTGTATTTTTTAGACAAGACTTGCTATCTGCAGATCTATTGTTATGCTTTGCATTTGTTCAGTTCATTTCAGAATTGATGAAAACTTGTCTAAAAGTCCATTCTGTTGCCAAATATCTTTTTAACAATGGAAAGTAAAAGTCTGGGTCATTTCAAATAAGACCTCAAACTAAGGCGCTTGTCAAATTAAATCTGGAAGTTATTCGGTGATTAAAAAACCCTCAATTTAGCTTCAATGTAAAACTAATACGACAAGAGCTATCAGTGTAACAAAAAATAGAGATTAAAATATCTTTTCTGGTACTGGTAAATCTAATTACAACTGTCAAAAGTTAAAAGAAATAATTAAAATTGCAGTCTAAGTGATGATATTTCCAAAATATTTTACCATAGTTGTATAACTTTATATGGGCAGCATTCAATGCTTCTGTAGATGTTTTGGACAAATGGTAGCACCTCTTGCCAACTGTTAAGTTCTGCATATGCTTGTATAGCCAACACACATAAAGCTTCTAAAGTTTCTGGAACCCTGTAACAAATACACATAATATATACAAACATTCACTTTTTCGTGCCCATTGATATAGTGCAATTCTATACCGTTTACCAAAGTCTGGAAGTCCCAAAATACACACACAACCTTAAGTTCATATCTATGCATATACTTTATTACATTATTCTTATTTATGAAAAAAACATTACATTTATGACCAACGTTATTTTGATACATTAACTAACTGCATTGTATTGGCTATGACTTGAAAAAACTACACAATCTGATTTGGCATTTGATGCAATGGTATCTATGCACTTTTCCCATGCCCTGGGATCACGAACAATATTTAAGCAAGTTTTCGAACTTAAATCCAAGTTTTTTCTTAAATCCGAGATTTAAGAAAAAACTAAAAAGTAGGTGGATCACGAAATAAACTTAACTTATTAATATAACTTAAATCTAAGTAAAAACTTAACTTTTCTAAGACAAGTACCTGGCAGTCTTAAATATTTAAGTCCGAAATTAAGCCGACTCAAACTGGCTGCCCTTCTCCGTCTTTTGGAACGCCTCAATTATACTGAGTGCAACAGAAATGTTCGTAGAGCGTTTTTTGATCGAAAAAATCCAATGGATTATTTGAGAGACAAAGAAATTTTTGCCAGGTATAGGTTTAGCCACCATACCATTTTCTACATAACAGATTTGGTGTCAGCGAGATTGGTACACCCAACAAGGAGAAGCGTTTCGCTGACACCACTGTTGCAGATTTTGGTTTTCCTGCGGTTTTTTGGCAACTGATGCCTTTCATCTACTAATTGGTGACAGCATCAACATCAGCAAAGCCACCGCGGGACGGTATAATAGAAGAGTGAGTGAAGTCATCGTTTCTTTGGCTAGCCCGTTTATTGTCTTTCCTAAAGGAGATGATGCCAGGCAAAGAAAATCAGGATTTTTTGCCGTTGCTGGTAATTATTTAAATAAATACTAACACCTAAGTCTCGCCTTATGGCAATGCCAGGCTCAACAAAAACGATAGAAAAGGTTCAAAAAGTAGAAAAGACTTGAGTATTATACTGTTATGTTGACACACCTTTTATCATCATGGGCTTTGGCAAATGCGATCCCTGAGTCGCATGTTTCGATACACTGTTTAAAATGCTTGAATAAAAGACATTCTGTGGCTTTTGTGACATAAACTTCTAACGTTTCTTCCTTATTCTCTGAAATAAATTCATTTTCATTTTGATTCTTATCCAGTTCTACTGCTGCCATTTTTATGCAATTTTGGCACATTATTGTCACGTGATATATTTATCGGCTTTTATATTTTAAGACACTTTTTCATCAGACGAGGGAGGGTCGAGGGTACGAATTGTATTTGAAAATATAAATAAAATGTGAAATCAAAACAAAACCAGATTATAATTTACTTGTAGAAGATCAACCATATTCTTTCTTCTAATTATTTAACTTTTTTTTCAACAAACGTTTATATTCATCTATAAGGCAGATGTATGTATGTATCCCGTGATAGCTCAGTTGGTAGAGCGGAGGACTGTAGTGGTCTTAAAAGCTGTAATCCTTAGGTCGGTGGTTCAAATCCGCCTCGCGGGATTTTTTTTTCAATATAATTTTCTGTTATGATTAATGTTTTAATTCTATAGCATATACGGTTCAAAAAAGAATGTTTTATATATACGGTTTAAAAAAGAATGTTTTTGTTATAAACAACCCAAAAATACAAAGGTAATGACATACAGATGAAGTCCAGTCATGAAATAAAGCAACTGCAGTCCGATGACAAGAAAAGATAAGTATTTATTAACTTGTTGAATAAATGCAGTGAGAAAATTCTATTAAATAAATTGTGATACAGAAAAAATGTACACAGATTATTTACAAATTGTTTTCACTGTACCAGCGACAATTTAAACGAACATTTTAAATGTCGCTGATGGTCTCCTATAAGAGAATAAGATTATAATACTTTTTTAGGCATGGTAGCATTGTATGACTGCTATATTTGTTATTTTCATATGATATTGCATCTGGTCCAACACTTTTCCCAGATTTAATTTTTTTTTAAATACACATTTAATTTCAGATATAGTAATCTCTCTATCCATCAACATATCATAGTTTATCGTGTCCTCTAGAGACGAAAGAGAAGAAGTTACCTTTTCGGAAAAATATTTGCAATAATTATCAGGTTGACCTTGATTTTGAAATTTAATTCGCAAGATTTTGAATGTCAAACAGTTCTTCTTTTTCTTGTCTGCTGTTCAGGGATTTAATCAATGACCATATTTTTTTTATTATCCGAGTAAGGGCAAGATGCAATTTGCTGTATTAAAGATTGTCTAAATAAAAACTTCTTTTTCTTATTCAATTTTGTTAATTGTTTGGCATGATGTAGATATTAATGTCGAAGTTTCTTATTATATGGAAACTGTTTGACTTTTTTACTTAAGTTTTTTTTACCACTTTTCTATATTCCAGGAACTCTCTATCTGACCACATTGCTTTCCTGGGGCGTTTTTTCTTCACTTTTGTATGAAAAATTGGTTTCATGCATTTTTGTGACGAAGATGTATATAAATCAGACAGACATAGTACAAGCATCATTTATTCCAGCTATATCTAGATTATAGTTTTCGTTTAAATAAGTATGTATATTATTTTGAAAAGAACCTTCCTGAAGTGTCATGTTTAGCTTAGCTCTAGAATCCTCACACCATTTATAAGATGAAAAGTTATTCAAAGGTACATTAGTTTTAACTATTTGCCTTTTACATTTTAAATAAAGGGCTATTTGTACATGGTCAGATAAATAGCTAGGCTCGAATACAGTAAAATATTCTACAGAGGATAGTAGGCTTGAACTAATGACAGCATAATCAACAACACTACAACCCTTACTATTATAAAATGTATAGTTACCCAAGAAATCTCAAAAAAAAAAAAAAAAAAAAAAAAAAAAAAAAAAAAAAAAAAAAAAAAAACACCCACCATTTACTATTCTGAGTGAAGCAGAAACACTAAGATCAAGCAATAATCTCCCTCGAGTACTGAGTATTACATAATGTTAAAAGTTAACCAAACTACAACTGATAAAGATTTTGATTGCTGTTTTAATATAAGAAATTGCAATATATTACCTAACCTTTTTAGCGCAATTCGCAAAATTAACGCGCATCATCAGTATAATATTTTAAGGCAGGTAATATCGGGAACGCATGTGTGTGTGTGTCTGTGCGCAAATGTGTGTGTGTGTGTCTGTGCGCATATGTGTGTGTGTGTGTAGTTTATACAAAAAATTGAAACCATTTAAATACAATTTCTTTCTTTGGAATGGATTCTATATTACATAAATCAGTCAATTTATGTTACACTTTTTTTCGGAACTTCACGTTTTAGTTTACATGAAACCTAATGTTATACCAAAATTCAAATGATATGTGCATAACGAGTGATTCAAACCATTTTTCTGACGGTACTTTACAGTGGTATACTTTGTACCATACCTCAAATGACATAGAAATGACATAGGTAATACCTGTGGTTTTAACTTACTTTTTAAGAAACAATTAGTGTAGACATGCAAAAATAAAGCATTATCCAGTAGAACACAAATTTAGCAATTTTTGCAATTAGCATACTGACTTCTGTGAACATTTCTATAAAATGTTTTTTATTACTTGTCTGACGTCACAGCATCTCTGGTTTTGTTTGACGACTCATGAGTCAAGGTTTCTCGTCCAATCACAACCACAAAACCAGAAATGCAACATCCAATCACAACCACAAAACCAGAAATGCAACATCCAATCACAACCACAAAACCAGAAATGCAACATCCAATCACAACCACAAAACCAGAAATGCAACATCCAATCACAACCACAAAACCAGAAATATGAATCCAAGACAGAATCGTCACCAAAACATTTTTAAAATTGACCAATCAGCGGCGACCAGCTTCAGAAGGAGATGCTGGTCGCCATTTTCTTTGTTTCAAAAGCGCGCTTCATTCAGTTAGCGTTGGTAATTGTGTGGAATAACACTGCTTTTGCCAAGTTATAACACGTAAGTCTTTAGACTTTACGTAAATATTGCAAAAAATGTCTATTACTTTGATTGTCAACAAATGGCATCTTTTATTCCGTTAAATATAGATTACGACGCAGTTACCTGGTTACCTCAATGTAATTGAGTTTCTTCCTTTTATTTGTTGCATCAAAAAGATGTCTGGTTCTGTCTCGAAAAAATAAACGAATATGCAACATGTTCTATTTTCAAAAACGGGATTATTATAGAATATGTATCATGGAAAATGAAAATACGGTAAGATTTTTAAAAAATATATATATATGTGATTAAAGGGCGTTTTTTTTTCACTTAAACCAGTTTCAGTTTTATAATCGGTTATAAAACTTTCCATTTATTTCATGTAACCGGTTTCAAACCAGATTTAAACTCTAACCGTTTTTTTCATTTTTTAGCACCAAACTTAAAACTTTTTTTACAAACTGAACAAACCGCCTCCGGGTGCGGTTAGATTGACATCAACGACAGATCAAGATGGCGACAGTGACAGACCTTGCATTTATGTGTGAATGATGTTTTCACATTTTTAACAATTCTGAAATTCCTCATCATTATAGCTATGAACAGTGTCAAGATAGTTAATTACACGGTGAACATTACGTCTCCTTAATGCGCAAGCAGCAAAAAGTGATGCCTGTCTTGTTCTTGCTATCAAGTACAACAACATCTGTGTTATCCTCATGGTCATCCTCCATCATTTCCATTAAAATTATTGTTTTAAGTTTCAGGACTTGTTTGTTATCCGCCATTTTTTTAAATTAAAGAAACTGATCATTTTTTCCAAACAAAACCACTTTTAAAACTAGTTTTGAAACTGGTTAGAAACCTAAAACTAAAACTGGTTCAAGTGAAAAAAATTCGCCCAAAGGTTGAATGAGAGTGAATAAAGACCTTTAGCCAGATACAGTGCGCTTTGTGTTTTATGTAAATATAGCCTTTGTCATTTTGGCGGTTTGTTTACAGGATTTTCTAAGGACAAATATAGCGAAATGAATGCAACAATTATTGAATATATATCATACATACATAAATTGGAGATAAATTAAATACATTTTAAGTGAGCTTAATTTCACTTAAAAATGATTATTGTGTGCCGAGTACAAATTTAAATCTGAACAATTAGATACCTAGATTGTGTCCAATTAACTACAGGTACTTAAATAAATGCTGGATACATGTCATTTCATCCCATTGTTAATTTCACACCATTTGCTGGGCATTACATGCATTTAAAAAATTTAAAAGGAATATTTTCAGAGGTGTCAGTCTGCAGAAACATATATATTGTCAGGTAGTGTAAGAATGTGTTGACATTCTTATTTATGACCGTCATTAATTCATGTCTTTTTATTTATTGCGCAAAAAAACATGAATTATTGATTGTGCATTTAACTATTTATGATGTCACGTTATTGTTTTTTATTTGTTTTTTGAAATGACGTCATCATGTTTGGTTTGATTTGAATTTCATTTTGTCTGGGTGAAAGTCAAACATCTAAAAGGTTTTTTTTTGGATAAAAATTAATAGTTTTTGGTATGATAATTTTAATGTGAATACAACTTTTATACAAGTGTACTAAAGTAGTCATGTTATATGATACTGTACCAATCTTGTTGACATGTTAATTAGCAAGTGCTTTTGGCTACTTGGCATTTGAAGAAACAGATGCATAGTAAATGATAAATGCCTAGACATTTTTTGTTACAAAAATGGCCAAAAAGTGAGGATTAAGTAGTGGATAGTTCAAAAAAATCATTTTGATTTTATTACAATAGTTAATTTATAAATTATTCAAGGTAAAATATATAAAAAGTCTTGAATGACAGCAATAAACAGCTAAGCTAGTTTTCAGAAATTTACAATTTAATGACAACAAAAATAAATATATTTTCCTGTAAAATTTATCTTATTTTTGATAATTTTTTCACATGAAAAAAGTGAAAATGTTTTGTACTTGCCTTGGTGTGTATTAATGTCCTTATGGTAATCTTTGGTACATCATACATGTACTTACAATTATAATCTATTTTGAATTTCTTCAGATTGAAACAGTTTTTTTCCCCAATAGTTACAGAGTTTTGTGACAATAATGTAATTTAAATTCTAACTCCACTAACTTTAAACTGACCACCTTCCCATGATTCAATAGGAAACAGGTAACACATTATTGTATCAATAGTATGTTTGTTTTGACCATCTTTAATGAATGAATTGATGACCCAGAAATGTCCTATTTCTTTTGAAAGCTGTATTAATCCTAACTGATACCTGTAATAGAGTATTTGTCAGCATTCTCACCTGTACATTAAAATTCAAAACTCTGACTTCGTTTATTTTGACTTTTATGAATGAATGGGTCAGTAGGCCATATATGTCAGTAAATGGCTGGAGTGATAAATTCTGAATAGATGTCCTTGTTTAGGATGTCATGATATTGTGTTGACAGAATGCCTAAGAATTCCATCTTTATTATCTATTCAAACTTTCCCTTCTGCTAGTTTATAACAAAATAGACAGAAAAATGGTGGAAGTGCCTTGCCTCTTTTTTCTTAATCACTCCCAACAACAAACTCAACAGCAACAAAATCATATCTTTCAAGGTCCACAGCCCTTTGACCAAGGTATGTTCATCTTTCAAATCATGTTTAATTTCAGAAGACAGAAATTCGAGAGAGAGAAAAAAAAAATCAGCTGAATCAAAGCCAAGAGCCTTTTGCCTTTGATAATTTAAAGCCCACAAATATTTTTGCCAAGATCATAGATACAAAGGGAATATCATGACAGAATTGTTAATATCTATCAACATTTCAAAGTTGATTAATTTTGACACCTTGACTTTTAACCTACACACCTGAATTTGGAATGTGGCATATTGTCTCTTGTTGGTATGCTTGATAATCCATCCTCAAATGTGGAGGTGATGGAATAGACAAAATAACAAATGAACAGATGTGCAGTGTGATTTCTGTATAACCATGTGATCTATAACTATGTTGTTGATGTTGAGTGGGTGAGCTTTGATACTGTTGTGAGGATGATGTATGTTCAGGAACACCAATATATGTATAGTCGTCATCATTATTATATTCATGATTATAATCATGAACAACTGGTCCATTGGATGATGATGTGGTTGGTGACAGTTCCTGGTACTACATTTTGGGTGGGGGTGGTGGCAAGTTGTTATGTTGTGATGATGGCTGCTGTTGTTGCTGCTGCTGCTGCATTTTAAAGTTTGTTCCATTTGGTGATGGGGGAAATATCTGTTGTGATTGTTGTGGTGGAGGTTGAGAGTTTGGCTGAAATTTTTTTGCTGGTCCCCCTGGCTGCATTGAGGCTTGATTATTGTCCCCCCTTTTCACAGAAAAGGTCAGGTTTGGTTTCCATGCAATAACTTCAGTTACAAATAAAGGTTTTAAATTAAACTTGGCACAGAGGTAGCTTATGACAATAGCTCGCTTGGTATTGATTTTCGGGTCACTAGATCAAAGGTCAAGGTCACTGTAACTGTAAATAGAAAATCAGTTTCCGGTCATTTAAAAGTAAACTTTTCAAGATTTTTTAATGAAACTTGGCACAGAGGTAGCTTATGACAATAGCTGGCTTGGGATTGAATTTTTATACGCCCGTCATATGACGGGACGTATTATGTTACGGTGCTGTCCGTCCGGGCGGGTGGGCGGGCGGGCGTCTGTTAACAATTTGTATTCCGTTCAATAGAGACCACAAACATTTATGGATTCAAATGAAATTTGGTATACAGCTTTACCATGGTAATACCTTGTGCAAGTTCAATTACAACTTTTTCGGATTATTTTTGGAGGAGTTATGCCCCTTTTTTAACTTAGAAATTTTTGTATGTATGACCATGTGGTTTCCGATCATCAGAGCCTACAACTATTTATGGATTCAAATGAAATTTAGTATACACATTTACGATGTTATTATCTGGTGCAAGTTCGAATTACAACTTTTTCAGATTATTTTTGGAGGAGTTATGCCCCTTTTTTAACTTAAAAATTTTTGTATGTATGACCATGTGGTTTGTATTCCATTCAGTAGACAATACAAACATGGATTTAAATGAAATTTGTTATACATTTGGTATACACATTTACGATGTTAATTTCTGGTGCAAGTTCGAATTACAACTTTTTCAGATTATTTTTGGAGGAGTTATGCCCCTTTTTTAACTTAGAAATTTTTGTATGTATGACCATGTGGTTTGTATTCCATTCAGTAGACAATACAAACATGGATTTAAATGAAATTTGTTATACAGTTACACCTTAATCATGGTAATATCTCGTGCAAATTTGAATTACAACTTTTTTGGGTACGAGTTATGGCCCAAACACGGAGTTTTCGGTCGCACAATTTCTTACTTTCAATAATAAATTTCGAGGTTTTTTGGATTGTCAGTTTGTCCAAGGTACTTTGTAAGTAATAAAATGTCGAAGGTACTTGGTAAGTGATGAAAATGCATTGCATGCTTTATGTATGGCATCATTTCAAATCAATACATTGCAATACAATGCATTCAATGCAATACAATGCATCAGCTCTACTGATAGAAATCCTCTAGATTGTTCCATTCTTCCCGCAAAACCCCTAAAGGTGTCGCCACACTAGTAAATAGTACTACTCGATCAATATAACACGGGCGTATAATGCTACGCTCGGCGGTGCTCTTGTTTGTCACTAGGCCAGAGGTTAAGGTCACTGTGACAATAAATAGAAAATAGGTTTCCGGTCATTTAAAGTTAACCTTCAAGATTTTTGATGAAACTTGGCACTAACTATAAACAGAAAATCTGTTAACCGTTCAAGATTTTTAATGAAACTTGGCATACAGGTACCTTATGACAAGAGCTGGCTTGGGATTGATATTTGGGTCAGTAGGCCAAAGGTCAAGGTCACTGTGACTGTGAATAGAAAATCAGTTTCTGGTCATTGAAAAGTAAACTTTTCAAGATTTTTTAATAAAACTTGGCACAAAGGTAGCTTATGACAATAGCTGACTTGGGATTGAATTTTTGGTCACTAGGCCAAAGGTTAAGGTTACTGTGACAATAAATAGAAAATAGGTTTTCGGTCATTTAAAGTTAACCTTCAAGATTTTTTTATGAAACTTGGCACTAACTATAAACAGAAAATCGGTTAACAGTTCAAGATTTTTAATGAAACTTGGCATACAGGTACCTTATGACAAGAGCTGGCTTGGGATTGATATTTGGGTCAGTAGGCCAAAGGTCAAGGTCACTGTGACTATAAATAAAAAATAGGTTTCTGGTCATTTAAAGGTTAACCGTTCAAGAATTTTAATGAAACTTGGCACAGAGGTAGCTTATGACAAGAGCTTGCTTGGGATTGATTTTCAGGTCACTAGGCCAAAGGTCAAGGTCACTGTGACTATAAATAGAAAATCAGTTTCTGGTCATTTTAGGTTAACCGTTCAAGATTTTTTTAATGAAACTTGGCACAGAGGTAGCTTATGACAAGAGTGGAGTGGAGTAATGGTGTTTTACGCCCAAGTCAAGATTCATTCACATATTTCGAGGCGTTCAGTTCTGGAATGATGGAGGAAACCAGAATGACCAAAGAAAACCACCGACCTTTGGCAATTATGATAAAAGCTCGCTTGGGATTGATTTTTGGGTCACTATGCCAAAGGTCAAGGTCACTGTGACTTTAAATAGAAAATCAGTTTCCGGTCATTTAAAAGTTAACCGTAAAGATTTTTGCCCCCTGCTTTCACCAAAAGGGAGACAAACAAATGATATACCATAGTTTCAATTTCCCTCTTTGCATTTTATGCTGGGACTGTCCATATTTCGCTCTTATATATCATTACAATTACAGAAGTCTATTTCATTTGAAAGCGGGGGACATAAATTCTATGAATTTGCTTGTTAAACATGTTCTGGTTAAGTGTGATCAATAAAGTCTGCAAGTTAACGACACTTTGCAGCTAATGTTTAAATGAAACTTCAACAAGTTTCCTGTAAATTGTAAATTCAACAAATTTAAGGCTTAAAATAAACATGCGTTAACCCCATGACCTCCTGCTCCTGAGCTGTATATACTCTACCACTGATTCATCTAGGCAGTGTAACTAAGTGTAGGATTGTGAGGTAGTTTCATATTTCAATAACCTATTAAAACTGTTGAAATTTTAAATTAACATGACTGGACACCCACTTCTTATTTCATCCAGTGCCTGTCTAAAAATCATGAGTTTTATAATAAGTTTTCTAAACATGTTTGTCTAGTTTCATTATTTAATTTATTAATTTGTAAATTTTCTTGTCATGTTCTTCGTTGCTTTGGCTACTGCCATGGGGAAAATAGCAATCAAAGTGATATTTTAACACCTTGCACCTTGAACAGCGAAGATATTCTGCAGCAATGATGTAATATTCATCAATATCAAGGACCAGTCGGGTCTTTTGGTGAATTCCAAGGATACCATTGCACACATCCTGACTGTCACCATCTGTCTGTGGACACCTGAGTACCGTTATATCACTCTAAAATCTTATTGGCATCCACAAGAGTAACTTGTGGGAGAAATATCGGTCAACTTGGTTACGGTTGTTGACTGACACAGTAGGTTGTGGTGCATAATACCAAAGCTGACTGACCCCGGACAGTTGAAACTCTACTCTGTTGTTGATTTGGGCAAAGAATGTCTTTGATATACACTGGTGATCAACCTTTGGTAGTGTTGTCTTCCATCCTTCATACAAGAGTGGCCCTGTATTTTTTAAAAAGAAAAATTTTCTCAAAACTACATTGGATCTAATACATATAATATATTCGTTTTGACTGGCTGCTTACCGGTAATATTATTTGTAATGACATTAATATTTAAAGAATGAATTTTTTTTTCAGTTTTGATAAACTTGAAAATGAGCATAGGAAAATTAAACAAATATGCTGAAAAATCTGTAGACATGAACTCGTGTTTAAATCCAAGTGTACAACCTGTGTTAATTCGGAACAGTCTATGTAGTTATTTATATCCCCATTGTGAAAAAAAAAAAAATGCAATTTTAAGTGTTTTTATAGAGGTGGGACTGATTTTAAATATTGGACACACTGGCTGAACAGATCATTACATTGGATTTTAGAAAAATATAAGAAAATTAGTTTATTTATTTTATAAGGAACCTGTTCCTTAACTTTGAAACTGGAAAATTTATCAAATCAAAACATTCTACAGATTCCCAGGCTTTCAATACTATAAGTGGAGAGATAAACAAACTTGTGTGTTATCTAAAACAATTTAAATGTGTAAAACCAGTATTTTTGGAAATTCCAACTTATTCCATCGTGGATTGGAACAGATACAAGGGACATTCAAACAGTGAAAGATTTTTAATCAAGATGTTATATTACATAATCAAATTGCATATTTAAATGATTACATAAGAAATGTAAATGAATCATTTTGTGTAAAAGCACCAAGATTGAAACTGGATTTACAAAGAACCAGAAAAAGTGGAAAACAACGCCGTATCTCATTAAATATGAAATTATGAAAGGACGGTATACACCCTTCTGCGATTGTAGCAAGGATGAAGAAGACAGTGTCATCCTTTATTCATCAGCTTTAATTTAATTTAAATAGGAAGCATGTATCTTGTACCAAGTAAACACTGGATAATCATCATACTTCTAAATATTAGCTAAAGTATCTTTTTATTTTCTGTAAAGTGAACACATCAGCTGGAAGTGATTTAGTGAATAACAGATTACTAGATCTATAAATGATAATGTTTAAACAGACAGTTTATTTACCTTCAGTAGCAGATATTAATGGAATATCTTGTTCAGAAGGATGGGTAACATCTACAAAAGGGATAACTGGGATATCAAGAGATTCTGTCTGTTTGATCTGAAATAAATTAAAAACATTATAATTCATGTCATTTTAAGCTCACCTGCATTAAGAACAACAAAGGTTTCAACATATCACATGTATAGGTTTTTTGTCTACACTAGAGTACAATTTCATATTTTGGTACAAACTTTATAAAATTGTGCATTTTCTGGTTTTTAATTATGTGCCAAATGCATTTTAACTAAAAGCTGAATTTATGCATATGTATGATTATATATTTTTAATATGTTAATTGCACACACACACACACACACACACACACACACACACACACACACACACACAGAGAGAGAGAGTTTATATAATATTACTGGGATCCATTTTATCATCAAAAAGTGCCTATTCAATGTTAGGTGTTTCAAAGCCAATACAATAATCCAAAATGTTTTTCTTGTCTTCTTTCAGTGTATGTTGTTTGCATTTTGACTGCATTAGGTATATTACAAATTCATGTTTTAGCTGAAAATCTGTCTTCTTAACAAATATATCTTTATTTTAAAGTTTAAAGAATTTTTTTTAACTTAACTATGTACCTGTTGACTTTGCTTTTTGTGGTGTTGTGATTGTCTTTGAAATCTGATTCGTTGCCTTAGGAGGTAAAGCTACGGTAGCCCGTTTGTCTCGAAACACTGAAAAAAAAAATATAAAAGATATGTTAAAGGTCTATATTTCGAAAAAATATGAATATCAAATGCCTTTAAAAATTTGAAGGACATTTACACTAAACAACTGTATTACCTTCCCCTATACATATCAAAATTAACATTAGTTCTTGTCAAGTTTCAACTACCGCAGCAAAGTCAGAAAAAACATTTAAATTTTTCAAGGTTCTAAATTTTGATACTAAATAACTCTTGCAAAACTATGTTTAAATGAAAATAGAAACCTTGTACAACTCTGATTATGTACCTGGCCATGCTAGTACAACTGAATATCACAATGCCATGCTGTTTTTTATATCTGCAATTAAATTAAATTCAGCACCTTTCAGAAAACTTAGTATATGTTTATCAAGTGTAATACAATTTGCTATTTGGTGAAATTTGACAAAAATTATAAGATTTATATTTGGTAAATATATTACAGAAATGAAATTGATTTTTCTTCTAGTTTTAAAAAATGAAACCTTTTGACAGATGGCATATCCACTTATCAATTATCAAATCTCTCTTTTTATGAGAATGAAGTTTTAAAACTGATACATATTCCAAGAAGAACACAGAAATCAGAAATGTCCAAAATGGTCAATCTCACATTGTCAGATTGAATGAACAATCTTAAACAGTTTAGTGTATCGACATCATAAAAATGAAGATTTTGAGGCCTAAATTGGTATTATTATTAAAGAAGATGTAGTTTTCTATTAGCCATGGGAAAAAAGTTAACAATCATCTTGTTTTAAACAGTGATCAAAGGGAGATAACTCAATTATATTACACTGGGTATATGGCCAAAATTGCTTGCATTTAATCTATTAATTTCAAATAAAAGTGTTCAATACATTTAAGAGTAAACGGCACACAGCAACCATAGCAAAACACTTTATTGTTTGAAGTTTATATTAGTTTATCCTTACCCACTGTAGATGTTTCACAGGCTTCCAAACAAGCTACCAAATCCTCATCATCCTTTTCTTGCATATCTAAAAGAGGAAATATTCAATATTTTAATTTTATGTAAAAATGTAAAATTTTGAATGGCAATAAGGTATTGATTAAAATCTGATAACAAAAGCAAAAATAGTTTATTGTCTTTTCACATTTTATCTTGTTTGTTTTGCATTTATTTTGTACATTCTTTAAGAATCCATTTTAGTGCCAAGCTGTCAGTCCCTATTAGCTTTTCTAATACCAAATACACAAAATGTTACACAAAATCCATATAACCATATGAATTAAGAAAGTAAGCCTTCTGATTAACAAACAAGAAATTTTACAGGCACAATGGCCTCAATATAAATACAGGTAAATTTAAAATGCATAACAAGTCTATTTAAATTCTTAAAAATGTACTTATTTGTTATATGGTTAACTTACTTGATAAAATCTTTCCTGGTAACCTTAACTTTTTCAGTCTTCTTTCTAAAGCTGAGAGGGGAAGCTTGGTCTCTATTAATCTATTTATTTGTAATCTGGGACTTTTCATGGCAATGATCTTCTTGCCTTCTTCAAACATTAATGTGTATCTCTAAAAATACAAAAAAAGTCTTCACAGATTAGAGGATAATTATGACAAGTAGTAGAAGGTATTATGTAAACCTCCAATATCGGACCATAGAGTATAGTCTGTGGAAAACAAGATTAGACAGGACAACTAATGTCTCACCTCAAACTTTAAATCATATTTACCATATATGCAAGACAACTGTCTAAATTTATTGTTACTTGAACATGATCTTGATTAATCAACAATGATATTTTAATCTGCAGGATTAATCAGGGATTTCAGAACACTTATACAGGGATAATTTTGATGTTTTGCTAAAGGAAGCTATTAAAAAAGTCACAAATTTTGCCAAGATAGATAGGTAGTGTCTAGTTCACCTGTATAGTTGGTAGTCATTTATGAAATTCTGAACATATAAGATTTACCAACCTTTTATTGCCTCCTGCTTTAATATTTTGTAAGGGAAATTTTTCCTTTGATCTTTCTTTTCTTTGGCTATGTCACCAATTAGCCAACCGACATACCCTGGAACATTCTCAAGGAGCCACCTATAGGTTTTTCCCCTGAATCTACCCAACTGATAATGGTATTCACCTGAAAACATTACAAATATTTTCTGTAGCATAATATTTTGAAATCAACATAAATCATTATTATTATTATAATTATTATTTGATAAAGATCAGTGTTAGCTATCACTAATTCTGTGAATATATCCATATAAAGTAAATTAAATTATATCAATATCGCTATACATTTCTACGCCAAACATACAAAATCTTCCCTCTTGAGGTAACATGGCTGTCCAAATTAATTTAAATTTTATTTTTATCTTCCCTCTGAGAGGGATTCCTTTGAATTTTCAGTAACAATTGTGGTTTGGTCAGTTTGTTTGTATAACAATAAAATTTAAAATAGGCTAATTCGTAGGACTGGACAGTGATGATACAATGTACCTCAAGCTGTTTAATGTGAAGGATATTTACAGTGTTTAACTTTACCTGTGAAAATATCTGATATCTATTGTTAAAATATCTCTGATCATATAAATCTCTAGTAGGTTGTATTTCCAGTTATTTCTTTAAATTTCTAATGAATTAAAGTTAACATTTTTAAGGATATTAAATTATAAGTTTTAAATAACTTATACAACTTATTTGTGTGTTAAGTATCAATTAAGCAGCTACCCTTAAACATCTTATAATAAGTTGTATCTTTAATATTTCATGATCCAAATTACTGTAGTTTGAAAAGGTTATGCTTATGTTTAATGGTTGAATAATAGTCATACCAAGCACACCGTTCTCATCCAGCTTAAACCCTCCACGAGCTTTTACTATTTGTTTCGCTTCTTTATCCACCAGTTCAGGGCTTAATGCTGGAGATCAGTCTTGTTTTACGACTCGCATAGCTTCTGGGGAGTCAGATAGAAGTTCTTCAGTTCTGGTGTGGCCCAGACATAGTAGTGAATTGCTAAAGAAAAAAATAAAAACAAAATACTATTTTAGAAAGGTTTACAACCTTTTCATTGAAACCTGCTTATAATATGGTCATGTGCCAATTGAAATTTATATATAACGCTCACCTGAGGATATGTCCAAGGTTTTTTGCAAAGTGCTATAGACAATATATTAAGTACAGAAACTTTTCTCAAGTTTTCTCAAGTTAAGATCTGCCATAAAATTTAATCAGAAATATATAGTCACATTTCATTTATAAGTAGCATGCCAAGTAGCCAAAAACACACGCTAATTAACATGTCAACAAGATTTGGACAGTATCATGTAACATGACTACTTTAATTACACTTGTATAAAAGTTGTATTCACATTAAAACTGTTGCAAAATGAACAGTGTAATTTGGAATTTAATTAATTACTCTGTGATAATTGGTGTAATTATATTTCAATTGAGGGTATTTGGAATGTAATTGTAATTTAATTGATTATATTTGAAAGTAATTGACCCAATCCCTGCACGCTATTGATCACATTGCCTCTCTCCACCTAGTTTCGAATCCAAAATGAGGGGGATTCTGGTGTGGGAAATTTCGCATGTCAGTTCCCTTGTCAAACGGAGGTTGTTTTCCTCTGGGCAAGTTTCTCAAGAAGTTACAGACTTGGTGTACATGGGCATGTGGTTTTGACTGGATAAGAAGTGACAGACTCAATATAATTCATAAAACCACTCCTAATTCCCAGCTTATTTGGTGGTTTTGCCCCTTGCCTTATATGATGTGGTTTAAAACAATGTGTGCTGTTAAGCAAACAAATAGTGTTTAGCTGTGCTTTTTTGACTTATTTATAATCACTACTGTAATGTTTTCAATGTAATGATTACCATTTTACCTGAAAATATTTAAGTTTCAAACTTTGAGAATGGAACCTTTATAGCATCTACTGAGATGTTTTGATAACAATTTAAGCATTTTACCTGACAATATTTATGTTTCTGCAGACTGACACCCCTGAAAATATTCCTTTTAAATTTTTGATATGCATGTAATGCCCAGCAAATGGTGTGAAATTAACAATGGGATGAAATGGCAATACAACATACAATCTGCATTAATTTCAAAACCTGTGGGGTATTGTTCCAATTTTGGTAGAAGTTCTGTCACAGAAAGACCTCGGTAATTTTTGTAAATCATGCATTTGGCTTGTGCCCATTCTCTCAATAAATTAATGCTATCTACAACAGTAGTTTTCTCAGACCAGTAATGGTCTAATTTCGGCTAATTTCCTTATTTTCACATTTCCATAGTCTCTTAACTCATACAGATTTGTAGGAAAGTTCTCAGTTTCGACCACACTAAATATCTAAAAAATGTCACTATCTTGAAATCTGTCGAAAACATTGTCATAAATGTTTTTAACAAAGTTGATTGCCTTTCCATTTTAAATCTCCATTGCACACTCTTCTTTTTATTTCAATGACCTTGTATTCCTCACCGCTATCATAAGCATCCATAAATTTGTTACATAAAGAGTCAAATGTTAGTGGTTCGGCGAGATATGTTGTTTTCAGAGAGTCCAAAAAACCCTTTACACTTTCTTTCATTTCACGATAGCATATTCCTGACCTCTGTAATATTTTACTTAGAATGTTTATGTTTATATATAAGTCACATAAGAAATGTAAAAGAAACAAAAACCTAAATGTTGTCATGTTGTGATGTAAAGAGTTGGCGATAATGTCACTGTCTAACTCATCTCCTAGCATACTAGTTAAGGACACAAATTTTCTGTGTACATTGTCCAATGCATTTCCAAACGATAGCCATCACACTTCATGGATTTCTAATGGGTTGAGCTCGGGGTTGTTTGTAACCAATTGCCATGATCTCAAAGATGCTAAATTTGTAGGTGAACCCTTGAAGTAACTACATAAAGTACAAAAAACACTCTCTACAAACGCAATGTCAGGTTGTTTCTTGGCTGAATCAATGCAGGCTAAAGTTAAGCAGTGAGTGGCACAATGCATTTCGATCAAATAAGGATTTTTGGTCTTTAACAAACTTGACACCACACTGTTTCCCAATCGTTACATTGGCACCATCAGAACCCATGCCAAACACATTATTTATGTTCATGTTGATTTTCATGGATTCTAAATATTCTAGAAGTCTTGATGTAATGGAACAAGCATCACATGAGGTCAAAGTCAACAATTTACAGTACTTAGACGTTAGTCGCGAAGTTGTAATCCTTTATATACTAGTATGTCACATATAGAATCAAATGTTTCTGAGTTCCTAAATCTGTTGACTCGTCTATGATTATTCCAATAGCGGGACTTTCTTTCATTTCTTTTACCATTTCATCTTCTATCATATTTGCCATAAGTGTAATAAATTCTGTATATGCAGTGTCGTCTTGTTGTAACAGGCGCACCATTCAACTTCGACAAATCATTCAAACACTGTGCTTTCTTGATTGGAATGTTCTCGCATGCAATAAAATATGCATTGTGCACCAGAGTACACATTGCTTCACCACTTTTTTCGATTACTTTTTCAAACATGTTCATTAATGGTTCTTTCTTTGCACTACAATCAGAACGCAAGGATTCTGTGTGATCATTGCTGCTTGCATGTTCAGTTAAAGCGAATTTTTGAAAATTTGTCGAACCCAGTGTTACAAAACTATTACATTGCTTGTGTTTCTCGCAAATTTTACAAAACATGCAGTCTAATTCTCTATCATAACAAAGCCAAGAAAATAACTGCAGCCACTTATTATTAAATCTCCTGGCTGATTTTGTTTGATTTTCATCATTTTGAGACTCCAGTTTTCGCTTAGTCATTATGAGAATTATTTATCACTAATCAACATATAGCACTAGTTTTAATAAAATCCATACATACAACAATAATGATTTTTTGAAGTTAAATTTTCATTTTTTATGTCACTGAATTAATGTAGTCTTCTAAATGATTTATAAATAATTGGTTATTTATAATTTCGGTAGGCAGATCACTGCAATTTTTACCGCCTATTCCAAGCTTATTATCAGTAAACGCTATTCTTATCAATTAAACCTCATTCTGGGACCTCTTTAATCGTATTCAAGCTTTATAACATCATTTATTTCTAACTAAACAGTTTGCCAAGACCATACAATGCCCGTGGTAGTCTTAATCAACATCCCACATGGAACCTCTTTGTTATAGTCCGACAACCATGACCTTCAAGGATCAAGCCTCATTATCAGGTGTTTATTGCTTCCATCAGTCAAGCAATGTGATTATTTAATAAACAACTTCAAAATGAAAGGAATGATAGTTCGAACGATGAAACAAAAGAAACATAATGAGACCATGGATTCACAAGTTATACTATTATGTGGTTGAGTTTTGTAAGTTTGGTGATCCCAGGGCTCCAACCCTGGCACCATGCATTCATTTTTTTATTAAGTCTTGAACAATTAAAAAAAAATATATATCATGACTGATCAATACATATCTGATAAAATGATTTGTCCATTTCAATTATATTGTAAACTGAAAATGTCTGACAGGTAATTTTTCATGTCGGACAAAATTATTTTTTGTATGACATGTCTGGCAAATACGACCGTTTCCAGACCCCTGGTCATAATTTATATTTAATGGAATAAAAGAGCCATTGTTGGCAATCAAAGTAATAGACATTTTTTGCAATATTTACATAAAGACTAAAGACTTACGTGTTATAACTCTGCAAAAGTGGTGTTTTTCCACACAATTACCAATGCTAACTGAATGAAGCGTGCTTTTGAAACAAAGAAAATGGCGACCAGCATTGCTGCTGAAGCTGTTCGCAGCTGATTGGTCAATTTGAAAAATGCTTTGGTGATGCTTGTGTCTTGGATTCAATTTCTGGTTTTGTGGTTGTGATTGTATGTTGCATTTCTGGTTTTGTGGTTGTGATTGTGATTGGTTGTTGCATTTCTGGTTTTGTGGTTGTGATTGGATGTTGCATTTCTGGTTTTGTGGTTGTGATTGGACGAGACACCTCGACTTTAGGTGAATTTGAGTGCTAAAAGCAAGTGCTCTAAAATGAGGGTAAAAGAGTCAGACCAGAAAGTCTGCCTAAAATGTATCTGCTATACAACACAACACCACAACTATCTCAACCTGCTACACTGCTCTCATTTTAACTTAGGCAAGAAATCCCGTACTTTAGAAAATTATTAATTTACTACCCCTGAGCGGGTACCTGCTGGAGTAAAACTCCCCGAGGGTATCCATAACTCAGTAGGCAGTACTTTGTGCTGTCAGAAAATGTACCATTTAGCAAAATTTTCTGTCGTCTAAAATTTGAAATTAATTGAAAACTAAGATTTGTTCCCTCATGCACAGCATTCCTTAGCTGGATTTGGATTTATATAATTTTGAAACTTTAGATTCATTATTTTCATGTTTGGCATATATTTTTTATGTACCAAACGTTTGGGTCTTAGTGTCACTGACGAGGAATGAATTTCCGAAATGTGCACATCTGGCACATCAAAATTTAACTGGTATTTGTATTATATATTTATTTAATCTAGTACAGTAGAAATCTTATGGTGGTGGGAAAAAAAAGAAAATAAAAACAATAAGTATGGAATACACTACTCAAACTGATTTTTCTGAAATACATGTACTGAACACCCAAAATTCTGGAAGGGATAAAACATAAACAGATATCACACATAATCCAGAACTTTCACTAGTTGTTTTATTAAACTTACAATCAAAGAGACTATTCTGTAAGCAGTAGTGCATATCCCATGTTTGAAACCGAGGGACAAAAAAAACCTCTCTCTCTCTCTCTCTCTCTCTCTCTCTCTCTCTCTCTCTCTCTCTCTCTCTCTCGTACGAAGGCTAAATGCTGTTAACACAATATATAAAAATATATATACCGGTATACCGTTTTCATACTTACACGATATTTTTCACAAATGGAGGATCTAATCCAAAACAATTAAAACTCGATGAAAAGTTGCAGTTGTAACAAGTAAACCGTCTTTTTCGTCTGCCATGAGTACAATCCCGGAAGTGGGTCATGTTGTTCATGAAATGGTGACCTCAATATCAAAGTTGTCCCAATTTTAAGAAGTCGATATCATTTTATGAATATTGAAGTCAATATGTAGATCTTGTTAATTAAAATAGTATGTCTATTAACTGGTCGTGTCTATATTGTGTAACCCTTACTTTAAATGACCCAAATTTTAATACTTATGAAAAGGCAAACCTCGTGGGAACGAATGGATAATAAAGTACTGATTAAAGGACGAGTTGACATCAAACCATGTGTCCAATCTTTTAAAAATGTTTCATGCCTATATTTTTTCCGTCAGCCGGAATAGCTCAGTTGGGAGAGCGTTAGACTGAAGATCTAAAGGTCCCTGGTTCAATCCCGGGTTCCGGCACGGAACACTCCGGCGGCTGACCGGTATTTTTTTTTTTTTTTCGAGATTCAAGTTTATAATATTTATTTCGTTCTTATTAAAATGCTCAAAAATAATTTATGTTATTTTTTTTATAATAATGCGGCAAAAAAAAATTCATGTCGGACTGCTATACTTCATATCAACAAACCCAATATAAATTATTTCATGACTATATGATTATGACTTCAAGAAGATTTTATTGACAACTATTTTATTAATAATTAACACCATTGAAAATCAGTATACATTGTTTGGAAATTGAAAAAAGGGTTATTTTAAAATATATCGAGGAGAGAATATATTTAAAAAGTGTGAAACAGTTGAAAATGAACAAAGATATATACATGTAATTTCTATGTATGGGTTTGTTATGTTGAAAAAGATGATTATGGACTTTAATATGCACAGACTCATAAAGTGTAAAATTTTATATATTTTTAAAAACATTCTGTGAAGTTTTAAAGTTCTTGGTAGAAAACGTATGTTTGTTCAACGCACGCCCGACATCCACAATGCAAAAAAAGAACTCAAAATACGGAAAGACTTCATTTTGTACCATCCACTGAAATTTAAATTTCAAATGAAACGGGCTAAAAGTGATGAAATCATGCCATTTTGAACATTTCTGTGAAAACTGATTTTTCAAAAATTTTACATAGAATTTAATGTAGGGACAAAAAGAAGTCTTACCCAAAATACAACTGAAACCATCCCCTTTTTACTAAAATTTTCTGAAGAATGGTCACTACCAAAAAGTGAAGAGAAAGTCTATAAATAACTCAGTAGTACCAGTGGACTGGTCACTGGTATATGGACACTGTTAAAAAGCCTCTGATTGAAGAACAATTTAAAAACAATCGTCATTCCCATGCGTACGAGCAATTTTACACATGTATTTGCAATTCACCTTCACGAACAAAACCAGAGGATTCTTTTTTATAGATTTGAAGACTACCAATAGTTTAATCAGCAGATACATACAATTGCTGGCATAATTTCTGTTGTTTGATAAAGAGAGATGCTAGTAGATTTACAAACATTTAAAGGGATCCTTTTTTTTTCATTTTATTTGATAAAACATTAAGAGGTATTCTTGGTTATTCATCAGTAAAATGGTACCGATACAAAATACTTGATTATTACAAATTCTACTATGACTAGTAATTAAGATGCCGCTACTGAGTCTGGAAACACAAGGCGCTTTATCACAGGGAACTGGTCAGTTGAAGGTCCGGCTTTGCACCGACACTGCCCAAAAGTGTTGTGTTGATACACATAATTAAATAATTAAAACACCTCATATTTTTATTGGGTTTTGGAGAGTAAAGGAGTTTTGGATAGTAAAGGAGATTATTTAATTACGAGATTCTGTGGTTGGACAACAAACGTCTGTATAAGCCAACTTGATATGTATGATCACGTATTGTCTTCTGTCGGCCACTGTAACGGTTATTATGTTTTCTCCCAATGCCGATTCCCTTAAACACTTTGACTGTCTTTGAGCCAGACGTTCTCGGATCAAGAACATTGTTCTTGTGTAAGAATTTCGCCATAACATCAAGAACGTGTACTTAGAACATTGTTCGCGGAACAAAATCTCAAACTACTTATCTAGCAGTCTGAGCGTTAAGAACACAAATGGTGGCAAAGTGATAAAGTCATACCAACGTAAAAACACATTGGGTATTTTGATTGTTGGCATTTTGATAAAGTTTTTAATAAAAGTTACAAACCGCATGTATAGTAAAAACTTTGTATTTGCGCCTGAAATTATACTTTACTGAGCTAATTGTGTATACAATAATGTCAAAGTTGAAGGATTTGTTTGCCAGGTCCCGATCTGTCATATCATACACGGGACTGGCAGAATATAATATCAAAGTCATTTTCATTAAATGATAGGATAAGGCAGTGTTTGCCTCCGTGTTGTTTACTTACAAAAATGTTCTCAGTGTTATGGCTATTTTACACGAGAACAACTTTTTCGCGACTCCAGAGTTGGAAAATATACCTCCTCCAAAGACGCCCTTTATGTCCTAACTGCTGTGTGTTAGGATCCTACACACAGCCGTTAAGCGTTATGTGTGTTAGGATCAGAGGAAATTCGGACTATGTGCAGATAAGCTAGCATCATATTAGATGGAGTAGTATTCATGCCCCTGTTAAAATTCCTTCACTTTTAGAGAGGCGGCGAGTTGTCGGAGGGTAGAAAAATCACGAGTGGCTTGAGAAAATCAAACTTTCTGCAAACACAAATTTTATAAATGTAGACGATATCCGACAATGTGCAATAGTATGGCCAGCAAAAGTGGCGTGAATTTGTGATCAATGCTATATTTTTAGGGCTGGATTTTGGTTAGATTTTAACAACAAATTGTTTTTAATTCTTTCAACGGGTTTTTCTGCATTAACGGTGATTATAGTTAAATAACTTTTTTTTTTTTTTTTTTTCTTTAAAAATTATTTACGTTCTCTGTGGTAACTTGTCTGTGAATAGTAAGTTCACTAGCAGAAAACATGAACTTCGGCTATTGTAGCGATTGCTTTCTGGACAACCAAGTCAGCAACTAGCTGTAATGAGATTGCAATGACTTGGTACATGTTGAATAAAACATTATCTAGAGCATCGCTCTATGCCTTTTTGGTTTATAGTTGTGGTATACCGTAGTAAATGGAACAGAGAGCTTTGCCTTGTTTTTAACCGGTGATTTATATACAAGAATATCAGTTGCTCTCCATTTTTTTTTTTTTTTTTTTTTTTTTTTTTTGCAGCTTATACAAAACATATTTGCAAGGCCACTGAATTCATAATCAAAAGAGATGAATATCGTCCATTAAATCATTAAGGATGGAACTTAAAGATTGTATTAACTCAAGCAATACATTTAATTAATGTGTAACAAACGGTTCTTTATCATGTGCATATCAAGACATAATCTTGGCTTTAAACACCTGACAAACATTGATTTGCAAGTTGTGTTAAGTTTTTCAATTTTCTGAATTTTTTTAGGTTTCCTAAATATATATATATATTTTTTCAAAAATAGATAACTTCTAATTACGATCCGTGAGATTCATTTTCTAAAATTTCATTCCTTTTAGCTGTAAATAAATGGAATCCTCTAACCGGTTGGTCAATGTTTATCGATTAAATTATGAGCCGGGAGCATGCGCAAGGATGTACGGAAACTCCAATAAATCGAAAGTGAAATCTGACAAATTGTATAAATTGTCCGTCATTAATATCCAGATGTATTCGCAATGGTGTTATGTATCCCTTACTATGGCACAGATGACAAATTCAATGAAGTTCTGTTTAATTTATTGTATTTCACCGTTTTGTAAGTTGTGTTTAAATGACCCGGTTTTTTTAATGACGTAAGCATGTTCTAATATTAGATCCCACATGCTACATCTCGCAGGGAAATTATTGTTGTCTCTGTATTTATTCGAGCTTTTATCGTTGAACCAAATGTAACATTGTTCATTAGGAACATCATTAATTAGATCAGCGCCATTTTAATTTCTTTCCTTGGAAAACGTAATGCAGCTTTATGAAATCGGTCAGTATTTTTCCAAATTCTTTTACTTGAACATAAAAGGAAACAAGCCATGACCTCTCTTCTTGATAACTCAAGAGGCTGTGGTTCGAACCCCAGTCAGGTCATACACCAGACTTTTGAGATGTTACTCCCTTGCCTAGAACTCGGCATTAGAAGGAGTGTATCAATCGGCTGGTGTACCCGGTGCCTGGATAATGCACTTGGGGGAGAAGATACCATTGTCTGTGGCACACTGAATAGGTGGGTTTTGCCTATACGGTAGCACCTAACAAGAGGTCCTAAGTGCACTATAGTACATGGATGACCATAATACACACTTGCATATCTTAAACATACAAGGACTTGTTCTAAAATTAATCTTAACTCTCCTCGAAAATGGCTAAAAAATGTGCTGATGCAATGTTAAACATCAATACAAAACAAACTAATTTTCCCATGATAAGTTACCATAGTTGTCAGTGTTCAACAAAAGTAGATTTAACTATACAAATGAGTACCATATTGTTATTTTTTTGTCAACTTGTTGACCATCTTAGTTGAGTTTTATAAACATGTTCTTAATGTTTTTATCTTGTGCCTTGTTTCTTGTTAATGTATACTATCATTATTGTTTATAACATGTATTTAATTGCAACTTTCTATGCAAGCTTTAAATTGTAGATTTTCAATGATCACATATTGCGAAAAATAAACTAAACTTCATAATGGTAGACTTATATATAGCTATTTCATCACAAAATGACTTCAGGCAGTGTGTGTGTGTGTGTGCACGTGCGTGCATGCACACTCTATAAAGTGCATGTGTGTGATGATAAAAAGTACAAATATACAAAAATACTCATAACCTGTCTTACTTAAAACTGGTATGACAGTGGACAATAACTCATCTAAGCTGTAATTATTAGAAAATGACACCAAATGGGAAATTTTTTACATTAAAGAGACAAATACTTAACATATGACAGAACAAATGTGTAAGATTGTTTTTTTTGTTTCTTTACTTTTTTTTTTTTACACCAGTGGCATATACCATCAGCATATAGTCCACAAACACCACTAGTGAGCAATTTACATGGTTATTAATACATACAAAACTACTCGTTTTCCATACAGCAACTGTAGACCAGAAAACCAAAAATAAAAAATAAATAAGATCAACAGAGAAAAAAAGAAGTAGAAATTAGCAAAGAAAAGATACAGTGATGAAAATAATATATAGCAAGACAAGAAATACAAGTTTTCTTAGTCGGGATAGATAGAATTCAAGACAGTTTTCTGTCCATAATTTATGCATGGTAATAATTTCAGTTATAGCTATATACAAGTACATATATAGATTCATTTATCATTCATATCTTCCTTTTTTCATACAAAACATCATGCTACAGAAAAATAGAATTTGCTCGTCATTTAAACCCAATTATGATATGAGTACATACAAAAATTAGTGTTACCTTTTTTTCAGTACAATAAATATTTATATATAAAGATAAAATGCATTTTACAAATAGCAGGATCTTCAGGGAGAAAAACAAGTGTGCTATGCAACAGATTCAAAGGAGTTGGTCAAATCTTTCATAATTTGGTTTGATCTTGAAAATATTTAACCTTTTTTTGTAAATTGAATTTTAAAAACACTTGATAAATATTTTAAAACATAAAAAAAGAACATTTTGCCCAAGTTAAACAAATATAAAAAATAACATTATCTTACAACAATTATAAGAAATCCTTCACAATTAGCTTTTTATGTCATTACAACAATAAATTATTTCAATTGACAATGATCAAACTTTAACATTTAATTATTCTTTTTTACATTTACATTAACTGGACATTAAAAATTATGTTCAAACCATCTGTTTTTTTTTCTTATTTTATAAAAAGAAAATTTCTTTTTCAGAAGAAAAAAGATTCAGTTCTGGTAATTTATAAATACTTTTTTAAAATAAATAATTTAAATACAAAGTGAAAATGTGAAATTGTGAGGAGATAAAAAATATGCCCCTTTAAATTCAATGAAAATGTGAATTTGGCTGTTTCTAAATATAAACAATTGCAAATGAAAGATTATTTCTTTAGCTTTGTCAACTATTATATGAAACCTTTTTTTGCAATACCAATAAAACATATACTATCCTTAATACGATAGAAGTTACTCATTAAAATCCAAATGAATTTAAAGACAGCACTAATTTTTGTAATTCTCCCTCCTCTTAAACTATGTAATTTCTGATCTGTTTCAAATTTTATTTACACGTATCTTTATAAAAAAATGTACAATTTACATTAAAATGGAAATGTTAATATTTACACATGCTAAACAATATCATTTCTCCTTTGACTGAATGATGACCACAAATGTAAAAATGAATTTTATGATATTTAATAATAATAATAAAGCACTTTTGAACATTTAACTTGTACTATCAAGTCATAAATGCATCATTCAAATAACAGATAACAAACAAATTATTTATGGAGTAAAAGATCTTTAACAAAGAAATGCAAAATGTTAACATCTATAATATAGTACAAGTTAAATTCTCCAGGCTTTGTGGTGCGCTTAAACACATTTACCCCAGCAATAAGACACATTTTAAACACGTTTTTCAATGATCATAATGTCTCCCAGTATCTGAATAAGACTGTTTTTGGTTGTTCCCTTTATTACGTTTCATATATTTTTTTGATTTTCGATGTCCAGAACCATGTGATCTATAACTATGTTGTTGATGTTGAGCGGGTGAGCGTTGATACTGTTGTGAAGATGATGTATGTTCAGGAACACCGTTATATGTATAGTCATCATCATTATTATATCCATGATTATAATCATGAACTACTGGTCCATTGGATGATGATGTGGTTGGTGACTGTTCCTGGTACTGAGATGGGGGTGGGGGTGGTGGCAAATTGTTATGTTGTGATGATGGCTGCTGTTGTTGCTGCTGCTGCATCATTTTAAAGTTTGTTCCATTTGGTGATGGGGGAAATATCTGTTGTGATTGTTGTGGTGGAGGTTGAGAGTTTGGCTGAAAATTTTGAGCTGGTCCCCCTGGCTGCAATGAGGCTTGATTATTAAACATGTTCTGTTCAGGTGTGGTCAATGTTCCTTGATGATTACAGGCAATTCCTAAAAAAAATAAACAAAATAAACAAATACTGAAGATCAAAAACAAAAATGATAAGATGAAGTGCAAATCAAAGGCATACAGTACGGTGGCTTATTTCTGACATGGACATAATTTTAGTCTACATAACATTATCTCAACTTGTCGACTTAATATCTTGACAAGTCTATATAATATCATAAAAAGTTGTGATATCAAAACAAAAAATTGAGAAAACACGACATACTGCAATACTTATGTTGACCAGTCATAACAATTATCTCCATATCGGGACTTATTTTTATCGTGACATGTCATGTTTTTTCTCTTTCCAATTTCTGTCTTTTTAAATTAAATATGATTTGTAAGATGAACATACCTTGGTCAAAGGGCTGTGGACCTTGAAAGATTTGATTTTGTTGCTGTTGTGTTGGTGTTGGGACTGATGAAGAGACAAGAGGTGAGGCACTTCCACCATTTATCTGTCTATTTTGTTGTAAACTAGCAGAAGGGAAAGTTTGAATAGATAATAAAGACGGAATCTTCTTAGATGTTGGAGGAGGAACAGGTTGGTGATGTGGCGGCGGACCCTGGGTTGGTACTAAACCAGGCGAAGGTGTTCTCATCATTCCAGGGGACTGAATATGTGGTTGTATATGCCGCTGCATGTGTAATTCTGGCTGCATTGGGGTATGTACTGATGGCTGTTGCTGTCCATGCTGCATCTGTGGTGGGTTAGCATGGAATCCTCCGGGGGGAGGGGGTACAGGATGAAATCCTCCATGATGTTGATTTGGAGGCTGAAGTTGAAGTACAGGTTGTTGTCCCTGTTGTGTTGTTTCGATAGCTGCTTCTGTAATACATAATAAAACATTAATAAACTCTTAATTGAACTAATGGTAAACATGCATTTTGAGATGCCAGTCATTGTTCATTAAATCAGATCCCCATGCAAAAACAAACACATTTTTATTCAAAATATTTGAGAGAAATGATAAACTCTTAAAATTTCTTTGCAATGCACATATCGCAAAGAGAACTTTAAAAAATCTGAAAGCAAATGAGTGATGTTATGATACGCTGAAGCCAAAACTGTTGACAAAATGAAATATTGTAGCAATACATAAGGCAAACTTAGTTTCAAATCATTTTAATTCATTTTCAACTTTTGTTCATGTTTCAAGATTATCTTAAATCTAAAAACCAAAATTAATTTTTCTATCATAATTTCAAATAGGTAATGCATTTGATATGTGCAAACAAAATTAAACATTCCACAACAATGATCATTTCAGATGACTTCATTACTGTTATTAATTATAATGGTTAGTCACGCTGCTCTTCAAACTTCCTTATTTCAAGGAATGATTATCATCAATACATTGTTATTTATCATAGATTATATATTAAATACCAAAATCAACCTAAACTGTGTGAGCTCAGATTAAAAAAACAAAAAAAACAAACAACAATTACTAATGTAATTAAGTTATAAAACTTTCATAAATATAATTAATTGCAGTACTCATTACAAAATAAATAAAATGAATAAGCAGTATTATTATAATTATGCATAAATCTAAAACATTATACAACATTTGACAATGCTTCAAACTGAGAATTGTCGACAGTCAAATTTCAAAATGTACCTATGCAATGTCTATATCTACAAGTGTGTAACCTTAAATCTGCAGCATGCATCAAAGTATATACATGTAGGATATCAAACATGAGGTTCCCTTTTGATGATAATCACAAATTTTTCTTTAAAGGATGAAAATCATAGAACAATTTAACCATACTGTCAACATTAATGATGTCCAAGGTTAAGTTCATAGATCTGTATGCTTAACTGAATACTTCATGCTTGAACTGTGAAGACATATTTGTAAGCAAAAAAAAAAAAGTGCTAAAATTTCATACAACTGTCTTGGTAGTATAAATATGTAAAAATTCAAGTCAACAAATCATCCATTCCTTGCTATTAACATGAATAAATTCACTAGTCAAAAGAAGGAAAAGAAGAAAAGTTACAAAATGAGATGAGAGAATTGCTTATACATTTCAATCATAGAAAACTGATGTCAGTAATATCATTTAGAAGCTTTCATGCAAAAATGCAATCTGAAGCACTGTACTACAAACATTCACAGACTAAACATATATATAGATACAACAGTCTACTACATATAATACAGGTATATATACATGTTTCCCATACACTATAACAGCGAACACCGGTACTAATCAACCGTGTCGCTGGTGATGCATCAAACTCACCCTCACCATTAGATTTAACTCCGGATGATGATAGAGGATGCTGCTGATAGCTGCTGGGATGTTGTTGAGGAGGAGGAGGAGGAGGGGGTGGGGGTAAACAAGCTGATGCTGTTGTTGTTGATGATAATGACGCTGATCTGCGTGATGTACGATGAGAAGAAACTTTGGGATCTAAAAAGCACCAATAAGCTCAATGTAAACACATAGAAACACAATTTACATCATCAAAGTATAGTTGACATACATATATCTCTTATCATAAAACTTTTATTTAAATTTGTCATGATGTTTTTTTCTTGAAGTTAGGATTGCAAAAAATATTATCTTCATTAAAGACAAAATAGTTAACATACATGTAATGATGTACAAATACATGTGCTTATAAATGACAAATACATGGCTTGTCCGAAAATTTGAAATTCTACCGTTAAAAAAAGTATGAATTTGTAATATATGCATGCATTGTTGCATTCAACTTTTAACAATTGAAACCAAAATTAAAATCTTTGAAGGGTCACAAAAACAGTGGCATTTCTGATCATGCAACAGGATGAGAACAATTGAATAAATGGTCATGTGATAAATGATTATGTGTATACATGTATAAACAAAGATATGACAAAATCTATGACCATTAACTTCCTATATTGTAATCAGACAAACAAGCTGATTGGAAGGATTTTTAAATTTGGATGAATCATTCAGTGTTTATAAATTTTGATTTAACACTGCTGCATTGAATATCCAGTCATTACAACATGATACTAACCTGTATTACCGGCATTATCATCTTCTTCCTCACTATCTTCCAAGCCAAACTCTTGTCTTAACCTCTCTGTTAAACTCAGGGGCTTACTCTCTTTCTTCTTATTCTCGGTACTGTTTCTACGTATAAGATCTGAGGAACCTGAAACATCATCATAAAATATACCCGAATTTATTATTGAGCAAAAGAGAAAACAGAAATATACATACCATTTTATAAATTATTATAAATAACAGCAAATATTAAATTTGAGGATAATATGGGTAATTGAACTTAGAGAAGTCTTTACAATGTATACAATTATACTGCATTCAGCCCCCTTCCCTCTTAAAAAGAGTGATCATTCACATTCTAGATGAGAAAATTATGTCAAACTAAAAAATCCACAAGTTAGGAGAAGCTAAAGAACCAAATCAAGAAATTCTGTATTTTGAGAAGACACAGCATTTGCAAAGCAGAAATAATACAACACTTTTGGGCTTTCAAATAAGTGTTTAACCAGAAATTCTGACTGACTTCTGGCTTTCAAAGCAAGGTTTACTCATGCAGTGATGACCTATGATTTTTAAAATGCTTGTACATGCATGTACATTTAACTACCAGTGTTTATCTGAAATAGATTTAACATGGAACAAAACACTTAATTATATTTTAAAAAATCTTACTTTTAAAACGATGTCTGCTGGACTCCTTTGATGGCGACGTTGACGAATCAAATAATGGCAGTGAAGGAAGTGTGGAAAAATGATTCTTGTGTAAGTATGAGTTCTTGGTAGGTGATAATGATGTGGTAGATGATGGCCTTGTTGATGACGGTCTTGTTGATGATGGTCTAGTTGATGTTGGTGGTGGTGGTGGTCTGGATAATGATGATGAAGGAGAAAATGATGATGATGTAGATGAAGACGACAATGTGGATGATGATGGATATGATGATGAATATACAGATGAGGAGGATGATGATGACGATGATGGCATGGATGAAGACATTGATGATGTTGCAGTTGATGATAATGTTGATGAGCTACTGGAACTGTCTCTTGATCTTCCTTTCAATCTCTGCCTGTACTCCAATAAGCTGACCTAAAAACAGAAAACATTTAAGTGTTTTAATTTTGTGTGCAAAATCTTTTTTCAGTTTTGAACTGCAATGACAAAATTGTTTTGAGGGTAATTTCAGAATTGAAAGATTTCTAAAATTTGAATGTGTTGAATCAAAATGCTATCAGCATTTTGCATATGCCAAAAGAAAATTTGCATCATTTCAAAAAAAAAGTCATTAGATTCATTATGCTTCCAATAAATTCTAGACTGGCATCTCCTACCAAAAATGATAAACCATCTGCTAACAAACAGTAAGGCCTGGTGATGATAACTTATGATAATTCAGTTCATCATTTTCAAAAAAGAGTACATATATAATTAAACAACTGAATTAATTACATAAGTCTCTATCTGTCCGTTACATTTACCTTTTTCTTTGCTGGTACTGGGACTGGATCAGGAGGAGTATGACCAGACTGTGAGCTAAGTTCTTCCGAAGTTGTGATAGATGATGAGGAATCATCATGATCATGAAGTTCAATACCCTGTCTTGTTTCTGCCTCTGAACTCTCAGCAGCTGACAGAGACATAAATGAATGTGATACAACACTACTGTCTTCATTAGTACTACCAGAACACTCTACTTCTAACAATTTAGATGTATGTCCTTCTGATACAGAACTATCAGCAGAATCGGCCATAGATGTAACACCACATCCATCTTCTGAATTATTAACATTTCCTGTAGAACTAACACTTAATGTGTCCATAACCTGTCCAGATGATTCAACTTTCGATTCTTCGTGAAACCGACTAAAACTTTGTAATTCACTACTACTACTAACCCCAAATGATAAATTATCTATTTTTTTGTCACTACTACTCCCCACATTTTCTCTTATTGAGCTAGAAGGATGAAATGAGTTCTGTGAAGAGTTTAACACTGTTCCTTCAGATACAGCATTGCTATCATCATCATCTTGTACAGAATTCACAGCTCCGACACTTGTCACTCTGTTTACAGAGGAAGACATACGGCCAGTAATATCATCTGTACTACTGTCCACTACTGACACTTCAACACTGTTTAAATTAAAAGATAAACCACTACTACATTCCTGTTCTGAAGATGACAATGATGATGATGACGATAAAACGTTAGAGTCTGATGGAGCTTTATGTTTAGATGATGTACTATCACATAATTCTAATTTATCAAACATATGCATCCTTGAATCATCACATATTTCACTTGTAGCAGATTGATCTTGAGTACTATCCACCACACTGTCCAATTCCATGTTTTCTTTCTTAGATATTACTTGTTCATCACTATCGTTGTCCATTTCAACGTCCACTTCACCACTTTCTTTTACATCTATTTCTTTATTACCTCTACTACTACCTAACCCACCTTCTTCCATACTATCACAGATGGAGTCAGATGACACTTCATTTCTGTCTGTACTAACAGTACTAGTTTTATTTGCCCCGCTAGACACAGCAGGGTAATGTAATAAATTAGTTCTTGATGACCTTACATCATCAGTAGAAACTTGTAACACTTCTATGCCGTTTCTATTCTCAATACCCGTACCACCAATATGAACTTCTGACGAAGTTCTGTGGCTACTTTCATTGTCAGTGAGATCAATTGAGGACCTTGTGCTAACTTGGTTAGACGATTCACATAATTCACTTTCAACACTATCAACTGACTCCCGAACACGTGAAGAAAATTGTTCTCTACTGTCAGCTTCTTCTGATTTCAATGCATTTGTCTACAAAATAAATTAACCTTTTCTATGCTTTCTTTATCAAAATAAACACTGGGGCTACAAATAAAACTGAACCATTAAATTAGTGCAGGTACACAACATACTGCAAAAGAAGAACCATCTACTGGATGTGGACAAATGCTTATTATTATTTTATGAATTATTTACCTACTGTAGAGATGGAAGATTTTTATAAAATCATTAACCATTTTACCACTACAAGTTTGAACAATTTATCTGTCTATGAGTTCACTGCTGAAGCCACTTTTTCTTACCTCCTCTTTTTTTTTAATTGTGAAAAATTGAAACATGTCATGCTGTTTTCCCTTATCTTTTTTAATATAAAATATGATATGACATGATATATTCACAGAATCAATGTTATATAATACACTATACAGTAATAATTTACATTTCCTGTAATGATAAAACCCATAAACAGACTTGACAAGAAGTAACATTTCATCTGTGTCAACAGGTCATCTTAAAGTAACACATAGAGAATGCTTGTATAATGAAACAAAAAGTTTTTTGCCTTTAATGAATAATGTTTGATAATCCTCACATTATTTGCACTAATTACATTTACTCAAATGCATGATCCATTCAGCTTAGCATGTGCTAGGACATTGTGCTCCTCTAATAATAGCTGCATTGAAACTAGGACAAATCCAAGCAAAACAAATAATGCATATAACTCTTCACACCCCTGAATTATTGGTCACAAAGATACAACATTTATTGTGTTTATTTCGTACCTGAAATTCAAAAGGGTGTGTTGAGGGCTGTACTGATAAAGGCCTAGGATCATAAGACTGTTGCTCAGCATCTGTACATGAATCCTCTGAAGTCATCAATGTATCAATTCCTACCCCAGACGGTAAAGGCGTGGACGGAGGAGTTGCCGGTTGATCACATGATTCTCGTGCCAATCTTCGCTTTTTCAGAGGTGTGACAAAATCAACTGAAAAGAAAGAGGAGATTAATAATTTCATCAAGTTATTTGGCAATCAAACATTGATAATCTCTAAAAAATTTGTATATGAAATAAAAAAACTTTAATTTTTAAACTTTATTTTTATAATTTTTTATTTTAAATCCTTTTTAAATGATCTATTTGTTGCGTATTCCAATAATATTGAGTATTTATTTTTAAAACCACAAATGATTTCAATATGATAGTGAAAATGACTTACCTCCTGGTGGAGAAGCCCCAGGACTTGGCATTCCACCACAGTTTGGTACTGGACTTGCACCTCCACTGTTACAAGTAGCAGACGGTTGAATCTTCTCTGTTTCTTTTGTTGATGGTGCTTCCCACATAGCTTGTCTCAGCCACCTCTGCAAGAGTAGGTCATATATGGTATGTCAATAAAACTGTATATAATTCATTAAAACATTTTACATGTACAAATTATCTTAAAGTTACATGTACTAGTAACTAATGCAATGACCAAAGGTCATAAATTCAAACACAAGAGGCCCATGGGCCTTAACGCTCACCTGAAGATATGACCAACCTGAGGATATATCCAAAATCAAAATCAAAAATCAAGATAATTAACAATTTGAGTCTTTTTATGCATCTATGACCTTGACCTTAAAACGTAAGACCTTGAATATTATATCAGAATAATTGCCATATTAATTCCTACAATATTCTAATATACATGCCAATAAAAAAAGTTTATAGTTTCCAAGATAATAAACAATTTCAGTCTTTTTATGCACCCATGACCTTGACCTCTGAATGTATGACCTTGAGTCACATATTTAAATGATTGTCATATCAATACCTACAATATTCTAATATATATGCCTATGCAAAAAGTTAATAGTTTTCATAATAATTAATAATTTCAGTCTTTTTATGCATCTATGACCTTGACCTTTAAATGTAAGACCTTATATCTCATATCAGAATGATCGCCATATCAATTCCAACAATATTCTAATATACATGCCAATACAAAAAGTTAATAGTTTCCAAGATAATTAACAATTTCAGTCTTTTTATCCACCTATGACCTTGACCTTTGAATGTATGACCTTGAGCCATATATCAAAATGTTCATCATGTCAATACCTACAATATTCTAACATACATGCCTATACAAAAAGTTTATAGTTTTCAAGCTAATGCACAATTTTAGTTTTTATTAGCAAAAAAATAACGTTTCAGGGGCAACAACTCCTACATGCATTATCATAGGTCATTGACCTTGAACTTTGACCTTGAACCCTATTTGAAGGTTATTTCAAGAAAAAGTGAAAACTGAAAACCCCTTGTCAATATCTATTCATATAGTCAAGTTATAACAATTTGAATCCATTTTACAAAATTTTTAAAATTAAACGCAAAAACGCGTAACCTAATTTTTTACCAAATAACACAAAATGAACAATTTATAAGCTTAAGACCCTAGAGAAGCCAAATATCACATCAGATTTTTTCTCCCATCATTGCTTTCGGAGAAGATTTTTTAAGTTTTTTGGAACCATAGGTCACCTTGACCTAGTTTTGGGAGCCAGGACAACGTCACGAACAAATCTGAATTGCACTGGCCCATATATGCATCTGACCAAGTTTCATTGAAATCTACCTTGAAAGTTTCAGAAAAGAAGTCGAAAATGTAAAAGTTTAAGCTGCGGATGCTGCTGCCGATGACAACAGACAAATTTTGATCAGAAAAGCTCACTTGAGCCTTTGGCTCAGGTGAGCTAATAAGTAGCAGATAAATCTTAGAACTTCATGTAAATACTTGTTTGATGTTAATTAAACATGCCAACATTACATTTGTTTTATATACCGGTAATTCAATTATAGAAAATCCAAGTGTGAAAAACTGTAATGGTTTGAACTGTATATCCGATTATATATCAAATACAGAATTACAAAGAATTATTGTTCATCATCAGTCTTATAGGCCGGGTAAAAAAAAATTCTCTGGTTCTCAGACACCGCCGCATGCTTAAATTCACCGCCGATTGCTCCACTTTAATGTGATGTAAAAAAAAAAAAAAAAAATCCAACGATCGGCTGTTTTGAGCAGAAAATAAACTAAAAAGATCAAACACGTCAATGACTAAGATTTTCAAAAGTGAAAGTAGAATTTTTCAACGACGATTTTATCAAGCTTTACTTTCAGTTTTGACAAGAAAACATTAGTACCATTGACAATTGTGCCAGTGAAGTCCAAATTAACCGTACAAAAAATTTGTGATGGACTTTTGAACCATATGTTAGGAAATGAAATCCCTACCGAAAATAACCCTGCCATAAATACAACACTTACATTAGATGTATCTGTTGTGCATTACGCCAAGTATGCATCCAGTATTTACATTTTACACTTTTGTTGCAAAATATTGGAAGGTAACCGATATATGGTTGTGAATCTTTTAATATTGACCAAAATTAATGTGAAAAAGAATATGAGTTAATACAGCTTTATAAATACTGACTTAGATATTAAAAGACACTACTTCTCACTATGTCACTGTATGTGTGAATGTTCAAGTTTTTTGTCATAAAGAACATGTAATTGCTTGTTTTATTATACCATTTTAGCAATGCCAGCCCATTTCCTGTGTATTGTTCTAAAACACAACACCACTGTTTACTGTTTGAATGTTTATTTAATACACTTTTCATATATGAAAATAAAATTCTTAGAATTCAAAACTGTATTGATCTTTTACATAAACATTTACATAATGATGCATTACTGAAAATATCAAAAGATGGTTTACACTCTAACTTAGGTTCATATCTTTTTATTCAGAAGTATGGTTATATGTATAAAATGAATTAAAAATTTTGCATAAAATAAAATGCCTACCTTTTGCATAAGTTTGTGAAATAAAATAATAAAATAAAATACCCACCTACATGTACCTTGCCACTTTTTGAAAAAAACGTATCTGAGAACCAGAGAATTTTTTTACATGGCCTTATTTGATCATTTTATTTTCTTGCAGTAATATATTTCATGTCATAAAATTATGGACTTTCAACGAATCCGAGATCAATACGTAGCTTTTGATTGCTAACATGGTGAATAAAATACATGTAAAAACAAGAGCTATCAAAATATCAAAGCATGTTTGCACATTTAATCAGTCAAAAAAATTCAACATGGACACTGAACACTGAAAAAGACTATAAAAAAACTTTTATAAAGATGATTAACATCAACACTTATGTTAGGGCAAACACTTGTTCTTCTGTTCCTTCCACAGGCAAGTTCAAGTGATACAGAAAGAGTACCATCTCAATTGAAATTTTAATTTGAACATACCTTTTTGGCTGAGCCAATACTATTCTCCACAGCTGCTTTTCCTGCATGAGCTGATCCAGAGCTCTGGCTGTTACGTCTAAACCTTTCCATGGTATTTCTGGGACTTGGCAAGCATGTTACAAACCTATCTTCATCATGGCTAGGTAAAACTACTTCAAGGGGTTCAACCTTCTGTGAATTAACACTCTCATTACTCTTTTCACATAACCATTCATTCATCAGATGCTACAAAATAAACAAAAATTATTCACGTACAAACACATCTTTAACCAAAAATATTGTCAATCAAATACATCCTAAGCAAGCGCATTTAATTATTATGAAATAACATAACAATTACAATTCCTTGATGGTGACAAAAAGATTAAGATATTGACGATGTACTAGAATGTATTTTATTGCAAACATTTTAAATATTATTTTTTTCTAGCAGCTTTACTATGAATTACACTCTTATCACTAAAGATTTCAAATTTAATGTTTAGAAAAACAAAGCAGTGCTCTAGGATTTTTCCTTGGCAATAATTTTCCATGGGAAAGTTACAACAAAAAATCCACTTTCCCAAAGACTGTGATTAAATGAAAATTAAAAAGCCAAGCATAGGTCAAATCAATTTATTTACAATAAATGTTATCTGTATAAAAAAAAAAAAAAAAAAAAAAAAAAAAAAAAAAAAAAAAAAAAAAAAAAAAAAAAGAGAGAAAAAAAAAAAAAGCTTTAAGCACGTATTTACATGTAGTTCTTGTCCTTGATTTATTTTGTGTCCTTTCATAATATGGAAACCAAAAAAAGTTAGTTGTTTGTAATGTTTTTATTAGAAAACAAATAACAGATGTTCTGACAAAAAAAGTGCTACATGATATGAAACTAAAGTCAAATACGAACCTACAGATGCTATACAAGTTATATCCCTTTACCGGTAAAGAAGGGAGATTCCGGGAACAGGGTTTCAATTTGAAAAAAGTTATTGTTTCAGCTTACGATGTTGCATCGGAAATGTTTACCAGTGGAAAATGTGAAAATATTTATCACTTTCCCATGACCAAAATTCACTTGGTACGGGAGACGGGAAATGGGAATCCTAGAGCTCTGACACCTAGAACCATTTGATAAGAACAAAGAAGCTAAATAAAATAATTTAGTTCCAAATTTTTATCATTTTAAGAACATTTTTTTCAATAGTGTTCTTCAAGAGAAATACATATATTAACTAATCAATATACAATTATTGACCAGTATAATGATAATTACCTTCTTGGTTTTCAAAAATTTAAAAGGTGATGTTGAATTTGAATTTTCAGCAGCAGCAGAAGTGGGAGCAGAAAGAATTACTGGTGTAGAGGGACAACTAGGCATTGTGGTAACTGTAATTGGCTCATTACTGTCATCTACAGTTGGCAAAGCAGGCTCAGAACTTGTTGTAATCATTCTACTTTTCCTGGAAATGAAAATATTTCTTAACAAATCAAATACATTTTTTTTATAGTGAAGTACTGAGTCCCAAGTAAAAACTGGTGTTGAGCACATTTAATCAATGTAAACATTGCAATAGGAAACTGTAACCAGATATATTATATGTAATTACTAAACTAAACACCATACATTATACAGTAGAACTTCGATAACTCAAACTTCGATATCTCGAATACCACGGATAACTCGAAGTCTTTCTTTTGTCCCGACCGGTTTTCTATATAAACTATATTAGGAAAACTTCGATAACTCAAACTTCTATAATTCGAATACCCCCGATAACTCGAAGTAAAAATTCGGTCTGTAGCTTAAAAATTTATTAAAATTAACTTCAAAAACTCGAATTTTTTCAAACAATGTATAATAAATGGCCCGTTTAATAAAACGATCAGAGAAATAACATATCGGTAATTGGGCTACCGTTATAGCAGAGAAATGAACCGAGTAGTTCTTGTTATCTACCGTATTGATTAGTATCAATTAACGGATTAATACTCAGTACCGTCACAGACAATTAAGCCTAACAGGTATGCTAATCCTCTACTATAATAAAAGAAGCCGAATAGGCCCTAATATGCGGCCGTCGATAACTTTTGACTTAAGTTCTCCAAGCTTAATAAAAACAACTAACCCCGTTGTACTCACTACTGCATTAAAATCTCAAATGACATATTACACTGTTTATAATTTCATTAACTTTCTGTTAGTATTTTCTAACGAATGTAAAAAATAAGCATTTTGGTAAACATGTACATATATCTAATTTCCTATTTCGTTGTTTGTATATATCGCGATTTTAAAATAAAAAAAAACACGTTTCGCACGCTTTTACTGTCAATATCAATTCTTTAATAAATTCTTTATCATATTTTCTTTAAAAAGTATCTTTTACTTTTTTTACATTCGAGTAAAGGTAACTGTTTTAAATATCAAGATTTCTGTAGTGGAAAACATATATTAAGGTGACACCATTCTTGGACATCATCTTTCAACTTCGATAACTCGAACACCCCAATAACTCGAGTCCCCAGTGAAGTCCCGAGCACTTCGAGTTATCGAAGTTCTACTGTATATTAATATTTTTCAGCATATTGTCTATACACAGGTACATGTAGAAGTATTAAATCAAAGGTAAAACACACATGCCATGAACCAGAATGTTTTGGTCACATTAGTTGAAAAGTGACTATTTGAAATTAAAACAATTTATATACATGAATAAATGAAGTTAAATTACCTTCTAGATGCAACTTTCTTTGCTCTTTTCCTGTAAGAAAACAAACAAAAAAATCTTAGATCATCCTTTCAAAACCTTTAATTAGTGTAGCAAGAAATTTAAAAAGATAAAACGAAAGTGAAATGAATGTCAAAGTAAAAAATATCACATTCCTTTCCTTATAAATTTTTCTGACACAAAAACTTCAATTTCTGATTTAACTTTTTCTCTTTATTACTTTCTGATTTTCAAATATTTAACTAATTGTATACTTTACATCATGTCACTACAAGAAAACATAACTTACCCTTTATGAGACTTTATTTCTTTCTTTACTGGCTCTTTAGATAAGACAATTAATGATTCAGCAACTTCCTTTTCTTTCCTGAAACATAAATAAATAGACTGCTTGGTTGTCATGTTGTTAAATGTCAGGGCAATAGTGTTTCAGCTGTAAGTGATAAGAGCAAGGTTATTAATCTCTAAGGAAAATTCTAGGAACAAGTTGGTGTATGCATGAAAAGTACATGTGTGTACTATGGTCTGTCTTGTACTAGTAAGCACCCAGGGTGACTTTTTTTGTAACAGTGCAACAATAAGTATACCACAGGCAAGTATATTCTCTAGTCTCATCATCCTGGCACCAGGTAAACAAGTTGATAATCTGTCCTGCCAGATAAAGAAGATCTCAAAAATACCTTAATACCAAAATTTGATTAAAGAATCAGGTTTTCAATAAAAGAACATAGAAATGCACTATGCGAAATAGCAAGTAGTATATATTTTGTACAAAAACAGATTTACATTATCATATATTCGATATTTTTCATACAAAAACAGATTCACAATATCATATCCTGTACAAATTTCAGAAACCTACCCTCTTTGTGATCTTGTTTCTCTCTTAAAATTGTCTTCCTCAGCCGTTTCTTTAACAGGTTCTATTTTAACTTGAGTAGAAGCAGCAACAGCAGTGGGGGTAGGGGTAGGAGGTGTTGGCAGCACTTCCTCTGCTGGTTCTTTCTTTACAGGAGGAACCTTTTCGGTCTTCTTACTCTTTGTTTTCTCTTGATTCTTTTCTAAAGGCACTTTCTCCTAAAATCATTACAAAACCACAAATTAGGCAAAATTTTTCTTATTTAAATGCTCATTTTTCTTTCTATAAGCAGCAACCTCTTCTAACTTTGATGTTTCTACCACTTATTTCTTTTCCCTTTTAACATACATTCAACTGGAAGTATAATTTGCCTTTAACATTGAAAAAACAAGATAATAAAAAATATTTTTTACCCAATAGAATGTTTATTAAATCTCAATTAATGTAACAATACTTACTTCTTTCTTTTTTGTTTCATTTTTCTTTGTTGTATGATCTATTCTAGCCAGTGCTTCCTTTCTCCTTTCTTCTCTTTTCTCCAATTTTTCAAAAGCTTTCATGATGGCATCCATTTTTCTTTCTTCTCTTGACTGAAATTATTAACATGTGATAATACATTTCAAATTTCAACATTTGTGATAAATATCAAAATATTAAAATTTAAGTTAACAATTTTGTTACACCTGTCAATATTTCAGAAATGTTTATCATATGAAAAACCTCAGAAATTAAGCAATGCTATCTAACATAGTTAAATCAAGAATACGGAAATGATAAATACATGTAAGTTTCACAGGCTAAAGCAAAAATATCATCTTCTGAATTTGTTTACCTTATGTTTGTGATCAGTTTGTTGTTCCATATTGGAGTTTGTTGTTGAATCCATGACAACCTCCTCCACAGCTAACGTAAGTTCTTTTTGTGGTTCTAGACTCACTTCTTCCTCCTCCATTTTAATACTCTAAAGTTGGAATAGAACAATAACATAGAGCTCTAACTGACAAAAAAAGTCATAGAAATATATATATATGCATATAAAGCAAGTTATTGCTTTAAAATACACTAATACCTATACTATTCTAAGAAACTATTATTAACTATAAATGTTTAATGTAAATTAAGTTTTTCCAAAATATTTTGGTAACATTATTGCCATGCAAAATACAACAGTTCTACAATCCCTGTCTTTGTTCTTAAATCTCTTCCTATACATGTATATATAATTTTTTGGGATTTAAATAAAACTACCTATCTATCTAGTTAGCTATAAAATACTTAGTAGTAAAATAATTTACAGACAACATTTGTCTGCACCAAGTTGTTGGTATACTATAAAAATCTTTAATGATTATCTAATGAAAAGAAAATGAATGAGAAATTCATACAACTGAATCGCAGTGTTTTAAATTTGTTCATTTGAGTCACATTAACAATATTAACATACCTCGGTTGAGGGCTCATCAACTGATTTGCTCACTGATAAATCTAAAGGTTCAATTTTAAGTGGCATTTCTACAAGTTTGATTTCCTCATCTATAGTTAGTTGTGGTTTCCTAATCGGCGATTTCACTGGAGATTTTACCGGTGACTTAACAGGAGATTTCGGCTTCCTCATTACCTTGTCTTTCCTATAATAATAAATATCAAAAAAATAGTTTTTCATATTTATTAACATACATATACAAAACTTAGATGACCAATTTGATTTTACAATTCAGCATAACAAAAAACTTAAAAGGTTTAAGAATAACCATGCAGATGAGTAAAAAGTATTCATGATAAAGTTCTGCTTCTTGAATTATCATTGAACAAGACATTAAATTTAAAACAATCTTGTCTCTCCTGCTGCAAAAGGAAGGGTACTAAATATGCCATGTTCAACCTTGTGATGAAATGATGTCCCATTAAAAATTGTACTCTCAGTTTTTTAATCACAGAAACAAGGATAAGCACTGGCCTAATAAGTTTATAGCCTAAATGTTACCTGTCGACAAAATGTACAAACCATTCAATCCCAGTAGTTAAGGAGGAAGTAGCTTCCTATGAAATTGGCATCATATTCAGTCAACTGCAAGCAGTTCATTGTTTTAAACATGTTACTGTTACAATAGGAATTAATCTGCATTTTTAAATACTTACTTGTTTTTTGTATTCTGTTTTCTTTTGAAATTTTTTGAAACAGCACAGTTGTTCCTCAGACAGGCACATTCAACACAGTAATCACTGAAATACAAAAATATCAATGTAAAGCATTTAAATTCTATTAATATATTACAAAGGATGTTTAACAAGCTGGGTGAGGTGCAAGTGGATTATTGTTGGAGTAGAGAAGAGAAACAGTGTTTAAAATAAAAGAAACCGTGTTTACACTGAAGTCAAGATGTGTTGATTTGTTCCATTGTGTCAAAGTGATAAGTGCTGAAATGAGTGTCCATAATAAACCATGAACTTTCAGTAAGCTGCATGTAACTGACAAACGTTCTCACATTAAAGAAATCCCTAGTGTGCATTGAGCCTAGACTGTTAGTTTGACCCAAAAATAGGCAAAACAGGTCCCCAACTGATGTAAAGCAACACAGGATTTAAGAAGAAGAACAATTAAGTTCTGTGTATTAAAAAACCATCTGCTAATACCAGTTGTTATGGTAATACATATGTGCATTCTAAAGGTAAATTGCATGTTTCAAACTTGAGATTCTGTGGTTTCCAAATACATGTATATAACATTAGTAAAAAGAAGGAGTAAAACTTACCATTCCTTGTAGTCATAATCATAAGGAATTGTTATTTCAGAGCCTCTTGGAATTACTTTAGTAGCATACACAAAGAAATATAATCTTCCACTTTCAACCACATGTTTGATCTGAAATGAAAAAGGTATACAAGGAATAAAATACTCCTTAATAAAATACATGTACCTGTAATATATATATATTTAAAAAAATAAAAAATGTAGGTATTGACAACAAGACATATACAAGACTACATAGCTGGTAAGCAAACCTTTAAAAGTGGACCTTATTACTAACAAACACATAGGATATACGCGTAAGCTCATGTGTATTCCATAAGTATTTCATACAGACAAGCCATATGAAATGTTTTATAAAAACTTTATCCTAAAGACATAAATTTACTTTTTACAATCATCAATTACAATATTTTTTATGAATATTTACCTAAGGAACTAATAAAGCATTTTTGTACAAATTATAAAAATTCATAATAATCATTGCTGTATAGTCTTACCTCTGCATTTGCTTTACATGACCTTCTTATAAATCTTGCAATGTTACCATATGATGTAGCATCAATACATAATTCAACATTGTTGTACTTCGAGTAAAACAACACAAATGGATTAAATCTAAAAGCAAAATAAATGATTATTTCAATAAAATTTTCAAAGATGGTAGTTTATTGTCAAAAAGTACATGAAAGACAACTTATTTTTAAGTCTTCTTCATTTCAAAATCAATCAGTAACATCTTTTTTATTTTTTTTCCCCATCAAAGTTCTCCCAAGTGCCTGAAATAGATGGGGGTGTATTACATGTTCACTGTCCAAAACAAATAATTATAATAATTAAATTTGACAATTTTTTTTAATGTTTTTATTGGTTAAAAAGCAAAAAAATGTTCAGGTCATTTCTCAATGTCTTGAATGTAAATTAGCAGCACCACTCACGTGTAAAAGTGTTTGCAACTATTTCTTGAACTACTTTTAATGTGTGTCATTTTACCTTGTTTCAAAGTTATTAAAAGCAAAAATTGCATAAAGTTATTCTCTCATTTGATCAAGTTGTCTTAAAATCTAATTATAAGCATTATGTAATTCGTGAAACAGTGTGCGTACAGCATCCTTTCAGATTTCACTCAATGACCCAAATGAAAATAAGATTCAATGCTTAAATGACTTCTTTATGAATTGCCTCTAGTACAAAACCTATAGTTGTAAATAGAACATCAAAGCTTATCTGCATGTGTTGTAGATTCTTAGCACTTGTGTAAATCCAAACTTTCATTTATACCTTTTACGATATGACAATGGTAACGAAATAAAACTTACTGTTTAAAGAAATTGTCCCTATTAAATTGTTGCTTCAGCATGACTTTACCGGTGTATTCTATAATAGCCTGACTTTCTCCAATTGTTTCTGATGCCTCCAATCCCTATAAGATTAAAATCAAACATTACTGTATAACAAGCACCTTAATAAGATTTTTAAAAGCTGTTAGACTATTAAATATGACTTGATTTTGAAAGATCATTGCAAACTTCCAACTAGTTCTTTGAAAAATCACTGCAAACTTCCAACTAGTTCTTTGAAAGATCACTGCAAACTTCCAACTAGTTCTTTGAAAGATCATTACAAACTTCCAAATAGTTCTTTGAAAGATCATTGCAAAGTTCTAACTAGTTCTTAAATTATCCACAAAATTTCTCATTTCATACAAGTATTTTGTCATTCTCTTTTTTTCCCTTTATCATGTTTTGAATATGTATTTTCTATTGTCAAAGTAACCTCGAGCTTTGAATTCAACCTTGATGATCCTACACATATTGCTATTATTTTTTAACCTAAAATTATATTTGCATCCTTCTTGGGTTTGTCCCAAACTAGACTGGAATTTTAAAGGATTTAAAAACCTAAAACTTAAAAATAATCCATTTTATAAACATACCTTCCTATTTTTATTAACTTCTGTTACATGACATAAGTTGCCTACCAACTGTCTGTTCAATGGTCTCACTTCACCAGGCTAAAAAACAAATAAAAATTCAAATAAAGTTTTTTAAAATGAATTATGAATTCTACATTTGTACATTCATATTTTGAAAGGATAACATATTTTTTGAAGTCTTCGATTGAAAATGTTGATATATATAATTTTGAACCTTCAAGAGAAAGATAGTGAACAATGCATAAACAAATTTGCATGTAGCACAAACCTCATTTTATTTTTGAAGACAGGGAACTAATTAACTATCATTTTAATATACAACTCTATACTTACATGTTGTCCATTAGTCTTCATTGAGGAGAGGATTTCCAAAAGGTCTGGACTATACTCATTGAACCTAGCTTCTTCATATTTGTCAACCCACGGACTGTTTAAAAATAAAATAAATAATTAAATATAAAAATGTTTATGTCTCATAAAAATAATCATGAACAAAATCAGTTAATTGTTGAGAAGTATAGATAAATTGATCACTTACATTAAAACTGAACTTCATCTTTTTAAAGACTGTTTGTAGCCAGTACATATCTTGAATGGAAACAATAACACTTTGTACTGCTTGTAAATTAAGACTTCATCCAGGCAGTTGCAAGTGGGTGAATGGTGAATTTTTGATTCTGAAGGTTGTATGTAACCAGTACATATCTTGCTTCAAAACAGCTACACTTAGTATTGCTTGTATTGCTTATGTCAAAACTGGACTTCATCCAGGCAGATCCAAATAAATAAGGAGAAGAGAAAATGGCTAATCTCTTGATTCTTAAGGATGTATGTACACAGTGCATTTCTAGCATCAAAACACAATTACACTCTGTATTGCTTACATCAAAACTGGACTTCATCCAGGCAGGTACAAGTTAATTAGGAAAAGAGAAAATGGCATATCTTCTGATTCTGAAGGCTGTATTTATACAGTACATTATCTTGCATCAAAACATTTACACTTTGTATTGCTTGTAGAAAGTGCAGACTACATGGACCTATAAACATAAATATTGGAGACAGAAATGAGATCTCGTCTTATAACACTAAATGGTATCCATAACCATCTTTTTGTACCTTCTTGGTTTAATAGCAAATCTATCTAATTTTGTTAATTCTAACCCAAAGAGTGGAGAAATCCGACAAAAGATCACCATGAAGAAGAGATATATAACAAGGTGATCATCTGTTTGGAAAAGGTAATTACACAAATACAGATATTTTTACACTACAGACTGGGTGAGCTAAGTTATCAAATTATTGCCATGTATAAGCATAAAGAGGTTTTTGATATTTAAACTATGAATAAATGTGTTTTACCTGTACGAGCTATCCCAAGGATCTTGAGCATTTTCATTCAGCATTAACTGCAGTCCATTTTTCTTATTGATCTGAAAGTACACAAAAATCAAATTAATCTTCTTAAATCTATTTACTCTTCTTAAACATTGATGAAACCTGATTTTGAGAATATAAAATTCCACTCATTCCTTTTGCACAACAATAAAAATGATTTCAAATGTAACTGGTTCATTGATTGAATCAGTAGACACCTTGATCAAAGGCTAGATAAATTTTATTAAAAATAAATAAAAAAATAAATAAATAAATAATAATAATAATAAAAAAAAAACAACAAGAGGCCCATGGGCCTTAACGCTCACCTGAGGATATGGCCAAAATCATTGGCAAAAATACATACAATATTTTAATATACATGCCTATACAAGAGGTTAAATAGTTTCCAAGATAATTAACAATTTCAGTTTTTTATGCATCTATGACCTTGACCTTTGAACGTATGACCTTGAGTCATATATCAAAATGATCGTCATGTCAATACCTACAATATTCTGATATATATGTCTATACAAAAAGTTAATAGTTTCCAAGATAATTAACAATTTGAGGCTTTTTATGCACCTATGACTTTGACACTTGAACATATGACCTTGAGTCATATATCAAAATGGTCGTCATGTCAATATCTACAATATTCTGATATATATGTCTTTACAAAAAGTTAATACTTTCAAAGATAATTCACAATTTCAGGCTTTTTATGCACCTATGACCTTGACCTTTGAATGTATGACCTCGAGTCATATATCAAGATGATCGTCATGTCAATACCTACAATATTCTTATATACATGCCTATGCAAAAAGTTAACAGTTTCCAAGATATTTAACAATTTGAGTCTATTATGCACCTATGACCTTGACCTTTGAATGTATGACCTTGAGTCATATATCAAAATGGTCGTCATGTCAATACCTACAATATTCGAATATACATTCCTATGCAAAAAGTTAAGTTTCCAAGATAATTAACAATTTGAGTCTTTTTAAGCACCTATGACCTTGATGCTTGAACATATGACCTTGAGTCATATATCAAAATGGTCGTCATGTCAATACCTACAATATTCTGATATATATGTCTATACAAAAAGTTAATAGTTTCCAAGATAATTACGATTTTAGGCTTTTTATGCACCTATGACCTTGACCTTTGAGCATTTGACCTTGAGTCATATATCAAAATGATCATCATGTCAATACCTACAATATTCTTATATATATGTCTTTACAAAATATAGCTTCTGATATATATGTCTATACAAAACGTAAATAGTTTCCAAGATGATTACAATTTCAGTCTTTTTATGAACATATGACCTTGACCTTTGAACATATGACCTTGAGTCATATATCAAAATGTTTATCATGTCAATACCTACAATATTCTAATATACATGCCTTTGCAAAAAATTAACAGTTTCCAAGATAATTAACAATTTGAGTCTTTTTTTGTACCTATGACCTTGACCTTTGAATGTATGACCTTGAGTCATATATCAAAATGATTGTCATGTCAATACCTACAATATTCTGATATATATGTCTATACAAAAAGTAAATAGTTTCCAAGATAATTACAATTTCAGGCTTTTTATGCACGTATGACCTTGACCTTTGAACATATGACCTTGAGTCATATAACAAAATGATCATCATGTCAATACCTACAATATTGTATTATATATGTCTATACAAAAAGTTAACAGTTTTCAAGATAATTAACAATTTGAGGCTTTTTATGCATCTATGACCTTGACCTTTGCATGTATGACCTTGAGTCATATATCAAAATGGTCGTCATGTCAATACCTACAACATTCTGATATACATGCCTATACAAAAAGTTAATAATTTCCAAGATAATTAACAATTTCAGGCTTTTTTAAGCACATATGACCTTGATGCTTGAACATATGACCTTGAGTCATATATCAAAATGGTCGTCATGTCAATACCTACAATATTCTTATATATATGTCTATACAAAAGGTTAAATAATTTCCAAGATAATTAACAATTTCAGGCTTTTTATGCACCTATGACCTTGACCTTTGAATGTATGACCTCTAATCATATATCAAGATGATCGTCATGTCAATACCTACAATATTCGAATATACATGCCTATGCAAAAAGTTAACAGTTTCCAAGATATTTAACAATTTGAGTCTATTAATGCATCTATGGCCTTGACCTTTGAATGTATGACCTTGAGTCATATATCAAAATGATTGTCATGTCAATACCTACAATATTCTAATATATATGTCTATTAGTTAACAGTTTTCAAGATAATTAACAATTTGAGGATTGTTATCCACCATGACCTTGACCTTTGAACGTATGACCTTGAGTCATATATCAAAATGATCGTCATGTCAATACCTACAATATTGTAATATATATGCCTATACAAAAAGTTAACAGTTTTCAAGATAATTAACAATTTGAGTCTTTTTATGCATCTATGACCTTGACCTTTGAACGTATGACCTTGAGTCATATATCAAAATGGTCGTCATGTCAATACCTACAATATTCTGATATATATGTCTATACAATTAAGTTAATAGTTTCAAAGAAAATTAACAATTTCAGGCTTTTTATGCACCTATGACCTTGACCTTTGAACGTATGACCTTGAGTCATATATCAAAATGGTCGTCATGTCAATACCTACAATATTCGAATATACATGCCTATACAAAAAGTTAATAATTTCCAAGATAATTAACAATTTCAGGCTTTTTTAAGCACCTATGACCTTGATGCTTGAACATATGACCTTGAGTCATATATCAAAATGGTCGTCATGTCAATACCTACAATATTCTTATATATATGTCTATACAAAAGGTTAAATAATTTCCAAGATAATTAACAATTTCAGGCTTTTTATGCACCTATGACCTTGACCTTTGAATGTATGACCTCTAATCATATATCAAGATGATCGTCATGTCAATACCTACAATATTCGAATATACATGCCTATGCAAAAAGTTAACAGTTTCCAAGATATTTAACAATTTGAGTCTATTAATGCATCTATGGCCTTGACCTTTGAATGTATGACCTTGAGTCATATATCAAAATGATTGTCATGTCAATACCTACAATATTCTAATATATATGTCTATACAAGAGGTTAAATAGTTTCCAAGATAATTAACAATTTCAGTTTTTTATGCATCTATGACCTTGACCTTTGAACGTATGACCTTGAGTCATATATCAAAATGATCGTCATGTCAATACCTACAATATTGTAATATATATGCCTATACAAAAAGTTAACAGTTTTCAAGATAATTAACAATTTGAGTCTTTTTATGCATCTATGACCTTGACCTTTGAACGTATGACCTTGAGTCATATATCAAAATGGTCGTCATGTCAATACCTACAATATTCTGATATATATGTCTATACAATTAAGTTAATAGTTTCAAAGAAAATTAACAATTTCAGGCTTTTTATGCACCTATGACCTTGATCTTTGAACATATGACCTTGAGTCATATATCAAAATGATCGTCATGTCAATACCTACAATATTCTTACATATATGTCTATACAAAAAGTTAACAGTTTTCAAGATAATTAACAATTTGAGTCTTTATATGCATCTATGACCTTGACATTTGAACGTATGACCTTGAGTCATATATCAAAATGATCGTCATGTCAATACCTACAATATATTGATATAAATGTCTATACAAAAAGTTAGTAGTTTCCAAGATAATTCACAATTTCAAACTTTTTATGCACCTATGACCTTGACCTTTGAACATATGACCTTGAGTCATATTTCAAAATGATTGTCATGTCAATACCTACAATATTCTTATATATATGCCTATGCAAAAAGTTAATAGTTTTCAAGCTAATGCACAATTTTAGTTTTTATTAGCAAAAAATAACATTTCAGGGGCAACAACTACTATATGCATTATCATATAGTTAGGAAACTTTGTATCTTTTTGAATTTGTCATTCTGAACATTTTCACAATGTTTTAATATTATATATCTTTTAAATTTTTGAAGAAAATAGCCTAAAACTGCAAAATTACAAACTAGGTCATGACCTTGAACTTTGACCCCATTTTGAAGGTTATTTTAAGAAAAACTCAAAACTGAAAACCCCATGTCATTATCTGTTCAAGTAGTCAAGTTATAACAATTTGAAGCCATGTTACGAAATTTTTAAAATTAAACGCAAAAACATGAACCCATTTTTCAACTAAATTTCACGAAATGAACAAACTATAGGCTTAAGACCCTGGAGAAGCCAAATATCACATCACATCAGATTTTTTCTCCCATCATCAGTTTCGAAGAAGAAGATTTTTTAAGATTTTTGGACCCCTACGCCATGAACAAACCTGAATTGCCCATATATGCTTTTGACCAAGTATCATTGAAATCTGTACAGCAGTTTTGGAGGAGAAGTCAAAAATAGGTGTTGACGCACACACGCACTCATGCACACACGCACTCACATACACACGCAGCGCCATGCCATAAGCTCACATGACCTTTCGGTCAGGTGAGCTAAAAAAGAAAAAAGAAAGAAAGAAAGGCACCAACAGCCTAAGGTGATTTTGCTGATGACAATAGAAAAGTAATTCGCAGTGTATGCTTTGGCAATAGAAGGGATATCAGAACAAACTCATTAAGTATGAATTGTAGTTTTGAAAGGAAAACTAATTCTCAGTTACTTTAAGAAACAAGTGAGAACAGATATGTCCCGGCATGAAATCTAATGTGACAACCACAAGCAGATATGAAAAAATATACAAATCAAATACATAATCATGACTAACCTTGTTTTTCTGATGTTTTCGGTTTGTTTCTTTAATTGTTGGGAACTGAAATAAAAGAAATACAGGTGTTTTAGGCTACCAAAGATACTCAATATTTTTAAAAAGGGGTCATTCAGGGGCAAAATAAGGTCATTTGTATGCAACGTATGCAAGGTATAAATGTTGAGACAACATTAGACTCAACTGATTGATGGTATTTTTTCAAAAAGTTGTAGTGAAAATGACAAAATTATTAATCATTTACAAGTTTCTGACTAAGAGGATCTTCATATGTACCAAGAAAAAGAGAAGAAGAAAGTAAGCAAGCTATAAGTATACCTTCAGTTGTAGTCTTAAGGGTTTCTTTACAATGTCTTTGTTTTCCTTTTCCTTCTTTATATCTTTTTTGTCTTTTTTATTCTTTTTCGGCTTTAGATCAGTTTTATTCCTAATCTTTGTTCTCTTCTTTGTTTTTCCTTTCTTTTCAGCTAATGCTTGTGACATCTGTCTATTTGTTGCTTCTTCTGGATCCGTATCAGTTGCACTTGAATCTTGAAGAACTGCAACATATAAAATTAATTGTGTTTTACACCCGAGTCAATCATTTATACTGAGCTGGTTGGTTCTGGAAACAATATATACATTTATATGTATAATTTTTAATTTTTAGTAATTGAAGTGAAATACATGTATTCACCTATTCACCATTCAGTACACATGTACAGATCATCAATCTTCATCTATTAATTTTTTAGGCACACATTCAAATCTGAATTTCAAAATTCTATCATTTGTATGAAGGTGGTTAGTTCTTGGATGGTGAAGAAAACAACCAACATTAGCAAACTCACAAACTTTCTGACACTAGGATCTGCCTGAGAAAGGATCCAAACCCAGCTAGTGAGAGGACATCTTGTCCATCATGCACATGCTTACTGTTATGGCCTCAATATGTAGAAGAAATAACTGATATATGGTTAAGTCACATAGAAATATCAGCTACTTACCACTTTTCAGAAATTCTTTCTTGCGGAGCTGAATCTGACGTGCTCTTTCTACATCAAGGGTTCTAGGTTCGCATAATTCACAGAAGTAAGATTCTGGTATGTTGTTTCTGTCTACAGCCATACAGTCTATATGCTGCCACACACTAAATAAATAAAATAAAATAATTCATTTATTTCAATTCTTCATTTTACAAATGTAAATACATGTACAAATGATGTATTATTTGCTCATAAAGCAGTTACCAAGTATAATGGCTTTACATCTGTGACATCTAACAACATGAAACAAATACTGAAATGCAGATACTTAGATCATTACAAATTAAATGTTTTCATCATTCTATCCCAGTTACTTCAAAAGTGATATACATGTTAGTTTTCTGTTAGCATCCTTAATGGTCAGATTATCATGTTAATGACATATTTAAACATAACAATATGCTAAACATCATGTGACACCAGTTTATCTTTGTGGAGAGCCTTTTTTCAACTGGTAATAAAACTTTGTTAAGACTTTTTATATCCTGGAATAAACTGATCATTTTGAGGAAAAAAGTTAATTTAAAGCCTTTCATTTTCTGAAATTAATAATTCTATACAAGCATTAAAGGGTCATCAGGTGGTATAGGTGAAACTCGTTCATAAATAAATTAAAACTTACCTGCATTTGTCACAGCAGATCATGTATCCATCATCATGCGTAAAATCACAAATACACCTGGTAACACTATCATCTTCAACCCAAATCTCTTTTTCTTGAACATCTGCTATACTAGAGACAGTGGTGGTTGTAGTAGTAGTGACCTCTTCTATCTCTATGTGTCCATTCAACTTGTCAACAATAGTGGGAGGGTTATAAACAGGAGAGGGAGATGGTGATGGTGTACGAGGCCGAGGGAGACCATAATTATGGTCCTGCAAGAAAAAAAGAAGCCCAAGTTTAATGAATGTATAGCAAGGACCATTTACTAAAGATCTGGATAATTTTATGTTAATGATAACAAGATAAGAGCTACTTTAAAATCATTGCAAAACTTTTACGTAGGGGATTGTGTTTTTTAAAATCTATTTATTATTATTAATTTTATTATTATTGCAAAAATACAGGGAATTCTGAGGTAAAAGAGCAACTAGAAAGAGTACTTTGTATTGTCATCTTAAGATGAGATGTTTTGTAAATGCAGAAGTATGCAACATAAAAAGAATACAATTTGTTGTCATTACCTGATAAGGCAAGCCAAAACATCCTGGGTAGGTCTGTGAATGTGGTTGATAATATTCCTCTGGTGCACCACTCCCATCCACTGACTCGGTGCTATAATAAAAGAGATATATACTTAACAATTTAAACATACCTCATTATAATACATCTTGATTATTCCTTTTAAATTTTAATTTATTTTCTTTCCAAAGAATATTTTTTTCTGGTTCACTGAAGCTGAAAAACCTAATCATCAATTATAAAGACCCTAAAAATCATCTGTATTGTAAGTATATATTTTGACTATTACAACAAACTTTTAGATACAACTGTCCATTCTGACATGTCTGATATACCTATACATATTCTAAAACTTTTACATTTATATATTTACATTTTTTGAGTAATTACTGATTTTTATTAAGTTTTCAAAATTATGGACTTCCAGATAGTACAATGAAAGTATGAGTTTATATTAAAGTTATAGGTACTGTAATTTGTATTATGGCGGATGCTAATCTACAACTTGAATGTAAAATATTTTGATGAGTTTGTAATCATGAAATAAAATCCAATAAATCCATCTTGTATAATTTAACAAATTTTGCATGCTTTTTATGATTTATGCAATTAAAATTCTGTATGAACCAACAAACATGGATTTGTATCTCTGGCAAAATGTCTTTATACTCTGATTCAAAAGCAATTTGGAAAAGAAAATTACGAAGGCTTATTCATGCTGTTTAATTTGAGAAATTTAAAAAAAAAAAAATCACACGATCATATGATTATTGGAATAAATTTCTTTGAGACTCAATTCTTGAAGGATTTTTCCCCATATTTCAAAAAAAACATTACAGATCAAGAAGTTCACAGTATTAAGTAAAATTAAATAAAACCAAATAATATAAAAACATGCTTACTCAGTTCCACCATCTTTGTGTGATCCTACATCAACTGCCCCCAGCCTCAAGATGATACTCATCCTAACGGATTTATGTTAAAACAACTAAATGGGTGAATAGTGGGGACAACCAATGTCCCTGTAAACCACAACATGACATAACTGTTTCTTTAATACACTGAAAAGATAACGAAATTAAAATAACTAATCTACTTATGGGCCAAATGCGATCTAGTGATTAAGCTATGTCTCATTTCAGCTAAAACATGGTTCATACTGAAATTTGGGTTTAAACACACAAAAATAGACTTTTTGATACCAAATTGCTGCATAAACAGATCATGTTCAAAACTGCTTCAGCTATGATCTTACAAGTGATGTGTATAATGCTTAAGATATATATATATATATATATTAAAAAAAAGAGTATATATATATATAAATATATATTTTTTAAAAGTTCACCCTTATTCGTGTTTTACAAATATTTTGCCCAAATTCACATGTTGTGAGTAGATTTGTTTTGAGTAGATCAAAGGTCAGATTTATAACCACTGTTTGCCAATCAGTGATAGGCATTCCCACACTCTTCCATCAAAGCCACACAGTAAATAATGTGGTAAGATCCAAATATGTTCGATCTCCTGTAATTAGAATGGGTATACACGACTACTCAAGATTAAACTAATGCAAGGTTAGTTTAACCACTATATATGACTTCTACATAAATTGTTTTAACATTATATTACCCAATTGAATGAAAATTTGGGTGCACAAGTTGCTGAAATATATCTGCTGAAAGCAAACTGTTAACAAAAATAATGGGTGGTGTTCAGACAAGACTGCATATACATGACAATTTTTTTTTAAGTAGAATAATACAGTTTTAACAAGGAATTAACATACAGCTCGGTTAAAACTCATTGCAATTAATACACAGATAATCTTTATTTGAATTTTATTCAAAATTTATTTTAGATCTGAATGAAAACATGAAAGATATCACTGTTTGTTAAATATAATTTTAGCCTAAGTTGATTGATCTACTGTCAGCCATCCAGGTTTCTGAAAAATCACATAATTTTTACAGAAATCATAAAGTGCGATTAATTTCATTTATTGTCAACTAACTTTTCTTCTAGAAATTCCATCCTCTCCTGCAATACCCCTTAAGGTGTCGACTTCTTTGTTTTTTGTTTTGGATTAGTTTTTTTTTCAATCACAAAATATAAGCATTGATTAATCAGTAACTGATAACCATTTGCTTTATTAAGATTTTAATCACTAATTTCTAACTCAACATTTGCCCAAATTACAATTGCAAGAGAATTCAATAAACAAAAAAACCATTAACGGTGTCATGGAAAAAGCCTTAAAATCAAAAAGCTATAATATATTCCCGCATATTGAAACAGCAAAGTATAAGTTCTATTCGAATTCTTAATTAAACTTCATTGTAAAAATAACCCATCTGCCTAAAAGGTAAAGCCCACATATAGTTAACATTTATATGCACAAATTTAATAAGAACAACTGATCATCTGATAAGTCATTTATCATAAGTGTAAGTTTTAGTCCCATGTTGGCTACTGTTAACACAGAACCAATTTACCTATTTCAACTCAATCATAAAATGACATCATTATTTTAAATCTCAAGCCATCCCAATAGAACTCTAGCTAGAAAATTTATTTCATTTTTAGAAAAAAAAAAGTTTTTAAAAGGACACATTAAATGACATCAAAGAAATCAATATTAAATACCATAATCCTTTGATGTATTCGGACCCTCTATGTTTTCGGACACCCTAATTTTTAAATTTTAATAATTTTTAAATTTCCTCTTATTTCGGATGGCAATTTTTTACCTCTAAATCCGGACACGTTTTTGCTGAAACTCAGTTGCAGCATGTTATGCAGAGCGCTTGAAATAAAGATTTAATAAAATCAAGAAGAAACTTTGTTGTTTTCAATTATTTTAACTATAAATTGTTGCTTTCACACGTTTATTTCATTGTGTATTGGCGCCATTGCATCGTAACGTGAAACAGGTATGTGCAATGTATTAACGTTTTTATGTAAACTAAATAAAATCATACCTTTGATAAGTGCTTTAATTTTCTATGAAAGTGAAAGTTGATTATAATTAATGTTCACTGCCGAGAAAATCGTGTAAGACAGAATCTTGTCGGTACACTAGTTCAACATCAAAAACATTTTTTCTGATGAAAACAGGAAGTGTCGTTTTTCACTTATTCTCATTTAGTGTTTGTTTGGGAATTCCAAAAACGACCATGTCATTGTTGCAGCCGAAAAAAAACTGTTTTCCAAGATAAAAATGACATTTAAATATGTTTGAAATATGATTTGAAATAATTTTAATTTTTAACCTTTTATTTTCGGAAGTCAGGAGTCAGGACTTTTTCTATCTTTGCATTGTCATTTCTTAAAATGTACACACATACGCCTGGTAAAATAATGAGTATTTGATTAAAACGAAATTCTCTGAACTTGATCCACAAATAATGCAACACACGATGTATAATAATAATTTGATTGCAGACAATTACACGTAGAAAGCGGCATGTTGGTGCACCTCAAACATTGGGAGTTAATGAAAAAAGTCACGTTGTTTACTTGTAAACAAAATGGCGACCTCGATGTGTATTACTTAGAGAATCGTGATTATTGATCAACAAACGCTTTAAAAAACAATAATTAATGAAATAAACAACACAAAAGGTAACTTTTACTTTTATTTTATTTAAAATTTTACTTTATCATTGATTTATGCGTGGATATCGCTGTTGATAATGTCTTAAAATATCGAGAGGGAACCAGGACCCAAAATGTCTCTAATTTTTCGGACACTCTAAATATTCGGACACCCCCAATTTTCAAGATATTTAATTTTCAAATTTCCTCTAAATTCCCTGACACTTGAAAATGAAAATATTAAAATCTGTTCGAATACATAGAAGGATTACGGTATGACAAGTTAATCACACCAATACAGATAAATTCAGTTTCTATCATTGGGGTTTTATCCCCCTTACATGGGTCTATCTTGCAGAGGGGCTTGGTCATGCTAATAACTTCATGACTTTTATAAACTTAGCATGAATAAAAAAAAAATACACCTTCCATTGATTTTGCCTATTCTGGTGACAAGAATTATCTCTCTTTTTAGCATTGGTAATAAGTAGTGAGAATATAAATCATGGTTATGGTAAACTTTTTTAGATCTAAATTCAATTCTCAAGTTACGCCTATTGAATTTCAGTTGATTTATTTCTTGTTATTGAATTTCAGGTCTTTTCTTGATTTTCAAACAGCCCTCTACATCCAGTGTTGAAAATCATCTTTCTGCTACTAGTCAAACCTTACAGCATTATAGAAGGCTAAGTTTATTGATTAAACTAAACAGAGTGTTTTCATTTTATATCAAGGCATTGCAAGAAACTGCTTCATACAAGAATTTAAGTGCCATCCCAGTTGTGCTACAATAATATTCCTATTACATTTTCTTGCTGAAATTTATTTTAATGCTGTTTATGGTATTTTCAATTTATTCCACATCAAATGCTGCATTATTCTACAATAAAATGTAGGTGTTGAGATTTTTTTAAAGATAAGTTTCTGATAGAGTCTAGGCAAGTTCTATTACAATTATCTTCCTTTCAAAGTAATTCTATTCATTGAACATATCAATAAATATAACTGAATTACTCAATTTATGTAAGACAGACATATCATTGTAAATAATAAAATCAAATAATGTTTTATATGAATGTAATACAGATTCAAGACTTAAGGACTTTTCGTTCATGTCATGTAATATCAATGCAAATTTGACAATGGAAAGTGCTGTGAAACTAAGATATCCATAATTCTTGTTTGAATTTAAAATTATCTATGTAAGAATAACTCAAATATTTACTGTCAATGGCTTAAGTGGTAACAAAAATTTTAAAATTATATCCAAATCAAGGATTCAATCATAATTAAGGGCTAAAAAATGTATTTTTACCAAGCATTTAAAACCATCGTGATAAACATTGTCAAATATATCATTTCAGTAGCAATTTTTCAATTGGTTTTGCAGTCATTTCGTTTTAAAACATGGTGTTTAACTATAATGTTTAACAAACTAAAACCAGTAATTAAAATTTTCAAACCTCCATTCCAATATAGATACTATGTTTACACCAAACCAAAATCTACAAACCTGTCTCTATTAAACCCCTGGCAATATTGACTTCTAACTTATTTGTTTTTTTATATAAATACATGTACATTAATTGTAGTTTTACAAATTAAGAAACCCCCACAGGCACAATACAAAGAATTACTGTGTCTGTACATGTTTGCATTTGCTTTGTACAAGGACAGGCTACTTGACTAGCAGGCATGGGGTACATTGCAATCAAACAACTTTCATGCACATTAAAATGGATGCTAAATAATACCACAATGGCAGTAACAAACCTGCACATCTGCAGCATAAATTTTTAACCTGTCTATTTCAGCTATGAGCTCACCCCAACATGAATAAATTATAATTCTAAAGTTTTGTAAATATCAAGGTCACTTTCTTATAAAATAGCTCCAATTACACTTTGAAACAAACCTAATTTGAAGGTTTGTTAGTTTATATGACTCATGCAGGCAATATTATACAAATTTGCTATTGTGTCCGTTTGAATTATGTGGTTTTGTTTAGCATAAATTTTTTGACCGACGCCATTTTGAAAATTTTGCAGAGAACAAATATTTTGGTATATAAATTAAACAGAATACACCTTATCATGCATGTATATAGCCATAAGAACTTACCTATACTACGTTAGACCGAGAAATGCACTATTGTAATAAGTGTCAATGATCAAATATAAATATATGCCCAATTTTAGCGAGGATTATGCGAATGTCAAACGTCAAATTTGTGTTTACATACAATTTATCCAAAAGACAGTATACAAAACACTATAATTGCACGTATTTCATGTTCCATTTGAACTAAAACAAAACCTGTGAATAATGATAAATGCTTCAGAATTCATTGTTTTACTGACAAACTGATGACACCTTCATAATCCACCGTGATTTGAACACAATCCACGGTCCTAGTGAACCTAGATGGCGGCCATTAATTTGTTGTTCTGTGGGGTTGCCTATTAAAAGGGAAGGGAGTTTCTATGTCCGGTGACGTCATATATTATTATTTAAATAATTTTCAGTAATTTTATTTTTATTTGATCTTCTTTAATAAAACAGCAATGACTGTATAGTATGTTAACCCAAAAACAGGCAAAATCCAAATTGTGGGCAAATCCGGATTCTTACGGACATTTCCGATCAATGGAGGATGAAGCGCATGCCCAGATGCCCCAACAGGAAGAGCACTTGTAAATAAACTTGACAGGTGTACCAGCAGTGTCAAAATAAACAGATGCGTATAACATGCCAGTCTGGTCTTAGTCAGTTGTAACACGTGGAATCAACAAAATGTTAGACCCTTCGTCAAGCGAAGAGGAGCCATCAGACACTGAGACAGCTGAGGATGAGAATTCAGATGTTCTTAGCTTGCCTAGCCAAGATCAGAGAAGTTTGTCTCCAAGTGCAGATAACCTCAGCTTGTCCCATGGACATACTAGAACGAACAGCATAAGGCCGTCGAGCCCAAGTCCTTCTTTAGCAAGTGATAGAGAAAAAGGATTGGAAGATGCAGAGAAATTGGAAAGAGAGGAAGAAGAAAGAAAGAAGAGACTGCAGTTATATGTATTTGTAATGAGGTGCATTGCTTATCCATTCAATGCTAAGCAGCCTACAGATATGGCCAGAAGACAGACTAAGGTCACCAAACAGCAACTGCAAACAATAAAAGAAAGGTTTCATGCATTTTTAAATGGAGAGACTAGTATTGTTGCTGATGAAGCATTCACAAATGCAGTACAGAGTTATTATGAAGTGTTCCTGAAAAGTGATAGAGTTGCCAACATGGTAAAAAGTGGAGGTTGCTCTGCTAATGATTTCAGGGAAGTTTTTAAAAATAACATTGAAAAAAGAGTTAGAAGCTTACCAGAAATTGATGGATTAAGTAAAGAAACTGTATTAAGTTCTTGGATGACTAAATTTGATGCGATTTTCAGGGGTGAAGAAGATCCAAGAAAACAGCCACAGCGAATGACTACTGCTGCTTCGGAGTTGATACTAAGTAAAGAACAGTTGTATGAAATGTTTCAAAATATTTTGAATGTGAAGAAATATGAGCATCAAATTTTATATAATGCTTGTCAGGTATGCATAATTTATATTATAAGTGTAATAGGTTTTTAAAACATTAAAGAACCAGGTCCCAGTTTCACAATCATTTACTAAGATTTTCCTTAACTTAAATCTGACAAATTTGAAATCGTAATAATTTGGTTATTGTAATGATATGCAAAAATTTAAGGTGTCATTTTGAAGATCACTACAAGCTTGTAACATCTGTATTAAGTTATCACAAATTTATTTGTGATTTTAAAAGAGATTACCAAAATTGGCTAATTTTAAGTTAAGGAAAATCTTAGTTAAGGATTGATTGTGAAACTGGGACCAGAACTTCAGATTTTAATAATAGATTTTAATAAGTACATCTGATGTGTATGACTAATGAAAAAAACTCATATTTTACTATTCACACAGGTTTATAATTTGTGTCTTGTCACATGTATACATTGGTTTATTTATCTTGGAGATCAACATTATTGTCCCAATTCATCAGGTAAAATTAAACCTGTTTTTTAAAAAGAGAAGAAAGTTTGATTTGGGTAACCTTGATTTAAAAAAAAAATCCTGTATGTTTAAATATTTACGTGATATTAAAATCTGACTTGTAAATAATTCTATATCAAGGGATAATTTTACACATAAAAACAGCTGTTTGAATAGAGATATAAATATAATATTATTACACAATAGATGTTGTTCACAATTAACACCCACTGAAACATGTTCTTTTATTGTTGAAGTTGTGTTTGATAATTAAATACTTTGATTTATAGATTATTGGATGTCATGGTATGTTGATCATTGATGTGTAGCTTGCCATCTGTTACAACAGACAACATATCACTTAATATATTTTCTTGTTAATGTCACAATATTTATCTATGATCAGCGGATTCATCCTACATAAAATTCTACTGTTTATTGAATTATTCATCTTAGTTATTCATACTGTGAAAAATATATGTTCAGTTTTGCAGTCAGAACTGCCATAATGTAAATTGAGAAGATTTCTGTGTCAATTAATTCTTGACAAATGTATACATGTTCAAGTTAGCAGTCACACCTACCATAAATATAAATTGGGAAGGTTTCTGTGTTACTTAATTTTTGACAACTGTTTGTTCAAGTTTACAGTCATTCTGTGCAATTAATATTCCAGATATAAGCATAATTTTATTTTTACATTCTCATTGTAAATCCCAGAAATTGTTTCAAAAATAAATATTTGCTATATAGTTTTTTCTCGCATATGTGATAGACTTATCTCACTGAATTGGTGGTACAATATTTTTCTATATCACACCCCGTGTGCGCATGTGTAACCTATCTCAGTTGAACAGGGACTACCTGTTTATTTAAATTGGCAAGGGTCATAATTAAGTGGAAAGAAATTATATGGAAACGACAAAAAAGACTTTTTAAGGTATATAATATTATTTTTACTAAATGATATATACATGTATATACATGTATATATATATATACATGTATATATAAATTGATGTTTTGTTTCATCGCGTAAGTTCATTCTGCTATGAGTGAAAGATTTTTTTTATTGTTGTGTGTCTTGTATTCATCCGCAAAATCTTGCATCATAAAAGTAGGAATTCCAGTATTTTTCGGAAATTATATGCGAGATAAATAATCAATTACTCGTTTGAGGTTGAGATTGGGAAATTCCGATCACTCGATCGGAATTTCCCCTCTCGACCTCAAACTCGTAATAGATTCTCTTTATCTTTTTCTTTTGATTCTCTCATGAATTTACACAAGATTAAACTAAAAGTAACAGGTTTACAGCGTTTATCCTTAAGTGTCTCTATCTTATGGAACCAAATACAGTAATGTTATGTTTATAATCATTAGGACCCTGATGGCATGGTGGTCAAAAGGGCTCTTACTGATCATAGCACCTCTCATACTGTATAGTTTTGAATCTGACTTGGGGCATATTCTAGTGTGAGACAGTTTGCAGGCTCTCAGGTTTCCTCCATCATCCCAGAACTTAACTGCCTCATTATTGGTGATAGAATCCTGAATGGGAAATAAAACATCATTATACTCAATTTGACTCATCTTATAATTTTCAGAAATGGTGAACGTTGAATTTTATTCCGTAATCTGTTTATTTAGTTCAACTCTCTAGAATGCTGGCTATACTCTGGTTTCCTTTTCTAGATCAGTGGTGCAAATATGAAATTTCTGATTATTAATATAAAAAATGTCACTATGTTAGACAATGCAGTTAATACATGTATATAGGTGTCACAGTAGACAGTCAGAAAAATTGACAAATTTAATTGTAACACTTGCATGATTTTAATCACATATTATAAAACCACCAGGGGCCAAATAAAAATATATTCTTGATTCAGTGGTCAATTTATTTAAGTAACTTTTGAAATTAACTGGTCCAAAAAATATAACCAATAAATAAATAAATAAATAAACAGTGTTTTAGAACAAGTTTTTTTTTATTTGTCAAAAATTGACAATATACAAAGTTTTCTAGACCAGAAGCTGGGACCAGTACTGTAAATATGTACTTGTCAGAGTGAAAAAAAAAATTTGGTTTTACAGTATTTAACCTAGGACTTTTGGGGTTTTTCTCACTTGACCGATAGGATAGACTTAGCCTTAGTTGGTAGAGTACTATAGTACATGTATATGATAGATCTATACTAGATCTGTAAGTAGGATTTAAGGGTTTTATTTTTCTACATTTCAGATCCAAGAAATATTTTTTTTTTTTTAAAAAAAAGGCAAATCGTAATTTTATCTCCTAATTGTTTCTCATATCTTTCCAACTCTTATCAAATTGTACATTTGTAGTTTAATGTTTTGCTTAATCATGATTTTTACTTGTGTTATTTCAGCTTGACAATGCAGATGAGCAGGCAGCACAAGTAAGAAGGGAATTAGATGGTAGATTACAGCTTGTAGAACAGATGACAAGGGTAAATTTCTGATTTAATTGCTCTGGCTACTAAACTTGGTAATGTTTCTGTTTTCAACATCTCATATGATCAAACCATATTTATATCTTAAAATTTGATATCATTTTTGTAAGACTAGATATATTTTTTTCAGTATAATGTTATTTGATTTAATTAAAATCTTTAATCAATATGAAGAGACCATTAATCTCCTTGGATTAAATATAAGGTTACTTTAACATTAATCTCTTTGGTTCATATTGTTTGATCAGGATTCCCATATATATATATATATATTTATATACTTTACTTACTTTGGCCTTTAACTCCCATTGGAGCTTAGGCCATTTGACAAAATACCTTCATCTCATTCTGGCAATATTCTGTGCAAGTTTTTTAACGACTGTCCAGTTGTAAGGCCCATTCAAGATACACTATGTTCGTTTACGCATTGACTTCAAGCCGTTCAGGAATGTGTGTTCACGTGAGCGCACACGAGCAACCGCTATCAATATTTTTGATCAGGTTTTCTGATATATATATACATATATATATATATATATATATATATATATATATATATATATATATACACACACACACCAGGCCTTCACAAACGCCGATTTTTGGCAAAAAACACCGATTCAAACTTAAAAAAGCCGATTGAAAAATATCAGAATCGGCTTTTTTCCCCATAATAGTAAGACAAAATGTGATTAAAAATTCTTTAATACCAGCTTGTTACTAATTAAAATTACTCAGGACATTGTCACGATTCACTGAACTTCCCTATTCACAGGTAATAACCTAATACCTTACAAGTTAATTGATTACTAATGGCTTCACCTGTTCAGATCGTTTCTACTACAGTATACAAACACATTCACTTGCCTGATCAATCCAGTTGATAGATAGATAATAAACTCCCCTGAATTCTATATACAAGAGCTGACTAGATTGATAACGACCGTTTTCGGGTTACCAACAACAACATGATCATGGCATTACACGTGGTTTTTGTATCTGTTATATGTTGAACTATTTTAAGTTACCAGTGATGGGATTTTTACAAGGTATTAATAAGCGGTATTTATGAACATTTATCTATATATGCGTCATTGTCACACATCGACTTATAATTTATAATTATAACGACAGATATCCCGGTGTACCAAACAGAATTCAGTTTAACTGTTTATTAACGTTTTGTTGCATGCCAATAACTGGACAGTTATGGAAAGATAAAAAGCAGTATGTTAACACCGTATTTTCAAATAAAAATTTTAATGTTTATTTCTTTACCTGTCTGATATGTGTTTATTAAAAAACAGAAACAGAAAATTGTTCCATGGGTGGGGGGGGGGGGGGGGGTACCCTTTGCCGATCGTTGGGTGGGGGGGGTGTTGATGTACCCTTTGCCTACCCCTGATTGACCCTACGGGCGTTTGTGGAGCCCTGACACACACACACACACATATATATATATTTATATATATATATTTTTTTTCCCTATTTGTTATGCAGAAGAAATTGTCATATGTGCCAAATGTAAACATTATTGTTGTCCTATATCAAAAGGATACGTTTTATGACTTACCGTAAATCCCCGGATATAAGACTACTTCGCCTATAAGACGGGGTAGGATTTTCCCGTCATTTTTTATGATTTCAGGCGATACTGCACCTATAAGACGACCGTGATTTTCAGACAAGGTCATACTGGTAACGGTATTTGACGCTACTGATCGGACCATAAACTTTCCACCAATTTTCGCCTATTGTTTATATTTTTTATTTTTAATACCGTACTTGTGAAATTAATTTCTTTGCCGTTTGATTCTAGTTTAATTTTGAAAAAATCAGAAAACGTAAAAAATAAAATCAGATGCCAGAACATCTCATCATCAGTAATCATGAAGACGTATATCTGTTCCGTTTTTAAATAAATTTTTAAAAATTTCGTTATTGTTTATTAGATTATCAATCAGCTGTTGAAGACAGGAACCCTGATACTCAAAACATATTGCCCTTTACGTGTGAAGCAGACAAAGTGTGGTTTATGTAATTTCTAGATTGTTACTGAAAGTAAACAAAAAGAATAAAATATTGTACAGAATATTTCCCACCTCCTTGATTACTGTACTTACCGAAACCTTGATGATTTCTTTTTATTTCTTATTTTAATCATTTATTATAACTTTATTTTATTAAAAGATAATTAAATATACACAACTACAAAAATTTCAAAGCACGTGATTCGCGTTTCTTGTATGTTATGAATATGTAAAATATATCAACCATTATGAAACTGCAATATACAAAAACAAAGATGGCGGACATTACTATCGTGTGTGGACATTTTCTCAAGAATTTCAACCCCTCAGTTGGTTACTGTCTTATAAGACGACCCCCCTTCTCAAAAAATAAATTTTAAGGTAAAAAACCCCGTCTTATATGCGGGGATTTACGGTACTTCCTACAAAAATTCAGCAAAGGCTACATGTACATAAACAGCTTAAAACAGTTCAGCTGGATTATGTTTTATTTTAGACCAGATGTGCTTGTGAGTTAGACTGTTCTTTCTATTATGTTAAAAGAGTCACTATGACCAAATAGTTAAGGTGTTAGCCTTCAGATTGGTGCTCATCCCTGTGGGTTTAACCCTGCAAATGAGAAAGGTTTTCCTTGTTGTAAGCCCTTACTTAATGGCTTGGTGCCACTGTAATGGACTGAGGGGTCTGCAGTGTTTATCTACAACATTGTGGTTGCATGTTCTAGCACTGTGCACTGTAAAGGTTGCCATTAGTGCATGCTAGTACAATGAAGATCAGAAACACTTGAACACCAATGCTTGAACACCGACACACCACTTGAACAAATCTGAAATAAATCATTAATTGAGTTGATAATAATTGATTTTTTTACAGACAAGAAAACATCCCAAATTTGTTGTTAAAGAAATGGAGAGTATGTTTATGGATGAATTAAAATCTGCTATTAATTTGTTGATGGCCAATTTGGAAAGTTTACCTGTGTCGAAAGGAAGTACAGATTCCAGATTACAGAAACTTAAACGCTACAATAGGTAATGTCTTATACATTGTATATGAATATCTGCATGTTATATTTCCATTCCTGGTAGCCTAAATTGCCATCGACTACTAATTTCTGAAAAAAAACTTTCAAAAAGTAACCTATTTTAGCAAATTTGTGAAAAAATACTTTCAAAAGGGCTATATTTTCACAAATTTTGCAAATTTGGTTGCTAGTAATTTTTAATTTGAGGAAACTTAGACATGTACAGGTTGATAGATTATTCAAGGTAAAAAAAAACATTGGATACCGTTGGAACTTGATATATAGATATATGATGACATAGGTTAAGCAGAAAAATGTTTGTTAATGGCAGCCTCGTCCCACATGCCAGATAGCTGTCATTACTATAAATAGCAAAATGGACAATGCAGTTTTAATTTTCTACCAAAGTATCATCAAGTCATATGTAACATGATTTTATAGTATTTTTTTGTTAGCATTATTTTCACAAAATAGGCACATAAGGTGTCAGTTTAGTGAAAGTGTTTTATATTTTTGACAGTGACTGTTTATAGGTATATATTTAATTGATTTTATTCTTTTTAGCTATCAAAATTCCTTAGTTTATCCTTTTTACTTAAGGACCATTAATAACTCATAATTATCTGTTTTTCCCGATTAAAAATCTTTTTTATCAGTGAATAACTTATCAACCGAGTTCTCTTGTAATTTCTGAAGCTAAAAAGTGCATTTTAAATTTTCACAAGGTCGTAGATCGTTGGTATATTAACAAACATTGTTACTGGTTCATAGGCAAGGTAAACAATGGTGATGTTGGACCTTGGTTTAGTGGAATTCAACATCTTTTACAGTGATTATGCTCTCAATTCATACTTTTTATGGAATGGCAAATACATATTTCTTATATACAAATATTTTTATGTGTTTAATTTAGAAAATAAAAAAAGAATTACAGATTTAATTAAGTATATGAAAACAAAAACAAAAATTATGCTAGGTTGGGATTTACATGTAAATAGGTTTGTAGAATGAATGTCCAGAAAAATCACTTGGCTACTAATTGGGGTGTAAATGTTTGACTTTGTTACCAGTACTTTCTAAATGAGGTGTAACATGAAGGAGAAAAAATGCAAAGTCGGACCAGGGATCAAACACGGGACCTATCACACAGTAGGCAAGTGCTCTTTCAACTGAGCTACCCAGACCATTACTGAGGTTTAAACTTCTATAAAATGGGGAAGCAAAGTGGTCAAATTCACATCCATCTTTATAGATCACAATGCCCTTATTTCCCAGGTTCAAATCTCACTAAGTCATATCCAAGGGTACTCCATATTTTTCAAAATTCAAGAACTGACCCCTTGATAAGTGAAAGAATCTTGACTGGGGTATTAAATTTCATTACCGTACTCTACTCCTCTCTTTAACATGTATTTTTTAGATGTGGTTTTCTTTTGCCAGCATAGAGTAAAAACATGGTATAAGATGGAGCATTCTATATCTGATAAAAATATCAAAATAAATATAAATCTTTGTTTGACAGTAGTGGAGTAATTGATCTAAATAGCAAGCTCTCAGGCGTGATGTTTGGAATTTCAATAAGGCATATAATGTTTAACTTTAATACAATGCTGTCCTACAACAGCTGTATTTTAACTTCAGGCAATATAACTGCTTTTATTTTCTGTATTTATATTCCCACCTGTTTCAATGAACCATTGGGTTATATTGTTCATGCTTCAATCTGTATATCTTTCTATTACTCTATCTTTTTCAAAACTGATAGAAAAAAATTTAATAAAGTATGGCACTTGAATACTGATACCCATGTGACTAGCAGCAATTATGAACAGTATGAATGTGTAAATGTTTACACAGGAATTCCTAAAAATAGTTTGGGAAAACCCAGAAAAATGGTTAATGATAATGTTATAAAGAGTGGAGTGGAGTAATGGTGTTTTATGCCACAGTCAAGATTCTTTCACTTATTTCGAGGAGGTAATTTCTGGAATGGTGGAGGAAACTGGAGTGCACTGAGAAAACCACCGACCTTCAGTAAGCTGATGTTATAAAAAGCCAGGACTTTTTGCCATGATTATACTTGTGGACCAGTTGGATTTCTAAAACTGTTTATGCTTATTTTATAAATATGACAAAATAATGTTTTTAAAGAAGTCATAGATGTCTTTTAACAGGGAATAAAAAAAATATAAATAAACAATAATCAGAAGCAACCAGATAATTTTGAACTAGACTCTGGTAGGATTTGTTCTGTGGAACTTGAAAAATTACCGAAGTAAATGAACAAAAGCTTGAAACTCTCCATTTCAAATGGATTACTATAAATTTGACCACAATGGTAGCTCAGTTGGTACAGTGTTTGCTTCGAATGTGGGAAGTCTATTTGAACTTGTTTGAGTCTGACACTTAAAAATTGGTGGTGACCTATCTTTCACCAAGCACTCGGTATTTAGAAGTGAAAGTCACTGGGTCCTTTGGAGGAGACCTTAAAAAATCAAGTGCCCCAGCAGGCATGGCATTCTAAAGAACTCTCCTTGCACATTGCCTGTAGCACACTGCAAAGATAAAATTTTTTGCCACTTCACCTTTAGCTGGTGACGTCTCGACATTAGTAAAATATTCTTGACTGGGACGTAAAACCCCTTAGACCAATCATAAATCAATTTAAATCTAAGGAGAAGATGTCTGACAAATTATCATGGAGCAGACTGAATCTGTGAAGAAATCCCAAGAAATGGAAGTTTAATGGACATATGCTGACACATGACATCAACTCTGTAGAATAGTACTTAATTTGACCTGACTAAAGGATATTTGGGAGAAGAAGAAATAAACAAAAGAAAGACCTTATATGTTAACAAGTTGCCTAAAGATAGAGAAGATATAGGATGAATTATAATGATGAATGGATGAGAGAATGGCTTTGTCTTTTAATTCTTTATTACCACATCTCACCACTATAAGCCCCCTCCAATTAAAGTAGAGACGACCATATTGACTATAGGTTATATTTTAGCAGTGTAGTAACCTTGAAAATATTCTTCACTCAGCTCAGGTATGGACACTTTGTACATGTGTGCTAAAAATCAGATTCTAGTTCAGAAACATTAACAGATTTTTCTAATTTTTAGCTCACCTGAGCACAAAGTGCTCATGTGAGCTATTGGTATCAATAGAGGCAGACCCTCTGTCGTCTGTCATCCGTCCGTCCGTCCGTCAACAATTGCTTCAAACGACTTCTTCTCAGAAACCTCTGGTCACATTTTGTTTAAACTTGGTCAAAAGCATCTATAGAACATTGCCTTTCAGATTTGTGTTTTTGGTTGCCATAGCTACAATGACCTACATAGTTAAAAACTTAAAAAAATCTTCTTCTCCAAAACCACTTCACTGAGATAAAATCTGATGTGATATTTGGCATCTACGGCATCTTATTTACCAAGTTTGTGAATTTCAATAATTTTTGTGAAAAATTAGGTTACACGTTTTTGTGTTTATTTTTTGTTTTTTGTAAATAGTACTTTTTTACAAAAATTACAATAATGATTAAATTTAGGTGAACTCTTTTCCCAAACATCATTTTCTTATGTGAAGAAACATATGTTTGACAATTTTCATGAAATTCTGTAAAGCACAAGTCGCTTTTTTCGGCCTTTTTCATTTTCAATTCTAGCAACCCAAGGGTCGAGGGTTCAAATCCCAGTGGAGCCACTTTTTTTTTTTTAAATTTTTTAATTTTTTAGCTCAACTGGCTAAAGCCAGATGAGCTTATGGCATGATGCGCGCGTGCGTGCATGCGTGTGTGCGTCCATCCGTCTGTTAACAGCAAAAACTCAGAAACTACTGGGCCAATTTTAGCAAAACTTTGCAGGAATGATCCTTAGAAGGAGTAGATGAAAATTTGTACAATTGGTTTCCATGGCAACCAAAAGTAGGTCACAGTGACCTAGAATGTAAAAAACCTAAACTAAGCTTCTTCTCTGAAACCATAGGTTATATTCAAAATCTGATGTGATATTTAGCTTCTAGACACCCTTAAACATGTAGGTTGTACATTTCGTGAAATTCTGTCAAAAACTAGGTTACGCGTTTTTAGCGTTTTTCTGTCGTACTTCGTAAAAAGTGAAAATAAGGCTTATAATGGAAAATCAACTTTGAAAATCTTCTCCTCTGAAACCATGAAGCCTTAAGCTTTCATATTTGGCAGTTAATATCAGCTTGAGCCCCTTTACCAAGTTTGTACAAATGGTGGCCCCCGGTCCATTTTTGGCCCCACCCCAGGGGTCCATATATCTGCATATGCATATATGGCTCATAATGGAAAATCAACTTTGAAAATCTTCTTCTCTGAAACCATGAAGCCTTAAGCTTTCATATTTGGCAGTTAATATCAGCTTGAGCCCCTTTACCAAGTTTGTACAAAAGGTAGCCCCCAGTCTATTTTTGGCCCCACCCCAGGGGTCCATATATCTGCATATGCATATATGGCTTATAATGGAAAATCAACTTTGAAAAACTTCTTCTCTGAAACCATGAAGCCTTAAGCTTTCATATTTGGCAGTTAATATCAGCTTGAGCCCCTTTACCAAGTTTGTACAAATGGTGGCCCCCGGTCTATTTTTGGCCCCACCCCAGGGGTCCATATATCTGCATATGCATATATGGCTCATAATGGAAAATCAACTTTGAAAAACTTCTCCTCTGAAACCATGAAGCCTTAAGCTTTCATATTTGGCAGTTAATATCAGCTTGAGCCCCTTTACCAAGTTTGTACAAATGGTGGCCCCTGGTCCATTTTTGGCCCCACCCCAGGGGTCCGTATATCAGCATATGCATATATGGCTCATAATGGAAAATCAACTTTGAAAATCTTCTTCTCTGAAACCATGAAGCCTTAAGCTTTCATATTTGGCAGTTAATATCAGCTTGAGCCCCTTTACCAAGTTTGTACAAAAGGTAGCCCCCGGTCTATTTTTGGCCCCACCCCAGGGGTCCATATATCTGCATATGCATATATGGCTTATAATGGAAAATCAACTTTGAAAAACTTCTTCTCTGAAACCATGAAGCCTTAAGCTTTCATATTTGGCAGTTAATATCAGCTTGAGCCCCTTTACCAAGTTTGTACAAATGGTGGCCCCCGGTCTATTTTTGGCCCCACCCCAGGGGTCCATATATCTGCATATGCATATATGGCTCATAATGGAAAATCAACTTTGAAAAACTTCTCCTCTGAAACCATGAAGCCTTAAGCTTTCATATTTGGCAGTTAATATCAGCTTGAGCCCCTTTACCAAGTTTGTACAAATGGTGGCCCCCGGTCTATTTTTGGCCCCACCCCAGGGGTCCATATATCTGCATATGCATATATGGCTTATAATGGAAAATCAACTTTGAAAATCTTCTTCTCTGAAACCATGAAGCCTTAAGCTTTCATATTTGGCAGTTAATATCAGCTTGAGCCCCTTTACCAAGTTTGTACAAATGGTGGCCGCCGGTCTTTTTTTGGCCCCACCCCAGGGGTCCATATATCTGCATATGCATATATGGCTTATAATGGAAAATCAACTTTGAAAATCTTCTTCTCTGAAACCATGAAGCCTTAAGCTTTCATATTTGGCAGTTAATATCAGCTTGATCCCCTTTACCAAGTTTGTACAAATGGTGGCCCACGGTCCATTTTTGGCCCCACCCCAGGGGTCCATATATCTGCATATGCATATATGGCTTATAATGAGATATCAACTTTGAAAAACTTCTTCTCTGAAACTGTAAGGCATAATGCTTTTATATTTGGCATTTAACATCAGCTCAAGTCCCTTTACCAAGTTTGTACAAATGGTGGCCCGTGGGCCATTTTTGGTCCCACCCTAAGGGCCAATATATCTACATATGCATATATGGGAAATCAAATTTAAAAATCTTCTTCTCTGAAACTGTAAGGCTTTAAGCTTTCATAATCAGCTCAAGTCCCTTTACCAGGTTTGTACAAATAAAGGCCCCTGGGCCATTTTTGGTCCCACCAAGGGGCACATATATCTACATATACTTATATGGGAAGTCAAATTTAAAAATATTCTTCTCTGAAACTGTAAGGCCTACAGCTTTTATATTTAGCATTTTACATCAGCTCAAGTCCCTGTACTGAGTTTATATAAATGAAGGCACAAGAACCATTTTTGTCAGTTGAGCTCCACAGGCCCTTTTGGGCCTCTTGTTTTTTTATTTTCTGAATATTTGGACTTAAAATGTTGCATGGAAGAGATTTTATGAATTTTTAGTATAATTTTTTTTTTTTTTTTGAAATACATGTGATACTGCAACCCAAGGGTCGAGGGTTCAAATCCCAGTGGAGCCACATTTTTTTTTTCTTTTTTTTTTTTTTTTATTTTCTGAACTTTTATGACTTACAATGGTGCATGGAAGAAATTTTTGAATTTTTACTTTTTAGGTTGCCATAGCTACATTGACCTAAATAGTTGAAAACCTAAAAAAATTTTTTTCTCCAAAATCACTTCACTTAGATAAAATCTGATTTGATATTTGGCATCTAAAGCATCTTATAAAACCAAGTTTGTGAATTTCAACAATTTTGTGAAAAATTAGGTTACGTGTTTTTGCATTTATTTTTTATACATTGTAAATAGTACACAAATGTACTTTTTACCAAAATTACAATATTAATAAATTTAGGTGAACTCTTTTTCCAAACATCATTTTCTTATGTGAAGAAACATATGTTTAACAATTTCCATGAAATTCTGTAAAATACAAGTCGCTTTTTTCTACCTTTTTCTTTTTCAATTCTAGCAACCCAAGGGTCGAGGGTTCAAATCCCACTGAGGCTTCTTTTTTTTTTTTTTAATTCTGAACTTATGACTTACAATGCAATGGTGCATGGAAGAGATGTTATGAATTTTTACTTTTTTAGTGAATTATTATTTTTGAAATACATGTGATACTGATATGAAGATTTAGCTAAAACCTTGAATTTTTTTTTTTTTTTTTTTTTTTTGTTTTTTTTTGTTTTACATTGTTATGTGACATTATTTAAATTAATTGAACATTTTTTTAAAAATAATTTGCAGTTGAATTTTACCTTTTTTTTTTTTTTTTTGAAATATTTGAATTAATGTGTCAAATCTGTAAAGTCTTTAATCCGGATCTGAAAATTGCTAATGTGAGCTTTTGTTATGGATAGGAACTCTGCCATCCATCCATACATCCATCAAAAGACTTCTTCTCAGACACTACTGGTCACATTTCATTCATATTAGTCAATAGACCTTCAGACCATTGCCATTCTCATTTGTGTTTCTGGTAGCTTTGGCTACTAAAAGTAGGTCACAGTGACCTATATAGCTAAAAACCAAAACAATAAAAATAAGGTTATCTGAAACCACTTCTAGTTGAGGCAACATGTTATGAATTACCAGGTATTATCAAGACATACCAGTTACTTTTAAACTCAGGTGAGCAAATTAGGGCCATCTTGGGCCTCTTGTTTTATTACCTATTATTTGTATTATGCCAAATGATTTAAAACCTCATAATGATTCTTAATCAATCAATCAGTCAATCAAAATGATAATGGATTGACCTATTTGTACTCCTGACTGATGATCAGAGCGAGTGACTTATAAGACACTTTTCCAATACAGTATCTATTTCTAACAGTGGTCACTTAATACAGGTTTAACTGTATAACCTTCCCATTGATTACTGGCTTATACAATAAGTTGCCTGCTTATACAACACAATGTTAAAGATACATGTATATAAATGCTGTGCTAATTGATTATTTTCTTATTTTCTTGCTTACTAGTGACTTGCTTCGTCAATAATTTTTACCAATTACCAAAACTCTATTATACAGTACATATATACATACGTATGTATATACAAATACATATATACTAGTATATATTAGGGAAAGAAATATGTGACTTTATATATATATAGATATATATATATATATATAATGGTTTGTATCTAATGATCAACAGACTATTATGCCAGTCAGAAATAATGTTTCTTGTTTTTGTTCAGAATGACGGCTGTATTGACTGTTTGAATTTATTAAGAATTATATATCAATAAAAGGTTGTGTAATGGGGGAAACATATTGTATAGCAAAATCGGTTAAAACAAGCCCTGCATGAACCAAAACCTGCTTTTCCTAAACTTTTAAGGAAAAAAGAGCGATTTTCAATGTTAAAGTATCCTAACCCTGTGTGAACCCATACCCTGCGTTACCTGAACTTATGAGGACAAAACAGAGATTTTCAATGTTATGATACCCTAACCCCGGTTGAACCCAAACCCTGTGTTACCTGAACTTATGAGGACAAATTAAAACAGCAATTTTCAATGTTAAAGTACCCTAACCCTGATTGAACCCAAACCCTGCGTTACCTGAACTTATGAGGACAAATTAAAACAGAGATTTTCAATGTTGAAGTACCCTAACCCTGATTGAACCCAAACCCTGCTTTACCTGAACTTATTGAGGACAAAACAGTGATTTTCAATGTTAAAAGTACCCTGTAAATTTTTTTTGTAGTATGTATCTTTTTTGAATTTGTTAAAATGACCTGTAAAAAATGACTACCTGTCTAATCTACTAAAATCATCAGTTCAGAAGGTGTGATCTGTGTCTGGTGTAGACAGGTTTTCACTACAACTGTAAATATACCTGGGGTTTTGTGATTGATATAGATAAAAGATTTTTTAGTGGTGTTTTGAACTTCAATAAACCTGTTGATGAATCAGATAAAAAAGAATACCTGGTACATATGTATTTAATAAGCTTAATTGATTTTATTTTGATTTTTTCATCATTTAAAAAATATTTTCTGAATACACTTTATTTTTTTTTTTAACAAATTATTATTAATAATTTTTTTTATCTTTTCCAGTAATGTCAAAATATCAGATAAAATTGTTTTGAGATAATGTTGCTGTCAAATTTGATAAACAAGTCATGGCTTTAAACATGTACACACATTTTCAATTTAAAAAAAACCCAATGTAGCTTGAATTTCATTTGCAGATGTACAGTATTTAAATTTTTTGGAAACACAAAAGGAAGGAGAGAAATACATGTATATGGTCTTCTTTTGTAGATCAAGCTGTGCTACTTTTTATTCCAAAAAGTGGTGGAAATTGAAAACATGTAAAATTTTAGTCAAGACTAAGTCACCTGAACTCTGAATGATATTCATGATCTCTGCATCTTGAGTTTTGATGACACTTACTATTAAATATTCAAGTTGAAACCAAATCAGAATCTCTTAGTTGCCTGACTCAGATAATCTGAGACTGAGTCTATAATGGTCTCTGTACTGGAACTTTTTCATTGTCACAGGCTACCCTCTGGCTCTTGAAAAGGTCATCTCAGACTGAGTCTGTAATGGTCTTTCTGTACTGGAACTTTTTATTTTGTCACAGGGTAAGCTCTTGGTCTTGAAAGGTCATTTGAGACTGAGTCTATAATGGTCTTTCTGTACTGGAACTTTTTTTGTTGTCACAGGGTAAGCTCTGGCTCTTGAAAAGGTCATTTGAGACTGAGTCTATAATGGTCTTTCTGTACTGGAACTTTTTTTTGTTGTCACAGGGTAAGCTCTGGCTCTTGAAAAGCCAAAAACAGTAAGATTTGGAGCCAATTAATATGAAACAGTTTCAGTGAACCTCAGAAACTAAAAGCTCATAATGAAATTGAAGAAAGTTTTGGAGCAAAAAATTAGCCAAAATCAATATTTTGAAGCCAGAAATTGTAAAAATTTGCAATTGTCAAAATTGGCAAATGGGAGAGCAGACCCTATGTCACTTAGCAGTCTGGCATCACAACTTCAGTCACTATAGAGCAAGACTTAGGTTGAATTTTTTTTCAATGTTGAAACTTCATAGATTGTCAGAATTTGAAAGTAAGGTTTTATTTGTGTGTGTGTGTGTGTGTGTGTGTGTGTGTGTGTGTGTGTGTGTGTGTGTTCCTTGTTTGTCAGAATTTTAGACTTCAGTTTTATTTTTTTCTGTGTTGTGACATGTCAAAATGATAAGTTTAAGTCATTTTATAACAAAGTTGAGTTTTATATTAAGTACAGGACCTAGGTGAGGCATTTCATTCTGTGTTTTCATGTTGTTAAACATTTTATTTTGCATTTTGATCTCTTTGAAAAATTGATAAAATTGAATCCTTATCTTTTCTTTATTGACCACGTTTTGGTCATTGATTAAGAAATTCATGCACATGGTCTTCTGTCAGGATTTACATAGGTCATGGTCATAAACACCCTAAAAATAATTTCTTTAAAAATGCTGCATGTATTTTTAAATTAAAAAAACAACAAAACAATGTGTTACCAAAAATAAAATGATAATAAAAAATAAATAAATGAATAAAAATATCTACGAACCTGTAGGATTTTATTTTAAAGAATAACATTAAAATATATGCAAATATATCAAATATATATATATATATATATATATATATATATATATATATATATATATATATATATATATATATATATATATAAAAGTTTTAAAATGAAATATAATAATGTTTTCCTTTCAGGCTGAATTCCGAGACAATTATGATGTTTGAGCATATTTTATGTTGTATGCCCTTAGTTGGTAATTTTATGTAAGTCGGTTACACTCAATACAAAAAGAGGTATATATCCAAGCATATATAACACACAGTTTTAAGTTTAATTTTTATTTTTCACCATTTCAAATTTCTAATTTATTTTCACATTTTGTTATAAAAACTATTAAACAAACTGTATTTTTTATTTTTTTCTTTAGGTTCCTCAGGTAAAACTTGATGGCGTTTGGTCTCTACATTATTAAAGGTTGTTAGGGTTTTTAATATTTCAGTTTTCAGAGAATGTGTTTTGGAATTGGAATTTTTTAAGCTTTTTTTTAATTAAATCTAAATCAGTATATTGCTTTTACAAATATATTGCCATGGTTATGTATGATTTGATTCCATGTATTGTAATATGCTTAACTCCATTATTTTTCAGTTATTGTTTCATTTTAATGGGGTTTACTGGTATATCTTGTGATGCCTGTTTTCTTTTGTATGGTACTGTAATTAACCTGTGGTTTATTCTATCTCTCTCCAATGATATATAAAAAAAACACCCTTTCTGTCTATCCCAATATAGTGTCATGTTTGCTCTGTCCATGCATAATGTAGCTTTCACATCTATGGAGGGATTGTAATCAAACTTGGTACAAATAAATAACTTTATAAGATGATGTATCAAAAATTAAATATATATGTGTGAAGATCAAAGGTCAAGGTCATGAGGTCAAATATTAGAGTTGGCTCCAGTAGATAGTTGTGTTTTATTTCTCAAGAAAAGAGGCTTAATGGTCATGATTTCTAAAGGCCATGCTTATGGACCACAGTGCCACCTAGATTGGAAAATCTCTGCTGAGATAAAAACGCCATCATTCCATATGTTAGACATATAATTAAGCTGTTTAAGTCAAAGTTCATGGTCATCAGGTCAAATATTAGATTTTGACCCTTAGGTGATGTTGGGGCAAGAGGGTTGGGGTTAGTTGTTGTTCAAGAAACTGAGCTTATTTGTTCTGGTTATGGAAAACATAATGCTGCATATTCTTAAAATAACATTTATTTGACTGGAACACAATTTGGTTTATGGTAGAGAAAAAAGGTATCACATGGTATTAGGTGAATTCCATGAAAAACTCAAAAATCTTAATTTTATTTAAGGTTTTTGCTATAAAAGATTTTTCTCTTCTTACATATCTATTCATTTTTTATTTGTGGTGATAGGAATATGCTTAATCTATATAATACAGGCCTTTAATTAATTAATTTATTTATTTATTTATATATACACAATGATTTTAAGACATTTAATGCTTTATGATTCTATAAAGATCCATTAAGAATCAATGCTTTATGATGATTTAGTGCTTTGATGTTATTTCATTTTTTTGTGTTAGCTGAAGGTCATGTGATTATTGCTAATTGATGATTGCTGTCCAGGTACAGTAAACCAGCAAATTTTTGCAAAAAGTAATATTTAATTTTTTGCAAAATTAATATTTCATTTTTTGCAGAATTGATATTTCAGTTTTTGCCAAATTGTTACTTCATTTTTTGCAAAATTGATTTTTTTTTTTTTTTTTTTTTTTTTTTTTTTTAATATTATTTTTGTACTTTCTGTTGATAGTGTTAGTGCAAAAACCAGTAAATAAAAGTAAAACCTTGTTTTAATGCCCCTCTTTGGTACTGGATATTTTCAATCCCAAAATCAGTGTTCTTCTTTGTTTAGTTTTATAAACTTCCCTTGATTTATTGTCAACCTTTTTCTCAGTTCAAAGACTGCAAAGGGCCATGACTCTTAGAAAAATCATTTTACTTGACAGTAAATTACCAGTATTATGCACACCCATGCATTATGTTTATTTTTCCCCCTTGTGTAAATTCAAAATTTGTCTGATGGCAATGATTGAGGTTTAAATGCGTGTGTGTGTGTATATATATATATATATATTCATTTAACATTTCTGTGATAGTTTTATTTTTGTATCTTGACTCTCTTTTGGGGTTTTATGCAAAAAAATGAGAACACAGATATTTCCCAATTTACAGTTATTACTCTTATTTTTGCCAATTCATGTTCATGTGTTTCGTTTCAGTATCTTTGTTTTTGCTTCTTGTTCTATTTGTGAATTTTTCTGAATTTTATCTGTATTTTGTATGCAGAAAGATAACCTGTGTAATAAGGGAGAAAACAGGTCTGACATGAATTTTTAGCTCACTTGCTAGAAGGGATAAAAAATGATTGCCTCCCCAAGTTTGAGTACTGGTGTCCAAAGTTCACTGTTTTATAACGGACAGAATGTGCAGGCAAACTTCATTGTAACTATGACAGATTTCATTGGTACTGTATGTAAAGTCATTGTCTTTCATGAAAAGAAAACTTTGGACACAGGAAACTGGTTTCTTATATAAAGAATGTCCAAAGTTTACTACATGTATTTTTTTTAATGGACATAATCTGAAGACAAGCTTTGTTGTACCTCTGACAGCTTTTACAACAATACTGAATGTAGGGTCATTGTCTGTCATAAATATGAAATCTCTGGCCACAGAAAACTGGTCTTATGTAGAGAGTGTCCAAAGTTTTTTTAATGGACATAATATGCATGTAGGCAAACTTCATTATACCTCTGACAGCTTTTACAACAATACTATGTTGTAGGGTCATTGTCTTTCATAAATAAGAAATCTCTGGTCACAGGAAACTAGTCTCCATTTGGAGAGTGTCCATTTAGATATGTTTTACTATATCAAGAATATGTATCATAGGGTTAACCCTTTTGAACCGGATGATGCATTGAGGCATCGCCGGGGAGATGCCAGATGATGCATTCAAGCATCACCAGGGTGAATGCATTACTGGGGATTTGTCGGATGATGCATGAGTGCATCATTTGCAGAGTCAAATGATTTTAAAACCTGACACCCCGATAATGATGCTCAACTGAAATTTAATTTTCAATCCATGCAACAGAAAACATTATCAAAATTGATAGCATGTAAAATAAACAGCAGAAAATTTAATCGAAATCGTTATAAGATCAACTTATATATTTTATAGGGTGTGACTCATAAATGTATTTTCTTGTTAGTGGTTAAAAGAGAAAATGCCATTTACTGGATATATTTACTATATCAAAACACATGGTTTGTGTGTGCTGTTATGAATCACTGTGACACAGACTTGTCTTAACAGATAAGCGATTGATCATGAACTCTGTGTCATTAAATCAGATCAAAACTGACCAAAAATAAAGTGGTGGAGTAATAGTGTTCAACACTAGAATCAACTTTTTTCCCCCATTATATTGAGGCAGTCAACTCAGGGAGGAAACCAGAGTGCCCTGGGAAACCCTGACCTTTGGCAAGTGAACTGACAAACTCTCTCATAATAGAATCCTTTCAAATACGGATTTAAATTTAGGGGTGTTACCGCAGGCGCTTGTTTCGATATTTAAAAAATAAAACCCCTTGTCAAGGGGTTTTATTTTTCAAATATCGAACCAAGTGCCTGTGGGTGTTAACCGTTAGCTCATGCTTTAAACCACTCAGCCGCAGGGATTCTAAATTTGCATAGTAAAGTATCCTCTGTTTTGAACACTATTGTTAAAAGCACATTACACATGACTATTAATAATGAGATCAGTTTTGTAAACGCAACATATATCAGTTTTATAATTCTGTTTTTAAATTTAAAAAAAATATCAATACATTTACTTTATAAATCCTGTTTTGATAACATTTATCAGAAATTGCAGTTTTACATGGTAAAAGTAACACTTTAAGTGAAAATCTATAATTTTTTTATTTATTTTTTTTTTTGCACATGACATTGTGTAATTTCCCAGACATGCAGTTATGCATTATATTGCAGTTACGTTGACATTTCCTATGTCCAATATTGAAGAACAAATATATATTTGATAGATGTATTTATTGATATTTTTTTTGTCCTATGTTTAATAACCAATTGATTTTTGTTTTGCGATATTGATATTTTTCTTTTGTCGTCTCATGTAGGGATCCGAAATCCATTACCCGGTATTTTAGAAAGTTTCCAGATATGTCTGCTTACTGTATTTATATAAACAGAGGTATATTAGCCATTTAGTATGTATGGCTGTTAAGCAGCAAAGCTGTTCATGAATATTGTAATAGGTTTCCACAGGAAAGATCTTAATAGAAACGTTTATTACACATTTTTGTTACAGTGAATAACTGGTATTAATCAGAATATTTACACTGAATCAGTTTTGTAATACACATGGGACCTCAGTGGCCAAGTGGTCTAAAATGCTGGTTTATGGATCAGAGTGCCATTTTCTCCATAGGTTCAAATCCCACTCTGGCAGATTCCAGTGTGAGACAATTTGTAATAACATGTTGTTGCATGGGGCCTTCAGTGGCCAAGTGGTCTAAAATGCTGGCTTATGGTTCACAGTGTCATTCAATGCATAGATTTAAATTCCACTTTGGTACATCCCCGTGTGAGATGGTTGTAAGTTTACTAGTCAAAATTTTATGGTTTTTTCTTCACTGTCTGGTTTTCTCAACCATATCTTAACTGACAGCCTTGTTACCAGTAAAACAATCTTGTCTCAGGCATAGAACACCATCAGTCCACTCTGCTCATATTGAACCACAGGAACATAGCATGGTCCAGTGGTATAAGAGATATGTCAATATTAATAATAAAAGTTAAAGTTTGAGGGCAGTTTTGGCTTTTTAGCTCACCTGAGCTGAAAGCTCAGATGAGCTATTGCTATCCATCTTCGTACGCCATGCGTTGTCCGTCGTGCGTAAACTTTTTACATTTTAATCTTCTCCTCCAAAACTACTGGGCCAAATTTAATGAAACTTGGTTACCATCATGCATGGGTGAAGCCCTTTCAGATTTGCACAAATGAAGGAGTTATGTCCCCTTGGGGCCCCATAAGGGGGAAATAGTGAAAAACTTTGAAAATCTTCTCCTCTGAATCTACAAGAGATATACCTTAGTTATTTCATTTATAACAACCTTAGGTCATCTATTTTCAGATTTGCACAAATGGTAGCCATGCGGCTCAAAATGGGGGAAATTGTAAGGTACTGAGTGGGGAAATTACTAAAAATTAGATATTTGTCACTATATCTTAAAAACTATTAACTTTTTGTATAGGCATGTATATTAGAATATTGTAGGTATTGACATGATGATCATTTTGATATATGGTTAAAGGTCATATGTTGAAAGGTCAAGGTCACAGCTGCAAAAGAAGACTTAAATTGCTAATTATCTTGAAAACTATTAACTTTTTGTATAGGCATGTATATTAGAATATTGTAGGTATAGTGACAACGATCATTGTGATAAATGGTACAAGGTCATATGTTGAAAAGTCAATATCACAGCTGCAAAAGAAGACTTTATTTGCTAATTATCTTGAAAACTATTAATTTTTTGTGTAGGCATGTATATTACAATATTGTATGTATTGCAACAACGACCATTTTGATATATGGTTCAAGGTCATATGTTGAAATGTCAAGGCCACAGCTGCAAAAGAAGGTTTAAATTGCGAATTATCTTGAAAACTGTTAACTTTTTGAAAAGGCATGTATATTAGAATATTGTAGGTATTGACATGATGATCATTTTGATATATGGTTCAAGGTCATATATTGAAAGGTCAAGGTCATAGCTTCATAAGAAGACTTAAATTGCTAATTGTCTTGAAAACTATTAACTTTTTGTATAGGCATGTATATTAGAATATTGTAAGTATAGTGACATCGATCATTGTGATATATGGTTCAAGGTCATATGTTGAAAGGTCAAGGTCACAGCTATAAAAGAAGACTTAAATTGCTAATTATCTTGACAACTATTAACTTTTTGTATTGGCATGTATATTAGAATATTGTATGTATTGCGTCAACAATCATTTTCATATATGGTTCAAGGTCATATATGTTCAAAGGTCAAGGACATAGCTGCATAATTATACTGAAATTGATTAATGATTTGGAAATTATTCATTGCACTACAGTTACTTCATGCATATTATATAAGCTACTTAAGAATGAAATGTGAGTGGATATATTTCTAATTAAGTTTTATGAGAGTTCTTAACTTGAGAAAACTTTTAAGGTTTCTGTACTTAATATATTGTCAATTGCACTTTGTAAACAATATTGGACATATCCTCAGGTGAGCGCTAAGGCCCACGGGTCTCTTGTTATTTTAAATGACTTTTTTCATATCTAGTCTTTTTATTTCAGTGTTTAAGATTTGAAAAAGGTTCATTCTACATTTTGCAAAGATGATCAGGAATACTTAGTCATAGCACATGCAATAAAGAGTTTTATAAGATAAATCATTGAGAAATAGTCAAAATATTCCTTATTAGATGTTAAACAGTATACAAATAAACCAGTCTTGTTGTAACTTCACACATTTGGTTTGTTTTGATACCAAAAAGTTTAGGCTTGGCATATACATACTGTATTGTTGGTTGCAAAGTTTTTTGGTCTTTACTAGTTGGCTCAGTACCAGTATAATTGACTAAGTACTTTGTATTGTTTATTATGTGACATTATGGGTGAGCCATGAATAACTCCAAAATTGTTGATAGGCACAAAACATTTTTTAATCAACCAACCTATCTTCACAACATTGAACAAGTCAAGTATAAGTTTTTCAGCTAAAAATTATTTTACCTATGACATTAAGTTTTTTTTTTTTTTTTTTTTTTGAGATTGGTTCTCTAGCTCAACACTTTTTTCTCGGCATCTTTTTTCTTTTTTAAGTCTTTTAGTCCTAAATGTGTATATCATTTTTACAGACTGATATTTTCGCCTTCAGATTTTCACTATTAAACTTGGTCCATTAACTCAATTTTTTAGATCATGCCCCTTTTATCATAAATGTATCATGATTAAGTAAATCTGAAAGCTTTTCAGAATTTGTTAAATCACAGTTAAAAAAATCCTTTCAAAGAGAAAATGAAATCATTGATTATGATATGTGGGTAAATCGTATTAACGTAGATACTGGTTTCTATATACTGTATATTAGTTTAGTGATGATCCAGTACATTTGTTCTGGAGGAGACTGGTAGTACTGTTATTAATAATTACTCTCTGCTTTATTGATTGACACTACCGTATATTGTATTTCCGAGTATCTTACTTAAGACTTACATGCTTTCAAATGGTTATACATAAAATCCTGAGATTGATACTAAATAGGGAACATGGATATGTACATTCTTACAAATCTTATTTTAAAAAAAAAAAAAAAAAATTTTAGGGTTTCTAGGGAATTTGTCTATTTTTCTCTGTATGCTTTCGGTTACAACACAGTGGACTGAGAAGGGGAAAAAAATCAATATTTTAAATGCTATGATATTGCTAGGGATAAAGCAAGTGCTGGCCTGTAATCTTTGTTGTTTACTGTCAATATTACAACCTCATGGGTATTGTTACCAGTATGGCAGTCGTAGATAATAAAATTGTTTAAGGCTGATAATGTTGATTAATTATTTGATTTTGAATCTAAACCAATAAAAAAATATATTTATGTCAGCTAGCAAAGTACACATTTAGAGTGATATGGAAACTAATTAAGAGAGTCAAATTAAATGATATTAATGGGAATATGTAGGTTGAGAGACGGTAGTGCTATTTCATTGCCCTGAAAAGAGATCTTGGTGGCCAAACGGTTTAAAGTGCATGCTTGTGGATAACAGCGCCACCTAAGTTGGAACCCGTTTCAGGACAATTCCTAGTATGAAAAAGTTAATTAGTTTGTAGTCATAGGTAGATGGTTTTCTCCAGACAATCCAGTTTTCTCTCCATCCCTGAACTCGGTGGCCAAGTGGTCTTAAGTGCACGCTTACGGATCACAGTGCCTCTCACTGCCTGAGTTCGGATCCCACTCGGGACAGATCCTAGTGTGAGAAAGTTTGTCAGTTTGCTTGCCGAAGGTCGGTGGTTTTCTCCAGGCACTTCAGTTTCCTCCACCATCCCAGAACCGACTGCCTCGAAATAAGTAAAATATATTCTTGACTGGGGCGTAAAACACCATTACTCCACTCCACTCCTGAACTGACCACCTTAATACTAGTGAAAGAATCTTGACTTGGGCATAAAACTCCATTTCTCCGCTCTGCTCAGTGGCCTGTAACATGAGTCTTATAATCTGTTCGAGCCCTGGTTTCACAATTATTCCTTAATTAAGAATTGCATTATCTTTATTGGCATAAATTTCTTATGGTACTACAAATAAAGGTTTAACAATGTCTCAATCTTCAAAATTATATATAATGAATACAGTATACAGATAAAATAGATATATATTAGTTATAATCTTGCAAATGCCCGGATATTATTAAGATATGTCAAATGGAAATTGTACTGGTATTTATGGTAATATCCATAATTTGGAAGTAAAAAAGTTGATAAGCGCCCTTTGATTATGATGATAAATGACAGACACATGTTTAAACATTCTCTCTCTCTCTCTCTCTCTCTCTCTCTCTCTCTCTCTCTCTCTCTCTCTCTCTCTCTCCTCTCTCTCTCTCTCTCTCTCTCTCTCTCTCTCTCTCTTTATGTTTTTCCATAAATCTTCACATTTGTCTTTGTCTTTTGAAACCCTTTTAATTAAGAATCAGAAGGTCTAAAAGAAAAACAATCTCTTTCTCTCTCTCTCTCTCTCTCTCTCTCTCTCTCTCTCTCTCTCTCTCTCTCTCTCTCTCTCTCTCTCTCTCTCATTAACACATTTGGCTTTGTCTTGTGAAACACTTTTAACACAGAAAGATCTATAAAAAAAAAAAAAAAAAAAAAAAAAAAAAAAAAAAAAAAAAAATCAGAGAACAAGTGCCATGAATCTTTTGTCTACTGATTAACACAAGGAATAAGTAAGATTACAGAATAATAAAATTACATGAAGATAAGGATTTATTGTATATTTATGGAGAGACTCATTTTTCACACAGAAATAAGAATGAATGATACTCGAATGTCTTGAGAAATTACATAGTATGGATGATTCACACTGCAGACAATAGTTACCATGTTAAATATACCCGCGAGATAAATTTTAACGTGCACATGCTGTGTGTTGCACATATTAACAGATAAAGAAAGTGATTTATTTATGATTTGCAGTGCAATAACGATGTTATACAGAGATATTCTACGACACTATTTAATGTTTTATTATCTAATTAAAATTTGTACATTTTATCACTGAGTAAATTGTTAATCTTTTGTTAGCAGTTTTGTGATATTGGTAATGTTGAAAACAGGTTATTGAACTGTAAAGGAGTGTATATAAAAAGGGTCATTTTTGGCCCTTAAAAGTGAATTAAAATTAAAATTTGTGCATTTTATTACCAAATTAATCAGAAAATTTTCAGAAGTTTGGTGATAATGGTAGTGTTTACAGCCTATCATTGTAGAGGTTAAAGAACTGTAAAGGAGTATATGAGATAAGGGTCCTTTTTGGCCCCTAAAAGTGAATCGAATTAAAATTTGTTCCTTTTATTACCAAATAAATTGGTAAATTTTCAGAAGTTTGGTGATATTGGTAGTGCATAAAAGCCAGTCACTTTAGAGGCTATTGAACTGTAAAGGAGTATATATGATAAGGGTCCTTTTTGGCCCCTAAAAGTGAATACTTTCTAAATAAATTAAAGCATCACTGAAGTGTAACTTAATGCCTATCATTGATTCAATTTTTTGACATTTTTTTAATTTGTTAAAATAAAGGAAAGATAAAGAAATACTTATACCCCTTCCCCTCCAAAAAAGAACCCATGAACATATCCCATAAATAATTGTTTAAATATCTATAAGTACTAACTGATTTTGTAATTTTATATGTCATTTTGGAGCATTATTTGTCCAATTAATAAATAATCTGTAAATATAGAAATAAATTTTATGCTATCCTAGTTTTTGTGGCCTGTCATAATTGTGTATCATACATTGTATAAAGTGTTCATGTTTGTGCTCAAATGTTAAAAAAAAATAAATATGATAAAAAATGAAAGTAAATTGATACAGCACACTTCATTGTCATATTTCTGATGTTATAATCATGTCATTATCTATAAGTGATTAAATTATTTATGTTATCTTTACAGAAAAGCCTTGAGTTAAATTTAAACATAGATTCAATCTGTAATTCAAATTTTCAGTTTGATTACATTTTACTATGAAAAGGCCTCTTAGCACTGGGTATGGACCCAGTCAGCCACAAGTGGGAGATGTTTTTCCTTGTCATAAGCCTTTGCTGGTTGGGTTGGTACCAGTGTAATGGATGCACTGTTGGAGTCACTTTGTTTGTGACAGTGAATTTTGCTAAATTTCATAGGAAAATTCAATTAACTTGATTTTCTATGAAAGTTTCACAGTGACTGAACTAGTAATGTTTTGTGATCTTTCTGTGACATTGCAATAACCCATGATATCTCTACAAAATTATCATTTCCATTGGACAGGTTTTAAATACTAGTATGCTTTTCTTGAAATTTATGACAGTTTTCAGGATCCATTAGACAATGCGGTAGTCCTTCACTAACATGACATATGGACCAACCTAAAAAGGCAGTTGGTTTTACTGTAGATGATTAAATGAAAAGTTGATAATGTAAAAAGGGTGATGATTTTATTCAACACTGTGACTTTACTTTCCTTTTATTTATTTGATTTCAGAGCACAACATTCCTCCTTATCTAAAATGGATATATCTGACGACACAGATGCTGGACTGTCCAAGTTGGATGTTGTTTTATCGTTTACTCTTGAGGTGAGGATAATAAAAGTTCCTAATAGTGACCAGGCCTTCACAAACGCCGATTTTTGGCAAAAAACGCCGATTCAAACTTAAAAAAGCCGATTGAAAAATATCGAATCGGCTTTTTTCCCCATAATAGTAAGACTAAATCTGATTAAAAATTCTTTAATGCCGGCTTGTTAACAAATAAGATTACTCAGGACAGTGTCACGATTCACTGAACTTCCCTTTTCAAAGGTAATTACCTAATACCTTACAAGTTAATTGATTACTAGTGGCTTCACCTGTTCAGATCGTTTCTACTAGAGTACGTGCCTGATCGATAGTTAATAACCTCCCCTGAATTCAACAAGAACTGACTAGATTGATAACGACCATTTTTCGGGTTACCAACAACAAACATGATCACGACATTACACGTGGTTTTTGTTTCTGTTATATGGCGATCTATTTTTAGTCACCAGTGATGGGATTTTTGCAAGATATTAATAAGCAGTATTTATGAACATTTATCTATATATGCGAAATTGCCACACATCGACTTGAAATTTATAATTAAAATGACAGATATCGGGGGGGGGGGGGTTGGGTTTACTCTTTGCCGATCGTTGGAAGGGGGGAGTGTTGATGTACCCTTTTGCCTACCGCCGATTGACCCTACCGGCGTTTGTGTAGCCCTGATAGTGACATATATTGCTTCAAAATTAGAGGAGTAGAAAAATGTTGATTTACACTCCAGTCAAGATTCTTTTACTTATATTAAGGCTGTCACTGTCAGTTCTGGGATGGTGGAGTAAACAGGAGTTCCTGGAAGCAAAACCACTAATCTTTGCCATCATTTCTTACATGACTTTGAATCTAGTTGGTGAGAGGCACTTTGATCCATGAGTTTGCACTTTTAGACCTTCCTGTCAGAGTCTTTTCAATTTAAAAAATGACATCAATTATAAAAACTATGTTCTATACAAGTGTGTTGTGCATCACATGGATAGAAATAGTTGGTTTATTAAAATCATATATAATAAATATAATATTTGTACTTTAAAAGTAGCTAAGAAAATAATTTTGGTCACTAAATACTAAAAAAATAATTAAATGTTGCTATGGCAATTGATTTTTATGATGGTATGGTATTAAAATTTCTTCTTTTTACTTATTAAAATGACATTTTACAAAATTAAAAAGATAATTATGGTAATCAGGTTAATTAGTTAAACATGAAACATAAGATAAATGGCACACAATATATAGGAAAATATTGTGAAATGTCTTTCTCTTAAGGGAATATTATTTCCCAAGCAGATAGACCTGAGAGATAATGGTCTCAAGGGGGGTAATTCCTCAAAATTCCCATCAACAAACACAATTTTAGTTGTACCAAATGTTTTCAACATGTAGTTCCAAAACTCTTAACAATTATCTCTGTGTGATTTATTTATGTGGAGTAAGTTGAGGTTGTGGGTTTGAACCATGGCCGTACACATGTACATAAAACTTTATAATTTGAGATTCTGCATCCTCGCCTGGTGCTTAGCAATGTGGTAAGATAACAGAGTTTTGACCTGTTCACCTGATCTCTATATAGTGTGATTCAGGAGTTGTATGCATTTGCTGCTTACTGCTCCTGTGAGCTAGCAGGTTAATGTCACATTAGTACAAGACAGACCGTAAAAATAACCGACACATATTACACATACACAGACTTGTTCTTAGATTAATCCTTGAAAATTAAAACTGGCTGTCATCATTTGAGAGTTGATGCCATGTTATACATTACAACCAACAAACCTGTGTGGTTTGAAGTAAATTACTTCCCCTGATAAAAATAGCTATGAATGTACTGTCAAACTGGCTTAAATTTAGACTAAATACTTCAGGTTATGACTACTAAGAAATTCTTGTGTTAAGAAAAAGTATGTTTCATTGTTAAACAGTAACAGTAAGTGTGATCACTGGATCAGTGAAAATTTCCAGTTTACAAGTTTTCAGTTCAAATACTATGATTTATACACAAGATGTTCAGATTAGCTAATCTGTTTATCTGACAGATTTTTGTTTGTTTGTGTGTCTCTGATTAAAAAATATAATTGAATTTCATTGTAACATTATTCTTGCTTTAATTAAACCAAATCTAATCCTCAGGTAGCAGGTGAGTTGTATATGGATGATAGTAATTACTATTGATGTGATAATACCAGAAACAGAGATCTAAGAAATAATAAGTTTTTTTTTTTTTTTTTTTTTTTTTTCATTTAGGTTCATGTTGTTGAAGTAAGAGGGTTAAAGTCATTAGCCAGTAATAAGATTGTGTATTGTACCATGGAAGTAGAAGGTGGAGAGAAGTTACAAACGGATCAAGCAGAGGCTTCTAAACCTTGGTAATGATATACAAATCTATAGTCCCAACAACACATAATAAAAAAAAAAAAGAATAAAATAGTATTAAAAAAAATAAAATAAATTATTAAAAAATATATAAAAAATGAAATAAAACAAATGAAATAAAAACTACCAGTAACGGAAAAAAAAAGCAGAACAAAAACCAAAAAAAAAAAGCAATCAAACATCCAAAAAAATAACTTTTTTTTTAGTATCTGTAATGTTCTTTTGATGAATTCTAAGATCATTGGTTTATTTATACATATTTTCTATGTCATGGTTGTTAAAGTGACTGGAGGCCTTATAAAATCAATGAATATTTCAGTTCATCATGATAAGTGACGATATTGTTTTCGCTGTTGCAGATAATGCCATAGGCATCTTTTTTAATATTACATATTATGATAATTTTTTTTTTAAAGTATCTGCAATTGTTATGAATAAACAATATTTTATGATTGTAGTTGGGACACTCAAGGCGATTTTACCACCACACATCCACTACCAGTAGTAAAAGTCAAGTTATATACAGAGAGTTCCGGTATGTTGAGCTTAGAAGATAAAGAGTTGGGAAAAGTAAGTACATATATGTATATTTATGTAACATGTGTATTACTTTTAAGCATTACCCTTAATTTTTGTTTGGAATGAAATCTGTGCACTTTGCATATATCCTGCATAACAGGTTTATGCAATTTTTCAATAGACGGAATGCTTAAATTGCTTATAATTGACTTTCATAATTAAAATACAAAAAGAACAAAGCAGAAGGCAAAACGTTTAATGTTTATCAAACAAATTAGTTCAATGTCAACAACATTGAAATGTGTGTATAAGTTAATTTCACCAATGTTTATAAAATAGTAGTTCTGGTAGTGGTCAGAGCAGTTTATGAGGAAATAACTCTTAACTTTTTAGCCAATCAGAATGTGTTAAAATGGTAAAATTTTATTATATGATATTGTGTCTAATGTGCAAGTAACTCCTTGTTTTGTTGCTCCCTAATAAGTTTACCTCATCCATTTTCTCTGTCCTCTTTTTTTTTAATTTCAAAAATTTTATTTGTTCTATCATAGGTTTCTTGATAAGCCATCCGCAATTTATAGCCAGACCCATTTATAATGCCAAAATGTGACTGAACAAATGGTGGCAATAAATCAAGGTTTTACTGTCCACACAATTTTTCATTTACATGTATTTAATGAATGTCATATTCACTAAATAGCTGTATTTATCCAGCTTTCTTATTTTTTTTCAATAGATGCTACAGATTCAATCACAGATGTTAAACTCTTAATTAAATAAGCTATAGCCTGGTAAAAACTTCACCTGCAAACTGCCCTGAGTGCAGTTCATAGATAAATTCACCTAACCTTGAAAATTAAATAAGACTTCTGTTGGAGTCCACTGTGTTTGTGACAGCGAATGTATTATGTGTATTTATCTTAGAAAATCCAATAAATTTAGGTATTTTTCACTTATTTGAGTCTAGTCATAACTGGAAATTAATATGCACTTACGTTTAGTGACATCACATAACAATTGATCTTCAGACCCTACTGATCTGCGGTGTTTGTTCTCCGCCTTCTAAGTTGCGGGGAACATTTTATATTTAGGTACAAAATCAAAGATTTCAAATGAGACTTACATGTACTTGCTTGTATTTTTGTTGTAATATTCTAAATTTGTTGTTTATAGGTGGTAATACACCCCACAGCTAACAGTACGAGACAACCGGAATGGTACAAAATGCACACAACAAAGAACTGCCCTGATGAACTAAAGATTAAAATAGCAGTTAGAATGGATAAACCTCAAAACATGAAACATTGTGGGTAAGGAGATACTGCTCATGTATTCAACACAGGGGACCTCGGTGGCCGAGTGGTCTAAAGCACGTGCTTACAGATCACAGTGTCTCTCACAGCTGGGTTTCGAATCCCACTCGGGACAGATCCTAGTGTGAGAAAGTTTGTCAGTTCGCTTGCTGAAGGTCGGTGGTTTTCTCCAGGCACTCCGGTTTCCTCCACCATCCCAGAACTGACCGCCTCAAATAAGTGAAAGAATCTTGACTGGGGCGTAAAACACCATTCCCCCACTCCACTCCACTCATGTATTCAACAAGGCCTTCAGTATATTTATACTCAAATAATAAAACTTTGTGGTTAAAAATACTTCTCCTTGTAATTAGTCTTGCCTTCATAAACATTGCAGTTAAGATAATGCTACTGCATGTATTCTATTCCGTCTTCATCATTTTTTTTTTTTACTTAAAGCATTAAACATTGTGTGTAAGAAGATGCTTCTGTTTACATTGATCCTGTCATCATTATATTTTTACCCAATGCATAAAACATCGTGGGGTAAGGAGATGCTTCTGTATTTAATCCATCTTGTTGTCCTTATATTTATAATGAAATAAGAGTTAGAGTAATAAATTTTACTTTCCAGTCAAGATCCTTATTTTCAAGATTCACTTTATACCGATGGTGGTAAGTTCTGGAATTGTAGAGGATACAGGAGTACCAAAAGAAACTCATGAAACTGTTGCCCCCTTGTCACATGTAAACAAAGTATATTTATACATGTACTAAAAATATGAAACACTGTGGCTTAGAAACACAAGTATCTTTTCCTTACTGTCATGCAATTAATCTTGCCATTATTATTTTTATACTCAAAGCATAAAATATTGTGCGTAAGCAAAACAGCTGATTCTACAGCATACAATCCATCTTTATATTTATACCATTTATACATTAATTGATGTTACTTAATACAACCTATATAATAAAAGACAAGTACATGGCAATACAGAATTATCTGATTTTTCATTGGTCGTATTGAATTATCTGATAAAGACTAATCTCTTTATCCTTAAATACTATGGATTTTGTTTAAATATGTCTGCTTTCATTGGTTGTCATATTAATTGTGTATATAGACAGAAAACTTTGATTTGAATGCAGTTGAAGTGAAAAATGTATCCTGTAGTTTTATGTCCCCCCCCACCCCTCCCTCCCCCCCACCTCCCCAATAAAAAATTATAATCTTGGCTAGTGTCACTTTTTCTATAATTACCTAGAACTAACAGTTGTTTAGTAGATTTGGGCAAATATATTCAGCTATATTTTGGTACAGATATGAGCCCCATTGGCGTATTGATTTTCAGATCAACTGGTATTAACTGCATATAATGATACCTATCAATGAAGGTAATGACCTCAATGATTTCTAATCCAGCTTAGTTGATGTATAATGGCAACCATGGTTCTGCTTTGTGAGCAATTTAGATATCAGTTTCAATAAATTGGAAGAATACTTGGACAATCTTTTGAGTACAGCTCAATTTTATCTTATTGTTCCTTTATTATTTGCCATATCACTTATCTACAGACAGTCAAAGTCAAACCTTGATACAATGTCCAAAATATTTTTTATCTCACTCATCACCATATTATTTTTTTAGTACCAGGGCGAATGTTTATTATAAGTCTCCCTCAATTTATCACCTTTTATCATGCTAAAATCTGGCGGAACATATTGTAGCAATGAATTTAGATTTTACCATAGTTTATAGAAGTGCAAAAATGCATTTTACTTGTAGTTTCTGTACAAGTCTCGTCTGACTTATTGACCGCCTCATTGGCTCAGTAGTAGAGTAACTGCCTTGTTGTTACAGTGAAAGGTCATGGGTTCAAACTTTGGCTTGGTCATACATATAATTTGAGATATTGTTTCCTCACCAAGGGACCAGCATTAGAAAGATAGATTATCAACTGGTTTACCTGGTGCCTGGATAATGGACTGTGGGAATAGTATGCTTGCCTGTGACATACAGATTCATTGAGCTAGCACCTTACAAAATAAGTCACCCTGAGTGTGATAGTACACAGCAGACCATTATACACTCGCACATCACACATTTACATGAACTTGTTCTTAGATTAATGTATAGAGAATAATAACCTTGCTCTCATTGCGAATAGCTGAAAAAAAAATGCTGATGTGACATTAATCAACATTATCAGAACAACAACAACAAATTTTATAATGATGACAAGGAATTGACCCGAGTAAAGGGTAGAAAATTGATGTTTTATTATATGTAACAAATTAGAATGTGTCTTTTATAGACAAGGATTTTTTTTACTTTACAGATACCTATATGCTTTAGGAAAAACAGTTTGGAAGAAATGGAAGAAAAGATATTTTGTATTAGTTCAGGTAAAGTAATAATGGCTGTATATCTTGATTAAATATCTTACTAGCAGTAGAGTAGCGTACTAGTTTAATGTCCCAGTCAAGATTCTTTCACATATATCTCGAGGCCATCAATTTTGGAATGGTTGAAGAAACTTGACTATCTAAAAAACCACCAACACCTGACAAGTAAACAATTTTTCTAATACAGTGATCTGAGTGTCAAACCAAGACAGTGAGAGGCACTGTGATCCATAAGCATATATTTTAGACCACTTAGCTACTAAGGCTGTATATCTTACAAAATAATAATTTCTGTGAAGCTCTTTTGTTAAGCATTCTCTATACAGTTCCTGATTTAAGGACCATACTATCTCTTGCTGTTTAAATTGTGCAATTTTCAAAAAGATATACAATCATATACCATACCATTATGTCACTTAAAAATATGGACTTTTGGAATCTGAGATAATTGCAAAATCAATTTTTAAACAAAGTTTAGGTGAGGGATATAGGAATCACCCTGTCCCTCTATCTGCTTATCTGTTGTTCCCTTTATTTCCATCTGTCCAAATACTTCTACATAATTTCCACATTTATGGATGATGAATTTTTATCAAATCACAACAAATGTTAACCAACATGAGATGATATGCTGCATATTGAAATTAGTTGTGTAGGTCAGAGTTTAAGGTCATGAGGTCAAATCAAAGATTTTGTCCCAGAAGGCAACATTGAAGAGGGGATATTTATCTCATGAGACTTCTAGTTGATAAAGAAATAAATTGGACTTTTTATTTATTGTATGCTTTATTCAGACCTTTGTCAAAAATACCCCTTCTTTATTTATGTTACAGGTATCACAGTATACATTTGCTATGTGTAGTTACCGTGAGAAGAAACCAGATCCAACAGAGATGATGCAACTAGATGGATTTACAGTGGATTATTGTGAACCAGTACCTGGTAACTACAATCTAATATAACAAAGATCATCTAACTCTGATGCCATATACAAGAAAAATCTGCTATAGTGACTTCTGTACTTATAGACCAATTCTGCATTTAAGCCAGTGTGTTTTGGGTCCTTTGTTTCAGATTTTAACTTTAAATACCTGTATATAATGACCACCTGTTTATAAAGTGCTTATATCTTAGGTCACATTGGGTGGTCTTTTTATTTACATTTTACTGTACTTATTCCCATATTCTTCTGTTAGTTTGTTGAGTGGTTTAATTACTAACATTGAGATTTTACTTTGTCATGAATCTTTAGTTGTTAAATGAAGGTCAGTAAATTAGGTAAGAACTTTTCCCCACACTTTTTACAATGCAGATCAGAAACTTCATCATGATTAGCTGAAAAATTGTTTTAAAAAAACCAACCAGCTAAGCTACTATGCAAAACATGTAGTAATATCTAAAAAAAAATAGAAATGAATGAATTTAAAACAGTTAAAAATACATGTATATGATATACATGTAACATTGAATGAGTTTTCAGAGTATTTAAAACAATGATATTCAAGTTTGACTACAAATTTTGCAGGTTGATCTGATCTACCCAGAAACTATAAAGTCTTTATTAAAAATATTAATGGAAAAACAACATTTTCTTCTTTCAGATGTAGATGGTGGAAAATTCTTTTTCAACACTGTTAAAGAAGGGGATAACGTAACATTTGGTACAGAGGATGAGAATGAGAGAACACTGTGGGTACAAGCTATTTATAGAGCCACGGGACAAACGCATAAACCAGTACCTCCTGTCATACAAACTAACAAGATCTCTAACACACAGATATCAAGGATGCAAGGAGGTATGTTGTATAAGGTCATTTATTAACATCCATAATCAATTGGGAACCTTTCTTAACTGAACATGTAAAGTACATTTGGATCACTGTGCCTATCAATGCCTAGGTTAGATTCTGTTGTGAGAAAGTTTGTTACTTCCCTTTCCAGAGGTCATTGGCTGTTTCTAAGCACTCTGGTTTCCTCCATCATCCATGAGTGGAGAAGAGTGGAGTAATGGTGTTTTACGCCCCAGTGAAGATTCTGTCACTTAATTCGAGGCAGTCAGTTCTGGGATTGCAGAGTGCATGCCCAGAGAAAACAACCAACACTTGTTAAGTGATCTGACAAACTTGAGTGGGATTTGAACCCTAGATAGTAAGATACATTGTAATCTGTGACAAATCATTTGAATACTATGTCATAATAAAATTGTTCAATCAATCTTAGTGTTTGGTTTTTCATGGCTTCCACTATATAATCAAATAGAAAAAAATGGCATTAAATAGCACCAAAACTGCCCTCTTTACCAAAACAACTAATTGTTTTTGAAAAAATTGCTCAATGTTGGAAAAAAAAAAGATTTTATCAGTAATGTGTGGGTTGTGTTGACGTAAACCCCAAAAGTATGCATTATTTATAATACTAGCAGATATTGACTGGATAAGTGTATTGATAAAGACTAACCTAGCTGAAATTTTTCAACAGAAATGTCATTTTTTCATATTTTACAAATGGAATTATCCTCTTTAGAAGTAATACTAAAGAAGAAAATACCTAAATAGCCAGTTTTAAAAAATAAAACTTAAAAAAAAGTTAAAAAAAATTCCTTTTTATTTCTGAATGGGATCCAAATAAGTATCATTTTAGAAGGATGTGAAAATAAAAATTCAACTACAATTTAATATTTAAAAAAAAGAGTTAAAGATGCTGTAATTTAACTTTTTTAATCAGTAGTTTTATTTTTACATTAGAAATACATGTATAGTGCAAATTCATACTAATAAATATAATGATCTTCAAACTGGATAAATATTAATGTGCTAGTTCATGATTGTCCTTTATGATGTAAATTTCAGATATATGACATTTTTCAATAGCAGACTATTTCTGCATAGTATTTCACAAACTTTGAATTACATGTATTTATATTTATTGCTAATTACTTTGTAGATGCCGACAGAGCTCGTAAACATGGCCTAGATGAGTTTGTACAAGCCAATCCTGGATTGTTTGATCATCATGACATGTTTCAGACTTTACAAACACTTACATTGGATTACCGACTCAGTGATGCTTACACATGCTTGGTAAATATATTTATATCATGCCCTATACATGGTACCCAGTTACATATACAGTAAAACCTGTTTTAAGAGGTCACTAACGGGACAGGACAAAAGTGGCTGCTTAAGACAGGTGGCCTTTAAAACCAGGTCCAGAAGTAAAGTATTAAAAAAACGAACAAATTTACTTAGGTTTATAAATCATTTATCTATATTAAATATTAAATATTTCATATAATATAATATATATATGTGTGTGTGTGTGTGTGTGTGTGTGTGTGTGTGTGTGTGTGTGTGTGTGTGTGTGAAGATAATACACATCTCAAGCAAAATAATCTGTGATCGTTTTCTGTTTTACGGATTTTATCAACATTGCGTCAACTTTTTCAGCACTACTCATAACATCATTCAACAAATCTGACATGCCATGATGCATTGCAAATCCTTTTAATGCTTGAATGTAATTTCTTGCTTCAAACAAGGTACATACGGTCTTTTCATTTTCTGCTTCACTTTCACTATCAGATTCAGAATCAATTACATTTTCTTTTATCAATTCACTAGCAGGTAAATCCCAGTTTTTTTCACTTTCTTCACAAGTATTTACTTCGTTGTCAAGATTGGGAAGTTCATGAAATTCACATCCAAAAAGGTTTTTTGATTGTTTCAGCACAGCAAGAGGAATGTCATCTTCATCAATGTCAGACTGATCATCTTCATTTCCATCATTATCACATTCACTTTGAGAACCATTACCACCAATATTAATAAATCCAGCATTTGCAAAACACTTTGAAATTGTGCTCTCCTCCACTTCATTCCAAGAATTACTTATCCAGTAGATTGCATCTAGAATAGATATCTGGGATAGAATATCAGATCCACATTTATCTGGGTGTTTTTCCATTTGGTTAATAACATACTGCAACTGAAAAAAAAAATGACCCGAATTAGCCAATTGATTGAGAGAGAGAGAGAGAGAGAGAGAGAGAGAGAGAGAGAGAGAGAGAGGATATATCAATTATCCAATTATTCGAGTTTTTTAATTTAATATTATGTATACACCTATACTATAAATAACAATAGACTGTTTACACTTGTTAATTGACATTATGATGTATAGATGGCTTTGCTTGATTAATCTCTTAACCTACATATGAACAGGTATAATGAAGAAAGGGAGACAAATCTTTTATCTTTAAAATTAATTTAAGAACACATACCTGTCTTTTTCTAAATTTTAACTTTGTGGTCTGGATAATTCCCTGGTCCATGGGCTGAGTTTTTGATGTAGTATTAGCTGGTAGGAATTTTAAATTGATGTTTTCTAACTTGATGTCTGGATGAGACGGCGCATTATCCAAAAATAACAATATTTTTCTCTTCTGTTTTTAGCTCAAGGCTCAAGTGAGCTTTTCTGATCAAAATTTGTCTGTCATCGTCGTCGTCGTCGTAGTCGTCGTCGTCGTCGTCATCGTCCGCGGCGTAAACTTTTACATTTTCGACTTCTTTTCTGAAACTACAAGGTAGATTTCAATGAAACTTGGTCAGATGCATATATGGGCCAGTGCAATTCAGATTTTTACGTGGCGTTGTCCTGGCTCCCAAAACTAGGTCAAGGTGACTTATGGTTCCAAAAAACTTAAAAAATCTTCTTCTCCAAAAGCAATGATGGGAGAAAAAATCTGATGTGATATTTGGCTTCTCTAGGGTCTTAAGCTTACAAATTGTTCATTTCGTGAAATTTGGTAAAAAATTAGGTTACGCGTTTTTGCGTTTAATTTTAAAAATTTCATAAAATGGATTCAAATTGTTAAAACTTGACTATATGAATAGATATTGACATGGGGTTTTCAGTTTTGACTTTTTCGTGTAATAACCTTCAAATAGGGGGAAGGTCAAAGTTCAAGGTCATGACCTAGTTTGTAATTTTTGCAGTTTTAGGCTGTTTTCTTCAAAATTTTAAGAGATATATAATATCAAAACATTGTTAAAATGTTCAGCATGACAAAATGTAAAAAGGTACAAAGTTTGGTAACTGTATGATAATGCATGTAGGAGTTGTTGCCCCTGAAATGTTATTTTTTTGCTAATAAAAACTAAAATTGTGCATTAGCTTGAAAACTATAAACTTTTTGTGTAGGCATATAAGTTAGAATATTGTAGGTATTGACATGATGAACATTTTGATATATGGCTCAAGGTCATACGTTCAAAGGTCAAGGTCATAGGTGCATAAAAAGACAGAATTTGTTAATTATCTTTGAAACGATTAACTTTTTGTATTGGCATGTATATTAGAATATTGTTGGAATTGATATGGCAATCATTCTGATATGAGATATAAGGTCTTACATTTAAAGGTCAAGGTCATAAATGCATAAAAAACTGAAATTGTTAATTATCTTAAAAACTATTAACTTTTTGCATAGGCATATATATTAGAATATTGTAGGTATTGATATGACAATCATTTAAATATGTGACTCAAGGTCATACATTTAAAGGTCAAGGTCATGGGTGCATAAAAAGACTGAAATTTTTAATTATCTTGGAAACTATAAATGTTTTGTATTGGCATGTATATTAGAATATTGTAGGAATTAATATGGCAATTATTCTGATATAAGATTCAAGATCTTATGTTTAAAGGTCAAGGTCATAGATGCATAAAAAGACTGAAATTGTTAATTATCTTGAAAACTATTAACTTTTTTATAGGCATGTGTATTAGAATATTTTATGTATTTTTGCAAATGATTTTGGATATATCCTCAGGTTGGCCATATTCTCAGGTGAGCGTGAAGGCCCATGGGCCTCTTGTTTCATTTTTTTATCTAATGTTTTAAGCCAATCCTCGTACAATGAACTATTCATCCATGCTCTTTTAATGTTTTTATAAGTGACCGGCAAATTTTCTGGCTTTATTTTTTTAAAGCAACGGGGTTGGCGTGCTTTTCCAATTATTAACGGTTTCACCTTTTCTCCCGTCATCGATGCACAAAGTGCGATCGTTATGCGTTCTTTAGAACGTTTTCCCCCGGCACAGTCACTACCCTTCACTCGAAATGTTTTATTTGTTGTATCCCGGAAAAAAAGACCCGTTTCGTCCATGTTAAAGATATCACATGGGTCAAAGCCAGCACAAATGTCATTCAATTTTCTTTTCCATTCATCAACAGTTATATTATTAACGTCCCCCCTTTCACCGCTCATAGTTCCAAATGTGATATTGTGGCGCTCTTTGAACGATTCCAGCCACCCGTTAGAAGCTTTAAATTCTGTTTTTTTTTAAAATCCTTTGCAAATTGCAAAGCCTTTGCTTTTATTAATGGACCGGTTATATTGATCCGTTTAGTCGTAGCGTCTTTAAACCATTCCCAGCATAAGACATTGATTTCCTCATTACCAGTTGTGTGTCGTCTCCGTTTTCTGTCCTGACTCACATTGCTTTCAAAATCCTCAATAAATTCAGATTTTCTTTTGACTATGTTCAAAATTTGCGTACGTCCAACATTAAACTCCTCAGCTAATTTGTGGGAGGAATATCCCGATTCAGTTTTTTTGATAACGTCTATTTTTTCTTTAAGTGTTAGAACTTTCCGTTTAGATGGTGTGTCCATCTTGATCAACAGAATAAATGTGATATGATTAATGTTCATAAAATAAGACAAAAACAAAAGTGAATACTTCTCAAATAATTTTATTGTTTCTACTTATAAATCGACTCAACAAGTACGATACGGCTGAGCAACCAGCTTAACATAATATCATAAACAACTTATTGTCACCATGTGAACAAAGTCATGTGACAATTATCACATGATATCGTTTAGTCAAAATGGCCGTCTAATCCAGGCTCTTCCTTGCTACCGGTCACAAATTTAGTGACCGCTGACCTTGTTACACAGGTGACCGTTTATTTCAGGTAAAATATATAGTAAAATTCATTGGGCGGGATGCAACCTGGCCGCTATCGGCAGGTGACCGTTAATTCCAGGTGACTGCTAAGGCAGTTTTTATTGTATATGGTACCCTGTCACATACATGTATATGCTACCTTGTCACATTTATGGTACCCAATCAAATATTTAATTTCACTATTTAATATATGAAACCTGTAACATGTGGCACCCTGTCCTATATTTGTTTCCCTGTTACATAATAAATGCCAAATATATGGGATCTTGTTGCATTTATGGTACCAGAGGCCTGTTCATTAGACTGGTTGCTTTTCACTTCATTTGCACATACAATTTTTATGTCTATTGAATGGGCCCGAGCATTCACATTAAATCTAAATCATCATAATCATCAAGATGCTTTAAAAGTATCTCCTTTAGACAATTGATTGGAGGAAAAATGTCAAAATATGAATTAAATCGGGCATCTGTAAACATATTTTGACTAATTCTGTCATTCAAATCCCTTCTAGAAAGATACCATACACTTGCACTGAAATATAAATTGAAATGCATATTTGTTTCAAAATTTTTTGAAACATTTCTTATTAAATTTTGTCTGAAGGATGCCATCTTGAATCTAAGGTAAACAACCTTACGATAATAATAGCGGTTGCTTGCATGCTGAACGGCTTGCTTGCCAAAGTGAAAGCATACACACACACTCTTGAACAAGCATCCAGTCACATACATGTGCATGTATGTGGTACTCTGTATTATCAGTTACAGGGTGAGTAGGTGACATAATATGGTTTATTCAAGGTAGGTGACATAATATGGTTTATACAGGGTAGGTGACATAATATGGTTTATACAGGGTAGGTGACATAATATGGTTTATACAAGGTAGGTGACATAATATGGTTTATACAGGGTAGGTGACATAATATGGTTTATACAGGGTAGGTGACATAATATGGTTTACACAGGGTAGGTGACATAATATGGTTTATACAAGGTAGGTGACATAATATGGTTTATACAGGGTAGGTGACATAATATGGTTTATACAAGGTCAGTCAGTTAAAATTTAATCCTGAACAAACCATATAAGGTGCCTTACACACTGTGTTATGGTACTATGCTACTGATCATTATAAAAAAATCATTAAAAACAACCCAATTTGAATCCATTTACACACTAGGCCTACACAGTGAGTGAGTGACAGTTGGCATTGTGAACCATCATTCTGCGTGGTAAAATAATGATTAATTTTACTTATTGTTGATTTCCATCAAACAAAGTAACTATACTCTTGTTCCCAGAATTGAAATATTTTGTTTGATTATTAACACATCATTACTTGCATCCTTAAATGCTGTTAGTTTACGTAGGTGAAAAATATGACTTGTTTACTATGAAGCGGTCACCATTTACATTGGTCAAGGAAAATAACTCTCATACTGACTAGATATGGAATCGTACTGACCCGATATGGTCTATATTAGGTCACCATATGACCTAGAATTGCCCACTGATATTGACAGAACTAGTGAGAGGTAGGATATATACTGTAAACCGCTTCATATTAGTGCATAGAAATTTTAGCAGTTTTAAGGTGCCAGTCGTATTAGCGCAGTTTTATTTTAGCGCCAGTGTTTACCCTGTTTGCAACTCCAAAATTTACTCCTGTACCAAACTATATAATAAATCATAATTAAGCTACCTTTATATATAGATACTATGAAAACTAGTTTAAATACCTGCGTAATTACCTGTAAACAAGGGAATGAGTAGTAATAATTAAGTACATAAAGCCATACATTATCACAGATCGTTTCGGGGACTGTTAGTATTTGGTCGTTAATGAAATTTTAGCGACAGTATTATTTTAGCAGTTGAATTCTTCCGCTAATTACGCTAAAATTAAATGTCGCTAAATTTTCACGGTTTACAGTATAAACTGTCACATTTGGTTCGGCCTTACATACATGGTATCCTTTCATATATATGTCATATATCATGTTCTCATTTGTGGTATCATGGGTCGAACCCTGGCCGGGTCTGACCCAAGACTTTAAAGTGGGTAGTGACTGTTCTTTCACTAAGCACTCGGCATTAGGAAATGAAAGTCACGGTTCTTTCGGATGGGAACTTAAAATAAAAGAAGTCCCGTGTCATGGCAGGCATGGCACGATAAAGAACCTTGCTGTATAATGCCATCAGCGCAACGCACAGGCAAAATTTCTGCACTTTCGCCTATAGCCGGCGACGTCTTGATATAAGTGAAATATTCTTGACTGGGACGTTAAACACCATTACTCAACTCAACTCATTTGTTGTATTATGCAGATTTGTTTGTTCATCTCTCTATCATATCAAGGTTGTGTTAATCATTGAATTTAACATGTTCATGTGTATATATGTATGTATATTTATAATTATGTACATTTAGTATGTTATATGAATATAAATATACCCATCCACGTGATTAATTTAACAGTAATTAGACATTTAAAACTCTTTCATATCAAATAAAACATTAACACTATTTACAGGGTTGGTTCAGTCCAGGTCAGGTATTTGTGTTAGATGAATACTGTGCCAGATATGGTGTACGTGGCTGTCACCGACATTTATGTTACCTCAACGACCTGTTGGAGAGAGCAGAAAATGGAATTATGATAGATCCAACATTAATTCATTACAGTTTTGCTTTCTGTGCTTCACATGTCCATGGAAATAGGTAAACATATGACTTGAATAGTGCTTGCTACTTTAATATGAACATATTTTATTTTTTAAAAGAAGACAATTCTTGCATAGGTTCAGTTTTTCAGACACATTGGTTAGTGCCTTACCATTTAAACAAAAATAAAAACTTTCTCACACTAAGAATTGTTCTGAATTCAATTCTTACTAGGCAGTAAGAGGAACTGTTATAATAAAAATAATAATGATGATAATAATAATGATGATAATAATAATGATGATGATAATAATAATGATGATAATAATAATAATAATAATAATAATAATAATAAAAACAATTAATAATAATACTGATGATAATAATAATAAATAATAATAATGATAATGGTAGTAAAATAATAATAATAATAATAATAATAATAATTCTCATTGTTCTTAATGCTCCAACACAAAAATTACTAGTGGTGACAATATGAACCTTAAAAGATAGTGACAAAATTCAGAAAAAAAAAAAAGTTTGACTTTACATTGGAACCTGTGTATAAAGGTTGGTAAAAGGATGTCCTCACTAAAAAGTAAAAAACTGAAAAAATAAATATAATGCCCACTAGATTGGTCCACCTTATACTGGATATAAAGCATATGTATGCATTTTCCCTTAACTGTAAAAATAGCAGCCAAATTGGTTTCAGTTTTTCTTAAAGCTTTATCAGAGGCAACAACACTCGGATAACTTTGATCTTGAAAGCAATTTTTACTTACTGTATTGTTAAAATTATACAAAATATATACATGTATAATTATGCAGCATTTTTATAAGCATTGCAAAATTGTATCTGTAAACTATTTTACGTTTGATTTTTTATTGATAGGCCTGATGGTATTGGTACAGTTCTACTACGAGAAAGGGAAAAGTTTGATGAAATAAAAGAAAGATTACGTATTTTATTAGAAAACCAAATAACACATTTTAGGTATGTTGTATATGTATATAAGTGTATGATCTTCAGTAAAAAAAAATGTTTCCTAATTTAACCCTTACTAAAAACATTAGGCAAATTGTTAAAAAAAAATTCTGGTTACTTGAAAAAAAATTAGTATCAAGTTTGCAGAAAGAAAAAAAGGAACGGTTTATCATCCATGTAAAAGATTCTTTGGCATAATGGTTTATTTTATGCCATGCCTTATCTTAGAATTAAGTAAAGCATTAAACATAAACAATATAAAACAACATGAACAATACAACACAACTTGGACAATGCAACACAACATGAACAAAATAGAACAAGATGAACAATACAACACAACTTGGACAATGCAACATAACATGAACAAAACAACACAACATGAACAATAACACCATGAACAATACAACACAACATAAACAATACTAAACAACATAAACAAAACAAAACAACATGAATAATATAAAACAACATGAACAATACAACACAACATAAACAATACTAAACAAGAACTAAACAAAACATGAACAATATAAAACAGCATGAACAATACTAAACATGTGAAATATAAAAAACAATATGTACAATACAAAACATGACAATAACACAACATGAACAATACTAAACAACATGAACAATACAACACAACATGAACAATAAAAAACAACAAGAACAATACAACACAACATAAACAATACTAAACAAGAACTAAACAAAACATGAACAATATAAAACAACATGAACAATACAAAACATGAACAATAACACAACATAAACAATACAACACAACTTGAACAATATAAAACAACATGAACAATACAACACAACATAAACAATACTAAACAAGAACAGAAGAAAACATGAACAATATAAAACAACATGAACAATACAAAACATAAACAATAACAACATGAACAATACAAAACATGAACAATAACACAACATGAACAATACAACATAACTTGAACAATATAAAACAACATGAACAATACAACACAACATAAACAATACGAAACAAGAACAGAAGAAAACATGAACAATATAAAACAACATGAACAATACAAAACATAAACAATTAAAACATGAACAAACTAAAACAAAACATGAACAATATAAAACATATGAACAATACAAAACATGAACAATAACACATGAACAAAACAAAACAACATGAACAAAACAACACAACATGAACAAAACAAAACAACATGAACATTACAACACAACATAAACAAAACAAAACAAAACATGAACAATATAAAACATATGAACAATACAAAACATGAACAATACAAAACATGAACAGTAACACATAAACAATACAACTCAACATGAACAATACCAAATAACATGAACATTACAAAACAACATGAACATTACAATACAACTAATGAATATTTTCCTGTTTGTATTTTGTCACAAGTATTTAAATGTCTTTCAAGGATGTGTATACATAGAACCATGTTTTCAAATTATTGTTACAATTTTGTTTTAGGTATTGCTTTCCGTTTGGTCGTCCTGAAGGTGCACTTAAAGCCACATTGTCCTTATTGGAGAGGGTAATGTTTTATACCGTTGTTTTTTGTTTTTTTTTTTGTTTTTTTTTTTTTTTGATGATTAGTTTAAGCTTTTTGAAATAGAGAACTCTTTTTAAAGGCGAGTGAGTGGAGTAATGGTGTTTTACGCCCCAGTGAAGAATCTTTGACTTATTTCGAGGCGGTTAGTTCTGGGATGAAGGAGGAAACTGGAGTGCTGGGAGAAAACCACCGACCTTCAGCAAGCGAACTGACAAACTTTCTCACACTAGGATCTGTCTGTCTGAGTGGGATTAGAACCCAGGCAGTGAGAGGCGCAGTGATCCGTAAGCGCATGCTTTAGACCACTCAGCCACAGTGGACTAGAGAAATTTTGAATTTCCTATTTTAATTTTTTTTTAATTTTTTCATTTATTTCCATAATTTATTTATTATTTATGATTTATTTATTTTTTTGTAAGTAAAACAAAGCTGTATTGGAAATAAAATACTATTTATTTAAGAAAAAGATACTATGCTTTAAATTTCTTTTCCAAATTTAAATTGGTTTAATCCACTCAGTGCCTTCTAAACATTATGTCAGATTCAAACAGAAGTGGAATCAAATCTCAGGACTGCATCATATGAATTTCTGAGATCATTTAAGTTTTTTTTTTCTAAAATCTTTTCTATAATATATCAGGTATTAATGAAAGATATAGTTACCCCAGTACCACCAGAAGAAGTTAGAAATGTCATCAAGAAATGTTTAGAACATGCAGCTCTGGTCAATTATACTAGAATATCTGAATATGCAAAAATAGAAGGTAAGATTAGTGGAATCCTAGCATATCTAGAATAATACACATTCACATATATGTATGGCTTTATATATCATAATAATAATAATTCACTTTTCTGGCTCATACTCACTCAGTCGGTATTTTTAAATAGTAAATGTTTCAGTAGGGAACTGTGAAAGTCTTGTTTGAATATTTTTTGTGGATTCAAATTATGTCTATTGCTTTTGTAGCTGAAAGTTTAAAACTGATGCTTGTCACACTTATTCTCTGCTGCTTTGTTTTATGAAGTTTGCAACACTTAAACTCCAATCACAGTGTATATAAATAGAAGGTTTATGTTGATAAGATGAAGTTCCTTAGAATTTTCCGTCTGCATATGAAATCTTTAAGTCTAAAGACAATTACTATCGTTTGTCACAAACACAGTGACTCAAACGGTAGTGAACTATTATCTAGAAAAAAGTAAAAGAATGCAAAGTTCTATACTTTACCAGTTCAGTTTGTCTGACTTACTAGTATGACTCAGTTGTTGGATTCTCCACCATCTCAGTAGTTGGATTCTCCACTGTCTCAGTAGTTGGATTCTCCACTGTCTCAGTAGTTGGATTCTTCAGCAGTTCTCTTAATAAACCCATTTATTATCAGATATTTTAGCATTTCCTTATATGTGCCCAAGTGCTTTAAAATGCTTAAAGGATGAAAGCAAGTTACATGCTTTTACTTAGCTTTTAATTTTAATTGATACATGTATTTACATATATCATAGATTTAACTTTTGCATATTTATTTAACCAGATTTCATAATTTTTTTTTCAAAGAATAATAAATAATATTTCTAAAAACCAGAATTTTTAAAAAAGAATAATAATGCCTTGACTTCTCTGCCATTTCACTTTTGCCAATGTCCATAATCTTTGTTTTTCTTTACAAATCTTTCGTCATTTATTACCAACCCTTTGCCCTACAACAACCAGTCTGAACAAATGGTGACATTAAATTATGTATTTTCTTACTGAAAATATAAATTTAAGAATTTAAACCCTGTGTTTTCACAGCAAAAGAATTCGTAAATCTAAGGTAATTTTAATATAGTGGCAATGCTATACTTAGGTTTTGAACTGTGAAGTTTGGCTATATTTAATATTAACATTGGACTTTGTATGTTCATGAGTTGGTCTCTAATACTACGTCAGGCTGTAAAACTGCTGCATGGAAATAAAAAATAATAGCTTTGAATAGAACCATTTGTCCAGTCAAAATCTCCAAGAAAAATGGCTTTTACCATTGTACTGCATGGGTAACCAGAAGTTCTGGTCTAGAACTGCTATTTTTTATGGCTATGAATCATGGTAACATTGCATTTTTTAATAAAAACATAATTTTTACAGGAAAAGATTAAATTATGGAAGCTTTTATCCATTGAAAAAAAAAAATTCTACACTGACTTTAAAAGGGTTTTTTATAGACATTGGAAAAAGTACATATTTGTTTACTTAAATTTTTTTATATTTTCTATCCATAATTTTTTTTCTCAAAAATTTATCCTGACTTTATTGATGGTTGGATATTGATGAAATTTTTATTGTTAGGTTTGAGATTGTTTGCAGATTTTTGTTCTATATTTTGAGGTTTTTTTTCTCTTTGTTGCTTTTAGACAAATTGTGAGTTTATTAAAAAAAAAAAAAAGGCATATTTAGTCATGCTTAAGATATGTCTTGAAACTTATTACTATATTGAAATTTTGATTTTTAAAGAAACACAACTGAGAAAACGAAAAAAAAAAAAAATGAAAAAGAAACCTTGAAAAATACGGATCTATTTGAAAATTGGACTAGTAATTATAATAATTTTTTTTGGAAAAAAAATAACATGATAGAAAGTATAGAAAAAAAATCCATTATCCAAGCATGTAAATACTTTTTTTCCAACCTCTATATCTTACAGTAATTTGATAAAGCATATTAACTATACCACTGTAGACTGGAAAGTGTTAGGTAGAGATTTGAATGTAGCTAAAATTTTAACAGTAATGATTTGATGCCATGCTGTAATAATTGCTTCTAGATTGTAGAATTTGATTAATTGTTTGATGTTTCACTAATAAACATGTAATTTGTACAGGACAAGGAAAAAACAGAGGTGATTCTAGTATGAATTATAATATATAACATCTAGTTTAGTAGTAATTTAAATTATGGCTTATTGAATATTTCAGTTTCGTATTTGATGACCTAGCTGACTCTGCATGTTGAGTGCCACCTAGTGGTCCATAGTTAACACAACTAAATATTGTGCCAGGTTTTTTTTTTTTTTTTTTTTTTTTTGGTCATATGAATTGAGCTCTTTCTTTTCATAGAATTTTGTTCAACTTTTTACAGTTTTTCCCTTATTTGAAAAAAAAATGTATGAGATATCCATTATTTTTTTCTTTAGCTAATGTTATTCATACTCCATTCTCATTTTGTTTTATTAAATGTTATTAGATAAATTCATAGATATTGAACATCAAGAATTGTTTTCAAATTTTTGTAACATTTTTTGTTTTAAGAAATTGATATTCATGTACAAAAAAAATATATTTTGACTTTTTGATAAAATTATAGTAAATAGCTCTTGATTTATTAGGAAAATATTTATTGAGCTCCTCTGTAATTTGTTTAAGCAGACTATAAATTTCATAAAACCCTTGGTATATGTATACATTGTATAATGAAGGAACCATGTGACCTAGAGTGCACGCTAATGGATCACAGTGCCGTTACCCCCTAGATTCAAATTAAAATCTCATTTATGAGAAAGTTTGTCAGTTTTCTCTAGGCACTCTGGTTTTCTCAACCATTCTTGAACTGACCGTCTGACTTTTCATTATAATAGAAAGAATCTTGACTGGGGGTGTAAAATATTAGTACTTTATTTCTACTTCCTCTTCTGGATATATTGGGAGACTACACTAGTTTTTCAAGGTTTTGGAAGAGAAAACAAAAAAGTTTGTATCATGTCATATACCGTTATGACATATGCATTTTGTCATAATTAACTGATACCAAAATATATACCATCTTAGCTGGAGTATAAAAACGCTGAGTGTTTTAAAATTCTTATGGGGATTTATTATGGTAAAACGCAGCCACACTTAATCTGAAGTATATCGCTGTAATACTAGTAATCTAAAACTTTGAAAAACTAGTGCTATAGCAAACGTGAATCAGACAGTAAAAGAAAGTGTTCTATTTGTAGACAGGTTTAGGTTCGGATATATAAATAAATATCTAAATTACATAGGAATTTTTTCCCCAGACCACCTGGCACATTAACCAAAACTACCTTAACACTCATTAGTTATATTTATGTTAAAACTAAATGTTTATATAATTAAGTTACCGCTTAACTCACACGTAACAATTATAATATTTTTATGACATAATACGATTAGTTGTTTGTGAACTGTAGTATTTAAACAAAATAAATAAAAAGGTATTGTTTTGCGAAGATACTGTATTGTAAATTACTGATTTGTTTAATCAGGTCAGATCAGGTCATCTCATACTATCACTTAACCAATTTTGGATGTTATTGGATCTTTTTATTTTAAAGGAAACAGCATGGATAGATGGGTAGGAATATCTGAAATGTTTTGTTGTCATTTTCTGTAAAGTCGAATTTGACTTTTAGTCTTGAAATTTTAAACATTGTTTGGCACCACTTTCAAAAAACTTCTTAAACTGAGATTTGAATTCAATAAAAATCTCATCTCATATTTAGATTCTCCAATCTGATTTTGTTTTTTTAGAGAGAAAAACAAAAAAGTGTTACCGGTACTTAATATCGTAGATGCTAGTTTTACCTCAGAAATTTGAGATTATATCTCAAATCATCTGATAGAATTCTTGTATTGTAACAAATTCTTGAAATTAATACTGTTGTATGTCCTATTTTTCATCAGAATATACATTATTTATTGCGAAACAATACTTTTAATTCATTTCATCACAAATTACGTTAACCTAATTTCGTTATTTACTTGGTTGAGTTTGTTAGTTAAAAAAAAAAGGAGATTGATGTGTACAATTTTTATGTTTTAAGTTGTTTTAAGAGGTTTAGTCGTAATATTTATGTTCAACAAGAGTAATACAGTAAAACCTCGATTTTATGTTCTGCAATAGGTTTACCGTCTTTCTTACCGTCATATTTTGTATTCCAGAAATCCATGTATTTCTTGATATACCTCCCCTGTTTTAACACCAAACCTTTGTTTACCACTAAAGTTTGACCTAATTATGGCGTCCAATCGAGGGTTTATTGTATACTTGGAGAACTGGAAATCATTGTTAGAAATATCATATACAGTAGATGTTGATTTGAAGTGTGTAATGTATCTTTGATATGGTATAAAGAAAAACTGTAGTAATGATAGTTTAATCAAGGGACACATAGATGTATTTGGAGCAATTTACATTGTATTCATTTCAAAAAAAAAAAAAAAAAAAAAAAAATTAATGAATTAATGTATAATTTTAGGAGTTCTTAATTAAACAATGTTTTAACCTTAAATTACAAAAATATTATCTTCTTCTATTCCTTTTTCTTCTTCTTCTTCTGATTCTGATTCTGATTCTGAATCTTCTTCTGAATCTTCTGAAATTTCAAATTTTATTCAAGTCAGTATCATTGACAAGAGCAGTAGATAAAGAATAAAGTACTTTAAACTTAAAAATAAATGTTTAACTTTATCATATGAATTTAAACCCATTCTTGATCCAAGAATATATGATATTGTTTGATGTAAATATTTTAGCTTGAATATACAAACTATATGTATATAAAAATATTTGTGTATGATTTAAAAAATTATGAATGGTTTTTAAAAAGGAGAGTCTGCCAGAAAATCATTAATTTTTTTTGGTTCACATGGCTGGTGACATTGTTGAAATTTACAAGTTTATCTCATGTTTATATTGCAGACATATACATACAGGTTATTCACTGTAAGATGTGTATATACAGTGTGTGTGTGTGTGTGTGTGTGTGTGTGTGTAAGAGAGAGAGAGAGAGAGAAGTTTCATTTAGATATGTTTTTGAATATAAATTTATTCTAATATCTCTTTTTTTTCTGCTATTTGTCTCAAATCAGGAACAAGTGTCACCGGTAGGTGTAAAAATGGTAGAAAAAATAGATAAAATGTTGTCCGTGAATTATTATTTCATTTTAGTTCTTCTGTTGTTTCTGATAAAAAAACCATCCTTGTTTCTCTTTATAATCTTATTATTATTATTATTATTGCTTTCCAATACATTTAGTTCTTACTTTTTTTTAAACTGACAAACATAAATTATATACTGAATTTACTGCCACTTTACCTATAGCTGGTGATGTCTCAATATAAGTGAAATATTCTTGACTGGAACATAAAACTCAAATTAAAAAAAAAAAAATACTGTAGAATAATTTATATCCATTGGGTCAAAATTTCATGGTTTTACTTTTAATTTAAAAAATTATTTTTGGAGAAAATTATTAAGATTTAAGTTTTGTAAAAAAAAAAAAAAAAATCCCATTGGGGCCTTGGTTATAAAAAAATCCATTTTATGGTTTTTACTTACCCACAAGAATAGTGAAATTTATCCCCCCCCCCCCTTGAATATTTGTCATTTTGCAGTGTTAAATGAAAGAATATTAACATTATTTATCTCATTTTACTTACTATTATCCAATATTTCATTTAGAAATTTTCTAAAATTTGTCATTTTCGGGGGATTTTTAAAAATTATTTCCATTTTGAATTATGATTTTAAAAAGAACAAATAATAAGTATTATTATTATTAGTTTTTTGTTTGATTATTTATTTCTGTAAATGTTGTAAAAATTTTATGATTTTTCACAATTTTACATTTAATCAAAACTTTGCTTTTATTTCATTATGTAAACCTAACCAGACATTACATGATTTTTTCTAGCCTCTATCCTAACTTCCTTGAGTGTTCATTCGGTTTCTTTTATTGAAGTTAAGTGGTTGACTTGTGTACAATATGATACCCATCAAATGTTGTTTATCATATTCATATTTTTCAATATTCATATAGCTTTCTTTGCAACTCCTTTTTTTTTGGTTTCTTATTTTCTTCATAGATTGTTTTCTTGTGTTACACAAGTTTACATAACATGTTGAAAAACGGAAAAGTAGAAAAATACACACATAGATGGTAAAAAAAGTCTTGAAAGTTTTAAATTTCTTGAATAAAAGTTGATCTGTAATTATCATATTTTAATTACAAAAACAAACTTTCATCAAGAAACACTACCATGGAATATGATTGCATTTCTTTTGAAACTTTTTTTTTTTTTTTTTTTTTTTTTTTTTTTTTTTTTTTTTTTTTTTTTGAAAACGGTGGGTTTTTAAAATTTGGTACAGGGTAAAATATCCCTACTGCACATGCCTCATATTGTTTGAGAAACAAGATTTTTCCTTAAAAGGTAAAATAATTTTAATACAATTTCAAGTGAAAACAATAGTTCTGCTAAACATAAACGGGTATCATAACATTGTACATGGGAAAACTATATTATGTTAAACTCTTGTACCAGTTATGATTATTTAAATCAATTTTTTATTCAATTTTTTTTTTTTTTTTGATTAAATCAGTCGAAGACAAAATCACCAAAACTTTAACCTATTTTGTTAAATTTTTTCAATGTTTAGAATTTGAATATGGGTATATGGATTTTTGAAAATCATATTTTGTTATATACATAAGGTTCTTTGTATTTTTCATAAGGAAAAAGCTAGGATTTTGAACTGAAACGATGGAATGTTTAAGTACCTCCTTTGTTAACTTAATCACCTATCATTGTGACCTGGTCACCTGGGTTTGATTCTTTGTTTATACCTATGAAAAGGTATGCATTCACCTTTTAGGAACAGGTGATATTTTCATCAGGTTGTTTGTATTTCCTCTTATAAAGACATAACATATGCTAAAATCTAGACCAAAATAGTGGATTAATAAATTCAAAAATCATTCCAAAATAATTGAAAATATTTTTAAATCAATCATCATTGTTAATATATGTGACAAGCTGCTTTAAAAACACCAAAGAAACACATAAACTATTGTGTAATCATGTAACATTTTGCTCCTATTTCAGATTCCTACAGTGAAATGGTTACCCCAAAGAAAAGATTAGAAGATGTTTTACATCTTGCTGAACTTTGTATAGAAGTTCTTCAGCAGAATGAGGAGCACCATGCAGAGGTATATTTGCACCTTTATAGACTTATATTGTTGTGTATTTTTACAGAGATAAAAGCCAATTTACCCTTGCTTGAAGACCCATTACCACATTTTTGATTGAAATATATATGTTGATTTATCCGTTTTTCATCATCTACATGTATATGTAGGTAATTCTACATGATGTTACTTTACTGTGTGTCAGTTGCCTTTTTTAGGTTCCTTAAAAATGTGTTTGTAGGTAATACATCAAATAGATTAGATTCCAAAAAGAGTCTTTAACTCAACTGAAGAGCTTTTGCCAAATCCCAGCTTAAGCCTAAGTTCTTTTATAAATCAGATGTGAACAGGTGACCTACACTTCTTCTGACAGGTTTTATTTTCAATTATTTGGTGATAATACTAATAATATTAATAACAACAATAACAGTGACCAAAACAAATGAATAAATAAATAAAATTTAGAAAAATACAAATTGTTTGTTTAAAGCTGCATTAAGTTTTTCAATTTTCTGATTTTTTTTTTTTTTTTTTTTTTTTTTTTTTTTTTTTTTTTTTTTTTTTTTTTTTTGATTTTCTCAAAATTTATTTTTTAAAAAATAGATAACTTCTAATCATGATCCATGAGAATCATTTTCTAAAATTTCATTCCTATTAATTGTAAATTAACAGAATCCTCTAACGGGTTGGTCAGTGTTTTACGATGATTATTATAAGTTCTGAGCATGCACACGAACTCCAATGAATCAAAGGTGATACCTGACAGATTGTATTAATTGTGCATCATTAATATCCAAATGTATTCGCAATGGTGTTATGTATCCCTTACTAACTTCACAACTGAAAATTCAATGAAGTTCTTCTGTGTTTAATTGATTGTATTTTACCGTTTCATAAGTTTTGTTTAAATGACCCATTTTTTTTATGACGTAACCATGTTCTAAAATTAGATTCCACATACTACATCTCGTTGGGAAATTGCTGTTATATCTGTATTTATTCAAGCTTTTATGGTTGAACCAAATGTAACATTGTTCATTAGGAACATCATTAATTAGATTAGCACCATTTTAATTTATTCCTTGGAAAACTTAATGTAGCTTTAATATTTTTGTTCAGAAATGAGGATTTTACAGTAATATTTGAAGAATATTGTTTCATACTTTTTGCATTCTATTTTCTTGTTTCTTGTTCAATGTTCAGAATCTTGTTTTAACCCTTTTAGTTGTTCTCATTTGAATATTGTTCGTAACTAAGTTATTAAATATGAATTATTTTGCTTCATTAAAGACAGTAGAGTGTGTTCAGTTTTGCAGTTCCAAAGTGCTGTAATTTAGCCTGTCTGTCTGTGTGTCTGTTTTTGTCGAACCCCTGTGCCATTGTAATGACTTGTTATTTATCTCATGACAAACCATTTTGACTGTTTTTATCTAGCTCTTATTAGTTTTTGAGTAATCAATTTAATACCCTTATGGAATTAAATTTGAATCAAATTCTAATTTTTTGTACAAATAAATTGCAACTTAATGTCGAAATTTATTTCCACTGGCCTCATTCAAGTGTATTAGTGGCATAGTGGTCAGTGCTGTTGTCGATTACCATTGTAGCCCTGGTTTAATACAGTCATTTTATAAGAGAAGTCATTGGTCTTGTCATTTGATCACATAGGTTTTAACCAAGGCTCAGTTTGTCTGCCACACAAAAATCACACTAATTATTCTGTCCATTAGCAGGATAGAAATTTAATTTTGATTTTTCCTTGTCAATTTACACCCGTGACAGAGGCAAAAATTACATTAACATATATAATTTTTTCTTTAAAATGTTTGTGCCATATATCCTGTTTTCATACAACTGTGCCCATTATTTATGGAAATACTGTGATTTTGGTGTTATAATTACAATATTTAATGAATATAATAAATTTGCCTTCTGTGTTGATCAAGGATCCTGATTAGTTTTACAATTTAAAATCAAGAAGCCTGAATTAATGTCTTTAGTACTTTCAGTACAATTTCATGGCAAATGTGGCAAACTTATCCCAGCTGGTAAAAAAAATTTCAGAAGTGTTTGAAGAAACATCCGAGTATTAGGATGGAATTAAAGTGACTGAGTATCACTAATACATGTACTAGTAAAAGTTTGGTGTGTTACTTATAAATGGCAAAATAACTACCATACTTTATTCAAGCAATACGGTAATACCTACTCCAAGTCAAATGATATCATCAACATCGTTCTGTTTCCAAATCCTGGTTTGGGGTGTAATTATCCCCCCCCCCCCATGATTTACTGGTCATGCTCATTGAAACTTCTGTTATTGATATGTGAATAAAACCCTTGAATCAATTAAACAACTGAATACAGTTAAAGTAAAATTGTAAAGCTTTTTATTGCAAGAATTATTGTAATATTTTCTGTTATCATATGTTTACTAATAATATAACTATTTTTGTATGTGTGATAACTCTCGAATTTACACAAGTTGATATCAGCCCAAGTCATATCACACCCCTAGAAAAGTGATATCACACCCCTAGAAAAGTGATATCACACCCCTCATAAAATTCCGATAATGGCAGATTTTTAGTGTCGCTTGTGGCTGATATCAGGACTCTCGGGCTAATAAAGGGTGTGATATCAAAATGGTCATATAATAATCTCTAATTATCATACATGTGATAAATAATCTTTCTTATATCTCGTTTAATATTATTATTAGTCTTTAGTAGAAAAACATCATTGTCATGATATTTTGTAAAACATACATGTATGTCATGTTATAATATATACAGCTGGTGGCTAAAAAATGAGTTGGAAACTGATTTTATATAATACCACTTGTCAAATTTTGGCATTATTTTGCAATTATTCCATGGAAAAATTTAAAGAAAACAGAAATCCAATTAATTATTAGCACTTTTTGAACATTAAAGAGGCCATAGTGTACCCACTCTATCATCGTATCAGTAACTATATCTATCTCTAAAATAAGAGAGTGGGTAACTTTGGAAATGCAAATTGTATTTCTGTACAAATTCAGAATTTTTTTGTTGGGATTTTTTGTGAAAAAATTAAGAGCTTTTTAAAAAGGAAAAAGTATTCAGAATGAAAAGTTAAGAATTTAAAGACATTAATTCATTTTTAGCCAAAAACTGTATACACATATGGTACTCCTGATGTTATAAAGTCAGTCCGTCGTCCATTGGCAGTATTGATTGTTAATTAGTTGCTGTAATAGCTAGTATCCTATAACATATGTTTATTCTTGCATGATTTTATGTATTAACAATGTATTGTGCTTTTTTACCCCAAAAATGCTGGTAAAATAGGCCTTTATATCGGTGAGTCATATTTCCTCAGTCAAAAATTCTCTTATATTTCACAAGTTTTTAATTCTTAGTTGGTTATATATTTTTATTTTTTTAAAAAATCAAATTTTTTGAATTTTTAAATCTGTATAACAATATATTTCACAATATTGTAATGACGACACATTTTGTCAACACTTTCATCACTTGTAGTATACTGACTTTCGTTTTCAGTCTCTTAGTTTGCTCAAATCAGCTTTTTTCTTTCAAAAGTCTATTTTGTTTCGGTCACAGTTTTTGAATTTTTGACTCTATCCGTGCTTTCACTTGTAGTTTTTAGTTTTCCTGTTTGTGAATTCTAGAATATTTTTTTTTTATTTTGGCTGACTTATTTTTTGCACCAATTTTTAAAAAAAATATTATATAGCAAATGAAATTTTTGTTGGACACAATGCACATCAAGCGATAATTTTTATGTGCTGCATTGAATAAAAAGTGAAGAGAGGAGATAGTTGTTACTTTTCTGTTGACATTGGCTGTATCAACATGTCAAGTTTAGTCTTAGTTTTCACTTTCTTTGTCTACTTTTTAGCAAGGTGTGGATGTAGAAACATAAAATTACAGATAGTTTTTTTTTTTCTTACATTTGGCCTCATAAGGCATTTTTGATTAGTTTTATCTTCTTTCAGCAGTGTAAATCTTTAATATCTTTAATATTTTTATGAAAACTGGTACATACCTTCACGAAAATTGTAAGACACATCATCATTATTATTTTAAGTTAAAAAAGGTTAAATAATCTCTACAGCTAGGCTACTTTCTATTTATTTCAACCTTTCAACCATTTTTGCTGGAGAATGGGAGGGATATGAATGCTGTTTACCATAAACTGATTGGTCATAAAAAGGTGGCAAAAAAACAATTTATAGAACAGCTTATTTAATGGAAAACTATTGAAGTCTCATCAAGAAAACTTTCTCCATCAATCCCATCTCTCTCTCTCTCTCTCTCTCTCTCTCTCTCTCTCTCTCTCTCTCTCTCTCGTTCTATCTATCTTTGGGGTGGGTAGGTTAGCGGCAGTTTGGGAAGGACTTGACTTTGCCACTTACTAAGAGTTTAACCTTCATCCAAATTATCAGCGACAGGGTCTTCCTTATTTTCTACTGTTAGAAAACTAAAATAATTAAAAAAGAATCTTTCTGTGTTTTGCTGTTGGAAAATAGTCCATTTTTTTCATTTTTTGTGAAAATGTTTTGTGTGTGTGTGTGTGTGTGTGTGTGTGTGTGTGTGTGTGTTTTAATGTGCATAGCAATTATTAATTGAGATGAAGATCTAATAAATATTTATCATAATATATTTGATTTTCTATTTAAAAATAATGTATAATTCACAAACAGAGTAACCATGATAGTAGTAAAAATTATTAATAAATGTAAATTAAGCTTTTAATCAGCCTTGTGTAATGATTTTTTCCTCAAGAAGTTGTGACTTGATGATCATGAAAAATTTTTCTCTGTTAGGTTTTATTATCATAAATTTAGTATATTGTATGAGTTGAAAATGTTTCACTTTTATACAATTACCAGTTGTTACATACATTTGTTTAGTTGAGAATATTTCTATACACAAAGCCATGTTGTGTATAAAATAATAATAGAACTACAGGTACATTTTGTAAATAATAACTCTTCCAAGCAAGATACATTTGTATAATCATCTCACTTGTGTGTGCATGCATTGTGGATCTGTGCATGCATCATCTATGACTGTATTTGACATTTGCTTCGAAACTAGAAAAATTAAAACAATTTTTGCTCTTTTTGAAGATATTTTGGTATAATTTTAATTTTGTTGATGTTTCAGAATTATGATATATATTTTTCAAATTTTGTCAACTTGGACAAAATTCACAGTTTCATTAAAGAAAAAGAATTGTCTCCCTTTGACTTGATATAACAGTGTCAAAATCTATAAAAATGGCAATGAATTAAATATACACATACATAAATTACCAGTAACTGTCAACAATATCTCAATTACTTTTTAATGAAATGATAGCTTTTAATTGTCAATTTTCAGATGAGTGTCTCAGGCCAATTAAGTTTGTTTTGAAAGGGGAGATAATATAAAAGTGAATATTTTCCATGAAAGAAAATATTCTGAACAGTGTTTTAACTAAATATTCTGAACAGAGTATTTACTAGTGTACTGGGTCCAAGGAACCATTCCAGTTGTGGCATTGTTCTATGGAATAAAGTCACAAGCTTAGTTCCTAGTCACTAGAGAGTTAACCTGTTTAACCAGTCTATAGCGGTCACTTTTGTCTGGTCAGACAAATGTCCACTCAAGATTTGGAGACAGGTTTCACTGGAAACAAATTGATTTTAAAATAAATCAGAAGAAATGCCTATCAAGATACTTTTAGATAAGATTTTGAATTTGTGCATTTTTTTTGTTATCTTTTGAATATTAAAACCGGTAATTTCCTTCTCCTTTTATCATTATACATGTAGGTTATTTAAGTATCTTAAAAATTACATATGTAATATTCTTATACAGATATTGTTTTAAGTTTATAATCTTAATATTTTTTGTATTTTATAATTCTATAGGCATTTGCATGGTTCAGTGACTTATTGGTTGAACATGCAGAGATATTCTGGTCATTGTTTGCAGTGGATATGGACGCAGCTTTAGACATGCAGCCGCCAGATACATGGGATAGTTTTCCATTATTTCAGCTTTTAAATGACTACCTAAGAAATGATGGTAAATTGTAGCTAAAAATGCAATAGTTCACTTTATCACTATATTACAATATTGATTAAATAGTTTCATTTTTTAGTGCAGTTTTGGCAACAATTAGGGGTAATAACAGCATAAATGTATGAGTGGCTAAGAAATAAATCTTATTTATGTTTGGAAAGTGATGTCCAGAAAGTTTATAAACTACGACAGCATACATGTGACTAAGAAATAAATTTTATTTATTTTTGGAAAATGGTGTCTAGAAAGCTTACTAACTATGCAAATTATTGATTTTGTAAAGCTTACTGTGTCCAGTTTTCATAGAAGATTTCTCTTTAGTAGGACACAGTGAAATTTAGAATTTAGTAGGGTTGAGTTGAGTAATGATGTTTAACATCCCAGTCAAGAATATTTCACTTATATCAAGATGTCGCCAGCTATAGGCAGAGGGCAGAAATTTTGTCTGTGAGTTGTGCTGATGGCATTATTCAGCAGGGTTCTTTTTCGTGCCAGGCCTTCTGAGACATGTGACCTTGTTTACTTTTAAGTTCCCATCTGAAAGAACCATGACATTTATTGGCAAAAGAACAGTCATTACCCACTTTCAAGTCTTGGGTTAGACCTGGTCTGGGTTCGAACCCACAACCTTCCACTTACTAGTAGGTCATAGTGAAATTTAGTAAAGCAGAATTATTTACCTTTAACTGTATTCTCTTTATTAATGAATCAATCTAAAATTTTATCTACAGAGAGTTTATGCAATGGTAAATTTCACCTGCACCTTCGGAATGTGTTTGCACCACAAGTTGTACGATATGTAGATCTGATGGAATCATCTATAGCACAGTCAATACATAAAGGATTTGAAAGAGAGAAATGGGACCCACAAGGGTATGTTCCAGATATTATTAGACCTTAATCTTTGAAAAAAGCTCATAAGGCAGAAAATTTTTGTTTATTTTTCACTAAATACGAAACTCTTGTCATTTTCTAAATCCTAAGTGGCCTGGAGTAGTGTAATAACCTTTTATTCAAAGGTCAAGATCCTTTTTTATATACTAGTATTAAAACAATCAGTTCTGTGCTGGTGAAGGAAACTGGAATAATTTGAAAAAAAACTTAATACCTTTGGCATGCAAACCCACCAGTAATTATATATATCATGAAGAATCATACTGAACCTTTGCAATGAAAGCACTGTGATCGTCTAGCCAGCACTGACTGGAATTATATGAAGCTTGAAGAAATCATGCAGCTGAAGAAGTAAAAGTTTTTGTACATTGATATTTTTGTTACCCAATATCTACTTTTAGTTACTTAAATTTGAATTTGTTTTCATTTAATGCAAAAAAAAAAAATAAATAAAATAAATAAATAAATAAAAAATAAATAAATAAATAAATGAAATAATAACTGCAAAGATGGATATACATGTATTGAATTTAGATAAATGATGAAATCCATTGGTTTTCTCTTCATACATATCTTCTGGAAAACAATCTGGTTTTAAAGGCCACCTGTCTTAAGCAGCTACTTTTGTCCTGTCCCAATAGTGGCCCCTTAAAACAGGTTTTACTGTAAATGAATAAAAAAATAAAGAAAGTAGGAAATGAAAATTATAAAATAGGAAGTTTTGTTTTACATGTTTAGTAATGCTGATTATATTTATATTCCAGGAATGGATGTAGTACATCAGAAGATATGTTATGGAAGTTAGATGCTCTGCAGTCATTTATCCGTGATTTACACTGGCCTGAAGAAGTATTTGCTGAACATCTAGACCACAGATTAAAACTCATGGCAGCTGATATGATAGAGGCTGCTGCTAAAAGGTAGTACAATAAAACCTCCTCAAGCAGGTCACTGTTTGACCCATTTCTTTACCAAACAGATTTTTATGGCAAAGTTTTGATTTCTTTAACTTGAACACTTTTTTGAACTTTAAAAAATCACTAGTACAGTTAAGAATGGGTTCAGTGAGTTATGTATATCACTATAGTGAGTGAATAATGGGTGTTTTACATACCAGTCAAGTTTCTTTTATTGATATTTAGGCTGTCAGTTCTTTAATGGTCAAGGAAACCCAAACCTTTTACATATGTCAAGACTGTCAGTTCTTGGATGGTGAAGAAAAATTGGAAAGCACCACATACCTTCAGCTAACACAATGACAAACTTTTTTTCCTCTATTAGTGAGAGGCACTGTTATCTGTAAGCCTGTTCTTAGACCACTTGGTCACCAAAGCTTTGCTTCATTCTTTAAAAGCATATGTATCTTTTAATGTTTGTTTCAGAACCCTGAAGTCATTTGAAGCTTATATGAAGAAAGGAGGGAAGAGCAGTGATTATATCATATTTACAGAGATGTGTGTAATGATGAATGTGATTATTGACTGTAAAAGCAGGGTAAATATATATTGCACTAGCAGGAAGTGTGTGTCTGGTGGATAAGGTTGCTGACTGCTGTTGTGTTGTGAGTTAAACTTCTAGCATGGTAAATATAAAAAGTTGAAGAAAAACCAATAAATAAGGAAGCTTGAGTCTGATACATCAGTGTCATGGGCTAATTTTTGATTTTTTTGTAACATTAAGTGTAAAAATTCATTACAAAGTGTGTTTAGTGGATAAGGCTGCCAATTCCTGTTGTATGTTGTGAGTATAAACCCTGTCATGGCTGTGTAGTATATCTACGAAAAAGATATTTGATTATACATTGAATGGGTACACAGAATGCTGAAGGCTTTTGTGATGGACTGACTTCTTATTAAGGATCAGGTTATACTCTCAGTCACAATAAGCCTACAAGCAAATAACTCTTAACAAATTTATGTGAAATGCTGGGTAAGAGAATTTAGAATAAACTTGAAATCTTTGAAGACTAAGTTTTTGTTAGTCCACTTACAACAGATTTTAAAGAAAATTTTTCCAGCAAATACATGTAGCTCACAGACTAAACAACATTATGGCCACTGTAAGTTTTCTGCCAATGATCTGATGCTTTGCTGGTTTCTTCTATTTTGCATGTGAACAAGTGGGATTACACATCAAAAAAACTGATTATAAATCAAATTTCATTTAGAGTCAATAATACTAATCTCCCTTTTAATTTGTAGGCATTACACCTTTGTGCCCTAGACAGTGGTGATATGGTAAGTTGATTGTATATAAATCCATTAATTTCAGTAATTATACAAATTAGTGAAATTTGATGTTGTTTTTCTTGTATGTCTTGCATGTTATTTTGATTTTTTGTTGTTCATACATATAACTGTCAAAATCACTTTGTTATATCATAATTTTTTTTCTAAAAAATTCTTTTAAGGGGATCTTATACCTGTATTTTATAGCATTTTCACTTTTCTAAGCATGGAAATTTTTAATGGAGCTTAGCATGAACTGTTACAACATCAAGTTGCATAGATTTTGTATTGTAGAGTTAAAATCATGATAAAAATAGACCAGAACTTTAGAAAGAGCATGTTTTAAACAAAAATTCTGGGTTTTGTTGATGTGGAATTATTCTGAAGTCCCATACTTTGTCCAGAAAATCAAGGGAAATTGAGATGGCTATGGCTAATTTAATTTTGCAGTAACAAACAATCGAAGCAGTAATGGTAACTCTATATAAAAGGACTAGCCATGGGACTTAAGAATTATGGATTTTTTAGACAGGTGGTGTTAATATAGAGGTCCTTTTTGTTTGATATATTATGCTAAAAGACCTGACAGCACTGGCCTAAACAGACAGATGGTCTTTATATACAGGTCCTTTTTGTTTGAAATATGTTAAAGACCTGACAACACTGGTCTGACTGGACAGGCAGTCATTACAGCCGATTTTAATGTACAAATTTTTACTGGTTGTTCATATAAAGAGGTGGTAACAATTGCAGGTAAAACTCTACATTTTGTTGTGTGTTTGTTAAATAAGATTGCTTTAGTGTTGTATTGTCTCTTCTTATCAGATTAAAACGAAGATCGAACAACCTAAGCAGGTATATTGGTAGAACTATTGCACCTACTGACTACACAGCCACATCATGATGCTTCACTTTACTGCAAATAACTAATATGTTTATCAATATAACTGTCACATTCTGCATACATAACCGTGTGTACAAAACCGTGTAACATTCTTTATGCCTTACAAAGCTAGCAGCTTTTCTCTAAACAGTGTTTCCAACAAAAGCAATTTCATCTTTTTTGTAAATAGTAAAAAACATTAAAATGACTACTGACAGCTAATCTCTAAAAATGTTAGCAAATAAAATGACACAAGCTTTTCTCTATAAGCTGTAACATTAAAATGACTTTGCTCTAACACTGAAAAATTACATGTAATTGGCTTTTCTTTTAAAGAGTGTTTACAGTGAAATAATTGAAGCTTAAGTCTTAAAAAGGGTTTTTAATAGTCAAATACTTGTATATGTATTTTGAAACTACTTCAGATAAAAAATTGAAGTTTTAGTTTTCTCTGCTTGACGTCATGCAACAGATTTAATCTTGTAGGTTGTAAACATTTACCAGTATTTGACTGTCAATTACTGTTGTAAGTCCATGTATAAATATAGAATTAATTAACATGTGACTGCCTAGTCTTTATTCTTATCTCAATCACATTATAAATGTACTACATACATCAGTAAATCAAGAAATTTAAGCATTAGGTAAATTTACTATGAATGATAAGGTACTTCAAGTTAGTCACATACTTTTATTTTTGCAATTTTTGGATAGTGGTCATGGTCATGAAAAATGCAAATAAATTAAATTAAATATTTTTAAGTGTTACTTTTCTGTCTTTTTGCTCTTAAGAATTTACATAAAAAAGGAAAAGGAACAAGAAAATTTCTTGATTTACAGTATTCTAGTATATGAATACTAGTATGTGTATATATACAGATACATATAATTATACATTTATAAAGCACGTTTGTTGTATTTGTACGTTTGCTTCTCACACACCTGTTTGATATAGATGTTGCATTTATCTTTTTTTCACTGCACTTGCAAGTAATTTCACTTCAAAAATTTGTTGTAAAATTCTGAAATAAATCACAATGTAAAATATTCTGAGAAACTTGTCTCAGCATATCAAACTAAGGTAATATGTTGAAAAACTTGATAAAACAAATGGTGTGTTTGTACATGTAATGTAATATGTCACAAATGGTCTTACTTTTGGCATAAAAACTACCAATAGTTTTCAACATGTAAAATCTGAATAGTTACCTGAACTATATTTTCTTTCTGCATTATTATTCATTAGTTAATAAGAATGTACAGTTTTTATTCACAAATAGTAAACAATAGCAAACATTTACTTCTATGAAATTTTGGTAATTTTTTTTTTCAGAAATGCAGTTATCTTTTATCAGTTAACATGTATTTACAATCTTTGCAGACACAGTATTAAAAGTTGTAAACTACTGATATCTGTAGTTACATGTAAATTGCTTTGCTGGTAAAATTCTTTTTACCATTAACAAGATTTTTTTCTTGTAGTTGATATTACAAAAGGTTTAAAATAATGATCATAAAGTTGAAACAAATCTGGTAAACATTAGATAATTACAGGAAAACCAGTAATTTATTTCTAACATTTGCTCAGTCAAATTTTAGAAAACTAAAGGTTAGTAAATCTAAGAGGAATTTTAATGTATTTTTTCATTACTGAAATGGTTTGGTGATAAGCAAGGTGGTAAAAGTATAGAGGGACATTATAAAATGGTTTTAACTGTATTTTATTTCTTCTACTTTCAGCATCAGTATCATACCAAAATAGAAGATTTCTTGGACAGAGTTCAGGCACAGATGGTTAAATGTCTCATTGAAAAGGTAGAGTACTTATATTTCTTATTTTTCCTATGGATAACAACACCTCTCAGCATCTAGATTTCATTCTCACTCTGGGCCAGATCTTAATGCGAGAAAGTTTGTAATTTTACTCGAAGGTGAGTGTTTTTCTCTAGGTACTTACATCATATAAATGAAAGTATCTTTACTGAGAGAGGGAGAAAAACACCATAACTCTACTCAGATCCAACACAGTAAGCCTGAAATTGAAAAATGGGCAATCATTGTTTTCCTTTTGTTCTAAATAGTTCTTAAAGACATAAGTTTGTTGGAATACAACTTAAATTCCATAGTCCAATTAATAAAACAATCTGACTTCATATTACAGATGTGTTGACATCTTTTAATTTTTACCTGTAACTTATTATTATACCTCACTTAAAGTAGAAACTATCTTATTGGTCCATTTCTAGTCATGTGACCTTAATTAACTTGAGCTTTTTTCTATCATCTATATCTCAGTGTGTGATAATATTTTGCAATTGACCAACAGTATGTGATAATACTATAATCACCCTGTGACAACCTTTAAAATAACTACAGTAAAAAGGAGATTACCCCAGTTAGCCATTTATTTCAGTACAGGTATGTGAACATCAGAATTGTCAGAACTGAGAGTGACAATCCGAAATTTTCACATTCCTAGAGGGCAATTATTGTTTTATTATAATTGTGTATAATTGGGATGTTACAAACTATTAAAATTTGTCTGTATCAGCTCGCTCTCAGATTTTATATTTATGAATGTTACTTTCTTGTTTGCCTGGTTCTTCTCAGATAAGAACAACCTTTTGCTTTCAAGAAATCATTCGTAGTTCATTTTCAATAAAGAGTAATAATTATATAGTTATTTTCTGTAAATCAGAAATAGGTAAAATTTGATTTAAAAACTTGTTTTTTGTTTTTTGTTTTTTGTTTTTGTTTTTTTTTTTAAGGTTTTAATAACTAGATATTGATTTAAATAATTGCTCTTTTTCAGCTGATTTCTGTACTGGAATCTGTACTTGCTAAACTTTCCAGATATGATGAAGGTTCATTCTTCTCTTCTTTGCTCTCTCTTACAGTAAGTAATATTTTATGTAATACTTCAGTTCATGATGAAGATGTGTTAACTGTTAGTTTATTACTGTAGACTTATGGAATTGATCAAAATTTTTGTCTATCTTCTGTAAGAGTTTATCTATTGCAAGCCTAGCTTACTGTTTTAAGTTTTATTAAAGGTATTTATTTTCTTATGTCACCTAGTTGTTAAATGGATAGATACATGCAGTGAAACCTTGATTTGTGGACAGCATTTATTTAGTTTAAATTTTCGGCATACCGGTAATAAAGGAGTTTGGCAATTAATTCAGGGAGGCTTAAAAAGAAAAAATTATGGAAGAAATGAAATTTCAATTTATTGAGGGACATTAAAACAAGGTTTTATTATGCATGTTATGAAGTTTTTGAATTTCCTCTATGGAACGCCATAGCTGTCTTATAGGGTACAAAAATGGTATATGAATTCATTTTGTCATGATATTATTTGCTTTCATTGTTATATGTTTTGGTTTTACCATTATATAATATAAGACAGCTATTGCATACCATAGTCGTCTGTATAGAAAACACTTGTTGTGAAATTAGAAAGTTTTGTAGCTGAATGATACCAGTATTTACTTGGTAAAAGCTCATTCAGAAGAAACTGAGAACAAGATACAAGAAAACTAAAATTTGGAACACAAGATACAGTAAAACCTTGTTATAATGCCTATTATTAATTTTTCCACCTCATTTAATGTGACAATATTTCATAATCCTTCAAATCCCAAAATTTATTTCTTTCATGTTTTTCTCTGTGATGTTGTCCTGATTTATCATCAAATCCCTTTATTACGACTGTGGCAGAGGTGTTTACCCTCCCGGATTTTCCGTATTTATCCCGTATTTGAGTCCTAAAATATGCATTACGGATTCCCTTCTGAAATTACGCTTTTTCCGGTATTGTGCCAAAAATTATTTTCTCCCTAGGTTATTGAAGCGCTTTGCATAAGTAATATTTTTTGGTGTATCCAAATGCCAGTGTGATTATGATTACTGTTATTTGGATTCTCTCTGGACTTACCTTTACATGAGTTCGAAAGATGTCTGCTAATAGAAAAGCAGAAGATGATGCTTCTTATGTTGAGAGTGATCAGGTTTTTTGAGCTGTCTTGTTAATGTTAGAAGCCGACTTGACACACAATTCTGGATGTTTCATGTATGATATTAGGTCTGTGTCGAAATTAATGTTCAAAATTTGAGATTACTGACAAATGGCGAAAATTAGTGAAAAAAATCATCATGATTACTGAAAGTTTCAAAAAGGGGTAAACACCTCTGCTGTGGCAGACTGGGTAAGTGGCCAGGTAGCTCAGTCAGTAGAGACTCCCACGATTATTGGAAAGGTCCCAGGTATTATTCCAGCTAGGACCACTGCATTTTCCCTTTCCTGTTACATATCAGAATCTGACTGAACAAGTGGTGTTGGTGAATCAAGGTTTTACTGTACATGATTAAGATGCTGTTGTAGTTGAGAATCCATCATGGAAAAATCTAGCATTGAAAATCAACATCTTTATCAAATATCATCAGATACCATCACAGAACCTCTAAGGTTTATACATGTACTAGCAAATTAAAATTGTTTCATGATAGTGAAACTGAGACTGTTTTTACCACCAAATTTTTCTCTTTATACTTCAAAGAATATGAAAATTCATCAGTTTATTCTATATTTGATTAATTTAAAGATTATTTGTGTAATATCTATTTGAAGAAACCAGTGAATGAATTAGGGAAAGCCTATGTGGATTTTATGAGATGCAATCTGGACCAGCTTAGGCAGAAAATAGCAGATGAACTATTTACACTATCTATATTTGAGGTCAGTAATGAATTCAATAAGCTGGCTGTTTTAAGTCGTTATTGAATTTACAATTTTCAGCATTTAACAAATATCAGTAGTCCATGTAGTGAGTTTGTGTGTATAGGGAGTGTAAATGATATCTGAAATCTTTGTGTGTTTCTGATTTGCATTGTATAGGGAGTGTAAGTGATATCTAAAATCTTTGTATGTTTCTGATTTGCATTGTATAGGGAGTGTAAGTGATATCTGAAATCTTTGTGTGTTTCTGATTTGCATTGTATAGGGAGTGTAAGTGATATCTGAAATCTTTGTGTGTTTCTGATTTGCATTGTATAGGGAGTGTAAGTGATAATTGAAATCTTTGTGTGTTTCTGATTTTCATTGTATAGGGAGTGTAAGTGATATCTGAAATCTTTGTGTGTTTCTGATTTGCATTGTATAGGGAGTGTAAGTGATATCTGAAATCTTTGTGTGTTTCTGATTTGCATTGTATAGGGAGTGTAAGTGATAATTGAAATCTTTGTGTGTTTCTGATTTTCATTGTATAGGGAGTGTAAGTGATATCTGAAATCTTTGTGTGTTTCTGATTTGCATTGAATAGGGAGTGTAAGTGATATCTGAAATCTTTGTGTGTTTCTGATTTGCATTGTATAGGGAGTGTAAGTGATATCTAAAATCTTTGTGTGTTTCTGATTTTCATTGTATAGGGAGTGTAAGTGATATCTGAAATTTTGTGTGTTTCTGATTTTCATTGTATAGGGAGTGTAAGTGATATCTTAAATCTATATTCTGTCCATATTTGGTATTGCTCTTTGCAATCTGACATTTGTAAACAACCATTCCGTCAAATGTTCTGTAATATCAGTTGATGAAGTTTCAAATTCAATAGAGTAGAACTTTGATAACTTGGAGTGCATGGGACTTCGGTGGTGTCTTTGAGTTATTGGGGTGTTCGAGATATCGAAGTTGAAGTATGACGTCACCTTATTATATGTTTTCCACTACAGAAATCTTGGATGTTGTAAACAGCCACCAGTACTCGGATGCAATGCAATAGAGAAAAATAATAAATACTAATATATACTTTCGGAACAACAAAAAAAAAACAAAAAATATATTAAAGAATTCATATTGACAGCAAAAGTGTGCAAAACATGTTCTTTTATTTAAAAATCTTGATATATTCAAACAACAAAATCGGAAATCAGATATATGTACATGTCTATCAGAAATACTTATTTATTAGAATCGTTAAAAAACCAACATACCAACAGATATTTAATAAAATTACAAAGCAGTGGAAGAAATCTTTTAAGATTTTAATGCAGTCATTATAATTGGTGTTAAAATGTATAAAAATATTTGTTTATAAGATACAGCTTGCTTAGATCATTTCGATAATATACATGTACATGTATAATGTTTGTTTTAGCAATGGTATGAAGCTCAGATGAAGATGATATGTGATTGGCTAAATGAGAGGATGGAGTTAGCTTTACATCCCTATCAACTAACATGTATTATGAATATAAATAGGGTAAGAGCACAGTAAAACCTGCTATAGCAACCACCTGTATATAAAGACCAACTGTCTATTTAGTAATACCTGTAGCAGTAACCACCTCTATATACAGACCACTTTTGTTTATAGTATAATCCAATAATTACCACCTGCTATACAGAAGAACCTTTTATAGTGACCAACTCTACTAAAATATTGCCTCTCTCTACAGTTAAACCAGTTATGATAACCACCTTTGTATAAAAACAACATGTCTAAGGAAAAGGGCCATTTTAATGACCAGCTCTATATAAAGACCACCTTTTCCTGTGGTAAAACCTGTTGTGCATTCATGGTACATGTAGAACCAACAAATGTGCGGCTTGAACACAGTGTTTTTATGATACACGTACAGAACTACATGTACATTTATCAGTGTTTTGTTTTAATTAAAATATGGATGTACATGTATGAGTGTACATATAATATATATATTAAATTTGAATAAACATAATAAGCAAAGTAAATGGTTTATTGCTCTTGTTGGAGACTTTTAAAGAAAGTCAAAATTAAATGCATTTGTTTTTATTTTTTCTTTTAATCAGAAGTGTTATTCCGACTTTGAGTTGCAAGGTGTACCTGAAAATGTGTTAAATGCAAAAACCTATTCAACTATCTGTAGCAGATTACAGGTAAGGAACATGTACAACTGGAGTAGAGTGGAGTAATGGTATTTTACACCCAGGTCAAGATTTTTTCATTTATACTGAAACAGCTAGGATGGTGAAGGAAATTGGAGTACGTGGAGAAAACTGCCGATCCTTTAGCAAGAGAACTGACAAATTTTCTTTAGGATCTTTCGGAATGGGATTTAAACCTTGGCAGTGAGAGGCACTGTGATTTGTGAAAATAAACTTAGACCTCTTGACCACAGAGGCCTTCCACATTACATTGTAATTAACATGCTATGCCACTTACTGAAAATGACAAGTATAATGAGAAAGTGAATAGTAATTCTATTTCAATGAAATGGGGGATGGGTTTTTTTTTTTAATTTCTTATTTAGAAAATTAACTATTAAACCAACTTAAGTTTGTAACATCCCTTGGAGCTAAAGTAATATCAGATTTAGATTATCAGAGGTTTTCTGGACTATTCACCAGATATTGGTCCATAAATATTATTTTCTGTTTTTGTTCTTTAAAAATTATCTTTTTCTTGTACCTTGCACTTTAAAAATTTATAAAACTGTGAAATTGTATTTTAGAATTCATTATAGAAAAATATAAAAAATCTTCAGTATTTTATCAAACATAGCTGTAACTTAAGACATTAGCTCTGTGTTTTAACATACAGTACAAAATGTATTTTACTGTTTTTATTGCATCTTGTTTGTTTTTTCTGAATTTTACAGGTAGAAGAAGCAACTCAGTCAGTAACGCAATCAGAAAACAATAGCAAAACTTCACGCTTTCTCGTCGGCAGCATGACAGGCAGTGGAAACTGCCAGCACGGCAAGTGGGGAGGAGTCAGACTGATGACCTAGTTTAACAAGACAATACATTCCGACACAATCAAAGTCTAGTACTAAACATATATAGCAATCTGTAAATGATGTAAATCTGTGTGTAATCTAGTCATAATTATCATAAATTATATAAATATATATATACATGTACATGTATATGTATTACATGTATATTTATACACATTTTGATACTTGTTTGTAGTATCCTATATAGTTGACTTTGTGACAATGAAAAATTTCTCCATTCTCTTCTGAAATATTTCAAAACCAGCTGATTTACAATGTATCAAATTTTTTATAACGCGATTCTAAAGTGATATGATAGCAACAAGCAAATGGTAATAAAATAATACAATGTATCAATTTCTTTTGAGTCTAAAATCTAAAATAGTAAATAGTAAAGTAGTAGCAATAAGCATATCTTTGCTGTTAAAAGTACTTCTCATTGCTGTTGAAAGCAGTGTAGTTGTCAATACATTGACTGCATGAGGATTAATTATCATCATTTGTTTTTAGTTCATTTTATACTGTATCATTCTTTATAGTCTCAAGACTTGAAATAAAAATTAAGTTGGTATCAGGTTACAAAAATCGTGAAAAGTTTTAAATATTTAAGGTATCAAATATTAGTATTATGTTAAAGAATATAGAAAAAGGTTGGTTGTGGCCTTATAATGATTTACAAAAATTTTACTTATATCTCTTAAGGATGACTGAAATATGGTACAATAAAACCTGCAATAGTCACCTCCTCTTTATAAAGACCACCAATCCATTTAGACAAGACATACTAAAAAACACCTGTATATAAAGATTTCCTGTGTGGTTCCTATATTTCTTAGGTCCTGAAAGGTAGGTCTTTATATACAGGTTTTAATGAATTCAGTGGCTAGTTTACTTGCAGACACCTTTACTTTCTGTCTTTATTCCAATAATTGTACGCCAATTTTATTGTCATTAACCATGTACATCTTAGCTTAGTAGCATCAAGCAATGTTAATGGAACTCGCCAGCGTACCACGTGATCAATACCTCTTAAACGTTTGTGTGGAATGAAATGGATAACATTTAAGTCAAATATTCCCAAAAAAACGTCGTTATTACGGGAAAACGTCACTTTATGCGATTCCATTGTCAATAGAAATAATTGTCCCGCACAAACGCTATGAGGTATCACATGGTACTCTGGTGAATTCCATTTAACAAAAAAATTATTTTAAAAAAAAGTTGAGTTATACTTCCTTACGGTTTTATAAAATGGTTAATTTTAGCTGTGCTTTTTGTATCAGGATCCAGGTCATAACATAATAAAATTTATTTATTTTGCCTCAAAATTCAAATCTGAAATTATTCATACACTGCATAAATTTTGAGTGCATGTTTTGTGTAACTTTTGTGTAACTTTAACATTGTTAAATGTTGACATTATACTTTTAGAAAATTTACAATATACATTAGAATCTCTTCCCTAGGTTTTAGTAAACTCTTATTTTCAATAGTGTGAAGCTGCCATCTGAGGGTTTATAACTGAATGCTTCTAAGTTAGAAACTCGCCCAAACATGTAATTATACTTTATGCTTGTAAGCATTGGAAAGTGGTAATAAAAATGGATGGACCATGTTCGTCCATTGGTATTGTTATCACAGGAAATTCTTTTAAGATTCTGGTTTTTAAAATATTTTTATTGAGCTTTTTTTTAAAAACCATTTAACAAATTTTTGAGATGAGAATATGCAATGTACAATCAGGAAATTCTTTTGAGATTCTGGTTTAAAAATATTTTTGTTGAACTTTTTTCAAAAACTTTTTTAACAAAATTTTGAATTTAGTATATTTGGTGTACATGTATGATCAGGAAATTCTATTGAGATTTTGATTTCATAATTTTTATAGAGCTTTTTTTCAAAAACCCAGTTAACAAAAGTTTTAGATAAGTATTTTATTGCTAAAAAAGAAACTTATAAAGAATATAGGTAAATCAGGAGGGATGGAGAGATTTGGAGGAACAAGGATTTTTTTACATACCGGTAGTTGATAATGTTATTTTAGAAATATTTGTCATTATTGCTCTTACAAGGTTTCTTTTTCCACGACTAAAACGTGAAAAAATAAGTTACACTACTTCAAATGTAGATTTTAGTTTGTAGATGATTCATAACAAAATTTTGACATTGACAAATTTAGAAGTGATTTTTACTGGGTTGGTTTTTTATTTTTTTTTTATTTATTATTTTTTTTATTTTTTTTGGTTTTTTTTCCCTCAATTTAGAATTTTTTACCCACCAAAGTAATGAAAAATAATATTACTACATTTTAAATTTTCTGTGAAAGAATGAATCTTTTTTTCCTTCTTTTTTTTTTTTTTTTTTTTTTTTTGGTTTGCTTGTTTTGATTTACTGGCTAATGTTGGTGTCCAATATTAAAAAGTTTTTGAGTGTTTGAGCTACTGATATTTCATTCATTTAATACAATGTATAAATATAGTTCAATATTTGTTTAAAAATGGCTTTCATTTAACTTTGAAGTACACAAGGGAGATAATCATGGACCTGTAGTACACAGGGGAGATAACTATGAACATGTACTACACAGGGGAGATAATCATGAACATGTAGTACACGGGAGATAATCATGAACATTGTACTACAAAAGGGGAGATAATCATGGGCATAACTATGTATCTCTGTTAGACAGGATCTGGGTTGTATTTGTGAGTGTAATCTATTTATTGTTGTTTATCTTTGATATTTTTATCTGTTGTTAAGTTTTAAGATTTTTGGTAAAATTTTTTGCTCATTTATTAAAAGAATTATTTATGTTTCACAAAATATATTTATTTGAATTTTTATTACATTTATGAGAAATCCAATTCATATTTAATATATATATATATATATATATATATATATATATATATATATATATATATATATATATATATATCAGGCAAGGTGACCCATGTGAATATATTTTCATGTGTGAATATTTACATGTGTAACAGAAGATTTCTTAAATCCAGAAATCCAACCAATATATATCGAGTGCATTGTATGATTCAACTGGATCAAATATACTTCTGATCAGTTAACTTCTCAGTCCATTCCATTTTTTAATCAATAGTTTATAAGTAACCTGATCCTGGTCTATTCCACTTTTCCAAGAAAGGGGGTCGGGGGAGTGAAATCAACATATTTTTAATGCATGTATTATTGCAGGAAAAAGTTTTAATATATACTGAGCTGGTATATGACAGGTTTGCATTTTTTTGACAAACAATTTTTATTTATATATTTTGTTGCTTTTTTTTTTTTTTTTTAAACAAAATGACAATGCTTTATAAATTATTTTGTACTACCGGCAAGTATCATTTGTTATATGGTATTTACAATAATTTTTAATTACATTCCAATATCTTTTGAAGTTTTGTTTTGGACAGGTCATTATATACATGTATATCTATATTTCTGAATACTTATACATATTTGGATATATGGTTGTGCTAGTTTTATTTTTTGCTTTAAATTTATTTTGCATATATCCCAGGTGTGGAATATTTTATAAAAATCCACTTTTTGGATTATGAAAATGGAATGCAGCTTGAAATAGGAAAAAAAATATCTCCAAAAGATTTGTGAAATAATGCTAAGTTTGTTTAAATATTATACCATGAGTACATGTATTCAAAAATCCTCACCTACGAAAATCGAATGCAGCTTGAAATGAAAAAAATTGCAATATTTTCTCAAAAAAAACTTGTGGAATACTAAGTTTGTTCAATATTAAACCATGACTTCAGTCATTATAAATACAAAAATTAGTCAATAAGAGAATGATTCGCTGCCTAATTATTTTTACATCCATCTGGTGGACCAGATTTTTAAACTTTGACCTTTGTAGAAAATAATATGGGACCATATTGTTTTATAGTGATATATATTATACATGTATAAGTTTTGTGTTTATAAGTTTAGTAAATTGTTGTGTTTTTGAGTAGCTTTATAATATTTGATATCCTCGTAATCATTTGATAAACATGTGTATATACATATATATATATACATGTATATACATACATACATACACATATATATATATATATATATATATATATATATATATATATATATATATATATATATATATATATATATATATATATAACCCATGCATCTATAAGGTACATGCACATATGTACATTTATAATATTTATTTATTTATTTATGTCAGGTTTTTTTGTTTGTGAAAAATTTAACTGCCTAAAATTGACAAAATTTTGTTTGTATTTTGAATTTATTTTCATTACACTCATTTTAAAAAGTTATAATCTGAAATGATTGAAAGAAAGAATCAGACAGCTTTAATTTTGCATCCTAATTATTTAAGTTTCATATCTGTATTGATGGCAAACTTGTCCAGCTTTCATTCCATGTTTTATACAAATTCTGTTCTTGATTGATAATTATCACTTATAAATCTAGTCATAATTGTATTATTTAATATAAAAGTCTGTAAAATTTGCAAACCTATTTGTTTTGGACATTTTAAAAATCAATTACAACAAGCAGAATTTATATAAAACCTGATATGCATACAGATTTGTAATAAAATTAACTCAGTTTTCTTAACAAATAATTCTGATACTGTTTAAAAAGTTTGTGCCATTCTTTCCTTAAGCAATGCACTTGTGTATGAAAAATTACATAAAATGCCTGCCGCTTTACCAAATATTGATTTCCCTGGATTCGGATTCGTCATTTTGTACATTTTGTTTTATGTATGGCCTCCTGTGTAGCAGAAAACTAGCTTTATTAAAGTTGTTAAGAGCCACAGGAACTTTTGCTTGCAATTATAAGTTACGATCAGACATAATCGTATTTTGTAGTTTTAGATGAAATCAGACATAACTTTCAGTATTTTGTAGGTTAATTGTGAAAACTTTTGATCTTTTATATTTTATCTATGATTAAATGACCATTATCCTCATTCAATTTTATTACCCATAATTCTGTATTTACCTCATTGGATCATGGGTAGGTCATCAGTCAAAGGGAAATAATTCTTATTTACACATTTCTTAAGTGTCATTTCCCATTTTTAATTTTATGCATGTTGTTCATTATAATTTGTATTTATGCAAATGTTTATAAAACATGTTTTAAAAGATTTATATGAAATCCAATTTGAAGTTACTTTTATGTAAACATTTACAATATTACATCGTACATATATATACAAAATCAGTTTTAACCATAGTTTTCTGAAAATTATTTGACGTTTACAATACAGAGATTTAATTAGAATAGATGAGTGACTAGTCAATTGTGATAATTATATAAATGTGTGATTTAGTAAGGTAGAAATTAAATAAGTGGTAAACCAATTACTCCTAGAATTCAAAATGTGATGAGCTCTATTTTCACTTATATGTAGCTGTGATGTATTCAGCAGATCCCCCCCCCCCCCCCCCCCCAAGAAAAAATTATTTTTTTCTAAATATGAATTTTATTGCCAAAATCCAAAGTACAATCATCCAGGGACACAGAATCTCTTTATTTACTTTTCAAATTCAGAGAAAATTTGTATTTTGCATAAAATTTTGAGTGGTTCAGAAGGGAAAAATTTACCTGTACAAGGGTAAAATTTAGTGGTTTTGGACATGGAATTTATAAATCTTGAAAATCAGTCAAAAAACACTGTTTCAAGGTTAATTTTTGTAAGTTTAGAATCCTCGAAATCCAATTTAAAATTGATCTGAAAATTTGAAAATAATGTTATTAGTTTAACAGATTTTATTGTTATTTAATAGTTCTTGACTTTGGGAAAATATCTCATGTAGTGTGTATGAGTGTGTGTTGTATACGAGTGTTGAAATGTTTGTTGACTGTTTAACTATACTGTATGGTATCTTACAAATCTTTATTATCAGAAGTTTTTTGGCATCATAGCCTTCCCGTTGTTTAATGTAGTCGAGTCATTTTATATAAACTGTCTATAAACTTGTCGTAAAATAACTTTAAAAATCTTAATGTTAAAACTCTTCAAAACACACACAGATACTTGTCTACTTGTTTTATTTCTAAAAATTGCAAAAAAAAATAAACTGAGAAATTTTGGTTACTTACAGTTACAATTAAATTGAATGTCAAATTTTGGAAATAAGTTGCAGTGCTAAATTTATGCATCATTAAGATACAGATAAATAAGCATTAAAACTTTTAACTTGTAAAAAGAATTTAAAGCTGCATTAAGTTTTCCAATGAAAAAATTAAAACGGTGTTAATCTAATTAATGATGTTCCTAATGAACAATGTTACATTTGGTTCAACGATAAAAGCTCCAATAAATACAGAAATTACCCAGCGAGATGCAGCATTTGGGATCTAATATTAGAACATGGTTACGTCATCAAAACCCGGGTCATTTAAATACAACTTACAATACGGTGAAGTATGATAAATTAAACACAGAACTTCATTGAATTTGCCATTTGTGACTTAGTAAGGGATACATAACACCATTTCAAATACATCTGGATATTAATGAAGGACAATTAATGAAATCTGTCATGTTTCACCTTCGATTCTAGAGTTTTCTGTACATCCGTGCGCATGCTCCAAGCTCATAATTACCGTCGTAAAACACTGACCAATCGGTCAGAGGATTCCGTTTATTTACAGCTAAAAGAAATGAAATTTTAGAAAATAAATGTCATGGATCGTGGTCAGAAGATATCTATTTTTAAAAAAAATATATTTTTAGAAAATCAAAAAAAATTCAGAAAATTGAAAACTTAATGCAGCTTTAATCAAGAGTAACTTAATTATGTTTGATATTTGTTTATTTTATGGCATGATATGAGTAAAATCTCTTCATTTACTAGGCTTGGTGACAGGATGATCAAAATTGCATGTGCTTTAGGATCACAGTGCCTCTCACTGCCTGGTGTGAGAAAGTTTGCCTGGTGAAAGGTCTGTTGTTTTCTCTGGGAACTCCAGTTTTCTTAACCATTTTAGACCTAACCACCTCAATGTAAGTTAAAGAATTTTCACTAGGGCATAAAACACCATTATTCAACTCTTCAGTCATATATGTCTAAAAATGACCACATGATCAGTGCAATTTGTTTTTGATCAGTTGTCTGAAAACCTGGTTTAAATAAAGAACTATTTAATAAGGAATTATTTGAATATGTAATTATATATACATTTTTATTCACCTGTGTAAACCAATTACCTGTCTTATCTGAAAAAAAAATTGTAATTTAAAAGGCGTTCGATTGAGACAAGAACTACAGTACTACCTGTATGTTTTTAACTATAATACTGTGAAATCATTTATTTTAATGGTGTCAGATTTTCATATTTCTAAGAAAAAATACCATCTTGTAGGCAAACTTGTAGTTTGTGATTTCCATTCAAATCAAGTTTGTAACATAAACAATCTTACATATGATTTGGTGGGTCAGGACATCCATTTAAAAAAAAATCAATGAAAATTGCGACACCACGAAAAATTAATATTTTTACAGTTTTAGACAAGTATCTGTTGTCTTTTTTTGTCTGTGTTGGTAGGTCAAGACTTATCAACAACAAGACACATAATGTAGAGATGTGTTAGATAGAAAACTCAAATTGATCAACATATGCAATAAATGTGCAATATTTGTTTATACATGTATTAATTATGGTGCAGACATGTAGTATTAAAGTTAGATGATTTCAAGCTTTTTTGTCTCTTTTTTATTTCTCTTCATCATTTATAGTATAGTGAACCAGTTGATACTCTGTCCTCTTAATGCTGAGGACCAGGAGAGAATGCTGAGGCCCGTTCAGCAGTGTGTATGTACACTTTGGTTTTTGCGAACAGACCATAGTCAGTGACTTCTGGGGGAAGCTCATGTAAGTGGCCCTTGTCACTATCATAAAGTTGTTTGCCTTAAGTTTCAAGATTGCATCTCAAAGGTGAAATTAAAAAGAGATGTTATTTTTAATAAAGTTTAAAACCAATGTACATTTCTATTTATATTTTAGTGCTACTCTATGATATCTTTCTAAAATGGGTTTGAATAAAGAAATAAATCAAAACTCTTGTACAGATGCCAGATTTCATTAATATTTTGGCATGTGTTCTCTAGTCTGTGTCTCTGTCCAGATCTAAGGGAGCTAACTGATAAAGCATGCAAATGATTTCAATGACCTGAGGCCCGTTCAAGATACACTATGTATGTTTGCGCAATGACATCAAGCTGTTCAGAAATGACTCTATGCGTGAGCGCAAGCATGCAACTGCTATCAATATTATAAGGTTGTTCACCTTAGATTCAAGATGACGTCCCTCAGACAAAGTTTGTAAGATATAGCTTAAATAAATTCTGAAACCAGCATGCATTTCAATTTATATTTCAGTCCAAGGGTATGGTTTCTTTCTAGAAGGGATTTGAATGATAGGATTAGTTAAAACTTATGTACAGTTGTCCGATTTAATTTAAATTTTTTAATTTTCTCTCCAGTCGAGCGTCGGTGTCTAAATCTAAGGGAGGTTCTTTTTAAAACATCTAGATGATTATGATGACTTACTTTCAACGCGAGTACTCGCACATGTCCGTTCAATAGACATAAAAATTGTATCCGCAAGCGTAGTGGAAAGCAACCAGTAACTTGAACACATCTTGGGATGCAATGTTATTGCTTACTTTTGTTCAAAATTTAAACACAAATTGTTCCTGTTAGAGCATTAGAAGGCACTGATGTTGTTGAAACACCTCTATCTCACATTATGTATGACCTGGCCAGGGTTTGAACCTACAACCTCCCCCTTAAGTTACAGACATTCTACTACTAAGCCACAGGTGTTCAACCAAATATGGCTTGGAAATCAAAGTAATGACCTTTCACCAAACGAGATTTATTTCACACTGTGAGGTGAAGGTTTTTTAAACAAGAGGTCCATGGGCCTTAACGCTCACCTGAAGATATGTCCAATATTGTTTGCAAAGTGCAATAGACAATATTCTAAGTACAGAATCTTTTAAAAGTTTTCTCAAGTAAAGAACTACCACAAAACTGAATCAGAAATATATTCACTCACAATTCATTTATAAGTAGCTTATATAGTATGCATGAAGTAACTGTAGTGCAATGAATAATTTCCAAATCATTAACCAATTTCAGAATACTTATGCAGCTATGTTCTTGACCTTTGAACATTTATGACCTCAAACCATATATGATTGTCATGTCAATACCTACAATATTCTAATATACATGCCTATGCATGAAATTAATAGCTTTCAAGATAATTAATAGTTTTAGTATTTCTATGTTGATATTCCTTGACCTTTGAACATATAACCTTGAACCATATATCAAAATGACCTTTGTCCCAATACCTACAATATTCTAATATACATGCCTATTCAAAAAGTTAACAGTTTTCAAGTTAATTCGCAATTTAAACCTTCTTTTGCAGCTGTTGCCTTGACATTTCAACATATGACCTTGTACCATATATCAAAATGATCGTCATGTTAATACCTACAATATTCTCATATACATGCCTATACAAAAGTTAATAGTTTTCAAGATAATTAGTAATTGAAGTCTTCTTTTACAGCTATGACCTTGACCTTTCAACATATGACCTTGTACCACATATAAAAATGATTGTTGTCGCAAAACCTACAATATTCTAATATACATGCCTATACAAAAAGTTGATAGATTACAAGATAATTAACAATTTCAGTTGTATTATGTAGCTATGACCTTGACCTTTAAATGTATGACCTTGAATCATATATCAAAATGATGGTCATATCAATAGCTACAATATTCTAATATACCTTGCTATTTGCCCATTTTGAGCCTCACAGCTACGGTTTGTGCAAATTTGAAACTAGGTGTCCTAAGAATGTTATACCTGAAATATCTAAGTTATCTCTTGTAAGTTCATAGGAGAAGATTTTTAAAGATTTTCTCTATTTTCCCTTATCTGGGGCCCCAAGGGGACTTAACTCCTTCATTTGTGCAAATCTGAAAGGCCTTCACCCAGGCATGACTATCACTAAGTTTCATTAAATTTGACCCAGCAGTTTTGGAGGAAAAGATTAAAATGTTAAAAGTTTACGGACAAGGGACAACAGACGGTGGACAAATTACCATCACGATAGCTGACCTTTAGCATTTGCTCCAGTGAGCTAAAAAGAAAGAAAAAAAAGGAAAATTACAACAGAATAAACATGCATAATTTATTAAATATAAAATGAGAAATTGATCCTTAAATACAATCATTTTATTCATTAACAGTTTGTCTCAACATAACTTTAAATTAAATCCAGGAAAGCTGTCTATACAGAATTAGTAAATTAAATCTAAATTTGAAATTTTCTAATTTCTATGATGCTTTGTTTTATCTGTCTTTGGGTAAAATAGGGATGGTTCATGTTAAAATGTTGAACATAGGGTTATTAAAATATAAAGACCAAGTCTAAGACTTGGTTATATTGAATCTGAATCAAAATCAATTAATTTAATAATTTTACTTTCTTTTTGAAAGAGTTGATTCCTGTTAAGATGGTTAAAAGGAATCAAAATAGATATAGCAAGAAAATTTTTTTTAATTGGCAAGTATATATAAAGAAAATTCGGTAATCAAAAGGAGAATGAAGTTGAACAAACAAAGTTAAGGGCAAGTGGTTGAGTATAAATAAAAGACTTTCCAAAAATTATGCCTGAACACTATTCTGAATGTTTACTGATAGTGGTTCTAGAAGTTGAAAACATCAAAACACCAAACAACTTTATGAAAAAATTACAGAACGGCAACTACTGAAATTTGGAGTTCCAAATCTGATCATTAACATTAACTTTTAAAACTTTTAAACATGTGTAAGTTATATTACTGTAAATCAAGAAATTTTCACCTTCATTTATTTTTGCACGAAACTTCATTTCAAGATATTGCAATCCTTCTATTGTTGATTTTCATCATATGAGTTGGGTCTAAATGAAAAAGCAATTTGATCAAAATAAATATTACTAAATGTTTTATTTAACATCTTATTCTCATCATCTACCTACACAAAAATAAAAACAAATTAAAAATTTTTCGATTTACAGTACACTGTCAGATCTACAGAAAGTCCCAAATATTCAATGCACTTTTAAAGCGATTTAATTTAACAATATTACATTTGTTCAACTAGTTCTGTTTCATCTTATTACATGTACAAAGTATGAATCTGTCAAAACCAGATAATCTCTCCAGGTATCCAGAATTACATGTACTGCAATAACTATATGTGGCTGAATACACTGTAATGACAATCTCTCCAGGTATCCAGAATTATGTGTACAGCAATAACTACCGGTACATGTTGGTGAATACAATGTTGTGTCTATGGCAAATAGCCAAAACATCATCTTAAAATAAATTTAAACTAACAGACACCCTCACTTTTGCAATAAAATGACTCAATATGAGATGTAAATGGCAGAGCTTGCCCACATACTAAAGGTTGCCTAATAAAATTGGTGTAGAAATATCATCAACATTCGAAACCAACTTTTGTAAATGAATCTGTTTCTTTTTCAATGATGTTAATCTAGATATTAATCATCATAATAACAGTTTTTATAATTAATTAAAATAGTAGTTTTTCACAAATATTGGTATGACATCACACTGAACACAAATGAATCCAATTCCCTGTGAACTGAGGGTACTTGTCGGGTAATGCTGCCATGTGACGTTGAAGTATACCAACAACAATGATAATTATCAGAAAATGAAATGATATTGAGATGAATCTTAATGAAATGATTTCCTTAATTCCATCTCCACAATGATTTTGTAAAAAAGTTTTATAGTGTTTTTATTTCACAATGGATCAACTAGATGCTCGTTGTGCCTCTGGTTGTTGACCTTGACCTTTGTTTACATCACTTATGCACACCCACTGACCTTCTAGTGTTTCCTTCCATAAACTAACCTGTAAATAAACAAAAACATTAACTTAGTTAAAGTGTTTTGTAATACACCTTCCTCTCCATCTTGATGATCCAGTCAAGTTTCTTCATTAATAATTGAAAAAAAAATGATGATAAATGATGAAAGTGAAAGATATACCAGTATTGGTCTACAATTTCAAAAATTAACTTCAGTATCATTTATGATAAAATATTCTTGACCAGGAAGTACAGCGACATTACTTCATTCATGCAATTTCCTTGTTGAGCCAAGTTTGTAAGCTTTGAGCTATTATAGATCATCTTTTAGTCTCATAAGAAAATCTGCACTGGATTTTGAAAGTTCCAGTTTGGATATCATCTCACAAGAGTTGAGAATTAGGATTGCATCCAAAACTTTTGAATTCAAAAGTCAGAAAAATCAACTTTGTCACACTTGCTGATGAAGACCTTACAGACATTTTGACAGTTTTTGTGGTTGCGGTTATTATGTCTGCGCATCAGCAGACATCTTGTTGTTACTCAAAATCTTTATTATTATTATATTATTGTTCTCAGTCTTTTTTAAAAGGCATCTCCTCCTTCGTTTTTTATCCAATCGAGTTAAAATTTTGTAAACTGGTCGAGACTGACCATAAAAAGTGCATTTCCTGTTTTTCAGAACTCAGAAGACTCTTGAAATATTCAGTTCAAAACAGAAATTCTAGAGGGATGTCCCATTCTTCTATTAATGTGCCTTCAGGGTCCCACTTAGTGTTGCCCCTTAATTGCTGATACGCAGACATATACTTGCTTGCTTAAGTAAATGTAATTAAAATGTAATTTACCTTATTGTCTCCCCCTGATACAGCTAATATGTTTCCTGTAGTTGACCAACTTAAATGCCACACAACATCATTAAATTTATGTAATAATTTTTGTGTCCATGTATTTCCTGATCCTTCATTCACCCAAATTATAACTCTACAGTCCTAAAATTTAATAAAATCAGTAAAAGATGACTTCAATATTTTAGACTTTTGGAAGCACTGATGTTCAAGTACATGTAAAATAACCTTGTTAACACACACACACACACACACACACACACACCTTTGAGTGTAAATCATTTTTGATATACATGTACTACATGTACATGTTTTACATTTTGTTTGTACAAAGAGTTGTTTTTCATGAAGAAAAAAAATGCGTCTAGATTGGTTTGGATGTAACGTAGCCTCTATACTACTTACTCATATATTTGACCTTAAGGAAGTACTATCTGATTGCTCTTTTTTTCAAGAGGATCATTTTCACAAGAATGATGCAGAGGCCCGTTGATGATAGTGTATGTACGCTTGCGCATTGACTTCAAGTTGTTCAGGAATGTATGTTCAAGCAAGCGCAAGCGAACAACCACTATCAATATTTTAAGGTTGTTCACCTTAAATTCAAGATGGCGTCCCTTGGACAAAGTTTGTAAGAAATGGCTTAAATAAATTCTGAAACCAACATGCATTTCAATTTATATTTCGATCCAATGGTATGGTTTCTTTCTAGAAGGAATTTGAATGATAGGATTAGTTAAAACTTGTTGTCTTGTTTAATTTATATTTTGACATTTTCTCTCCAGTCGAGTGTTGATGTGTCCAAATCTAAGGGAGGTTGTTTTTAAAACATCTAGATGATTATGATGACTTACTTTCAATGCAAGTACTCGCCTCCGTTCAATAGACATAAAAATTGTATTAATGAGTGCAGTGGAAAGCAACCAGTAACTTAAACATGTCTCAGGTTGGACAAGCAGTGTTGCCTCTATTCACAGTTACAAGTATTGTAATAAATAGTTAACACACTCATAGACACAGAATGACCACAATACTCAATTCATTATTTTTTACTCAGGTGAGCTAAACAATAATAAATTTTACTATGTTACAAAATAACAATGTGGACCTATCAAAATTTCACAAAATAACTCTTAACACTGTCACATTTTCTAGAAGTATGAAAAAAAGCATCTCAAAGATGATATATATATGAACCAAAAACCTTAGTTTCTTCACTTTTCTAAACAGGTAAAACATATATGTACATTACACACCTGTGAACAACTGGCAATGACATTTCTAGGTAGTCCTATAGATGGAGCCCATGCTACATCTCTGACCCAATCACTATGACCTTCTAATTTCTGATCTTCCACCCATTGTCCATCCTCTTCTCTAAAACACAATAAAATAGTCATATTAGTTTTCATATCACATCATTACTCTCAAATTGTTTACAGGCTGAATACAAGCCATAATTTCTTTATTAAAAATAGTCTACATTTTCCTTTTCCCAATTTCTGTATTTTTATTTGTGATCATGTAACAAATTGAGCTTGATACATTTATTTTTTTTTAAATGCTGAAAAGATATCTTACAGAGCAGTCTTTCATTAAAAATTCAACATTTGACAGCTTATTTACATGAAATGAGTGGAGTGGAGTACCAGTAAGTCGTTTTAATCTTGCTCCAGTCAAGATTCTTTCACTTATTTAGAGGTGGTCAATTCTGGGATGGTGGAGGAAACCAAAGTGCCTGGAAAAAACCACTAATTTTCGGCAAGCGAACTGACAAACTTTTTCACACTAGGACCTGTCCTGAGCGGGATTTCAACCCAGGCAATGAGAGGCGCTTAACAAGTAATAAGTCCAGTTTTTTTTTGTTTATATATCTAAACTAAGACGAGTACCTATTGATATCATATTATTATCAATAGCGCTATGGATTAATTTTAATAAAATGTGTAAAGGATGTGAAGCAATTGCAAATAATATACTGCATATAAAGTCTTAAATAAAATCTGTAATACTAGTACCATACCTCCAAATTTTTACCAAATTATCACATCCACCTGAAACAATTCTTTTAACTGGCTGTGGTCTTCCTGTGGGATCAAGCAGTGCACCAGGAGCAACAGCAGGTGCCCAACTTACAGCATTGCAACCAATCTACAACACAAACAGAAACCTGTTTTAGTTTTGAAGTACTAAATACTGTAAATCCGAATATATTTTATTTTCATATGTTTCCCTTGCATTTGCACTGACCATCATTCCATGATGCAAAAATAAATATACCTGAATATCTTAAAATGAGGAACAGGATACTTGAAAAAAAAAAAAACTGATGTAAAAATTTCCTTCTACTTAGTATGCTAGACACCATTTTTCATATAAATAATTAAATAGCTATTTATCAGAGTACATACATGTACATTTAAACAGATGACAATAAAAACAATTATTCAGCTATAAAATTAACGTTATATCATACAAGCTTTGATAGTGAAAGTGTGATTTAGGCTTCAATCAGGATTATTTCTCTAAAGTTCAAAGTGGTCAGTTCTTTGACAGTGAAGAATTCTGAAATTCACCGAGAAAACTAATGAATTTCAGCAAGTGAACCAACTATCTTTCTCAAAAATAGGACCTACCAAAGCTGAAATCCAACCCAGGTCATTAGAGCCACTGATCTGTAAGCCAAAACTTAACCCATGGATGTCATATACATACATGTAGCATATACTATTACAATTTATCAAATATATACTTACAGAATGGGCATTGTTTATTTTCTTTGCTTCATATGTTCCATCTCCTAAAAATAACAAGTTTACACTTTAAAAAAAACAAATAAAAGGGGAAACAACCCTCTCATCTGTATCACAAGATAATTCATATGAAAGCATACAAGTTATACAGTATGTCCAAGATTGTCAGGGACATCACAGATTTTGACCATTTAAAACTTGTTCTGCCAGGACACACTCATTCCTGGGATTTTTACCATGTCTTGAATTTTAAACTTTTTACATGCAAGTCTGTTATAACACTATTTATGGTGTATATTTCTACTTTCAGTTTGCCAGCATGATGTGTGAACAAGAAATTTTTCATTTTTGAGCTGTAGCATTACATGTATGTAAAAAAAATGAATTGAAAGAATAATGCTGAAAAACAAAAGGTGAAAAACGTCATCTCAATCAAAATTACATGTATATAACTAACTTAATTAACTAATTAACTCAAGATATCACTAATTGAATTGGGTATTATTGTTATATATAGTAGCACATTTTTTTTCTACAAACCTGTACTGGAAATAATAGAAATTGATCCATCTGAACTTCCACAAGCCAATATTAAACCAAATTCATGAGATGCAAAACACACAGAATTTACTGAAAATAGAAAATACAAATTAATGTTGCGATACATTGATGTATTGCCAAATTGTTTCACCCCTAATTGATATGTCTATGAAATGCATTGTTAACATTACTTTTATGTTTTGATGAAACAAATAAAAAACGTTTTGTTATAGCTGTGCACTTTTTGAAAAAAGTTATATTGAAAACAAAATACATGTATGTTATCACTGGAAATGCATGTAGTTTGAAACAATTATATGTAGTTTGTAAAACTTCAAACATTTTTATCATTACAGTGAAAGAGCCAAAAAAAAAAAAAAAAAAAAAAAAAAAAAAAATTCATTTTGACAGGAGAAAATCTATTCAGATGAAGGTGTTCTCTATAAAGGCATAGAAGCAAAATGTCGAATTTTTTTTTCTTCCAATTTTTACTGTCAAAGAAACAAAACAATCTTCACTATTTACATGCAACAGTAACTACTAGTTCTTTTCTCTCAGATATAAAAACCAAGTTGGCAGTTTATAGAGGTTACAGAGCTGAATAACCGAGATCTTACCTGAAGAATCGTGGTTTGTATACTCATAAAGTTTTCCCCATGTCCCATTCGTTTCCTTCCATATAATGACTCTTCTATCATAACCACATGATGCCAGCAAGTTTCCGTACATCGGGTGTGCCCATGCTAACTGCCATACTGGTCCTTCATGTCTATAAACAGATGGTAGTAGGTTCTCATACATAGAGCTAGCACACTTAATTACCATGACAATTAAGACAATAAAAGAATCATACACAAAGATGAGGTTTTATTAAACAAGATTGTAGAGAAAAAACTCACCTTGGCTTGTGAAAGAGAGCCAACACTAGTGTTCAGGAAAAAAAACAAATAAAATCCAACTTTTAGACAGTCTGTTTCATTTACAAATATTAGGCAGTTTCAAGTGCGAACACAGATAATTTGTTTTTAAATGTGAAATAGTTTCATATGAGAATAAAATACTTCCTGTTTTGCTTTGTATATTTGATACAGTTTCATGTGAGAAGATCAATACATTGTAATTATAGTTTCATTTTGCAAATATGCTAGCTTGGATGAAATTGTCTAACGATTTTTTAGAAGTTCAAACTGTGCAAAAGATATTGAATAGACTTAAGACTGTTTGATAACTTTTGTAATTCTTAACATATTCCATGTGCCTCTTTGATTTACAAAACATTTTTTTCACTTACCCACGTAAATCAGCGATTAGTGTCTGCTGTCCTCCTTTAACATCAAATATTTTTATGGATGTATCTGACGAACAAGTTGCCAGTTTTATGCCATAGTAATCTAACTGTGCATCATGCTGAAATTAGCATCAATAATAAAAACCTTATAAATAAAAGACAGTATGTATTATATAAAGACAAACAAGAATTTTTTTTAAAAAAATTACTTCTCATTAGAATCAATGAGTTATTTAGCAGAGAGAAATAAGTTGAGTAATAGTGTTTAATGTCCCAGTCAAGAATATTTCACTTATTTACAAATGTCACACGCTAAAGTTGAAAATGCAGAAATTTTGCCTGTGCATTGCGCTGATGGCGTTATACAGCATGGTTCTTTATCGTGCCATGCCTACTGTGGCATGAGACCTCATTTATTTTAAGTTCCCATCTGAAAAAAAAAACAGTGACATTAATTTCATAATGCTGAGCTCTTGACAAAAGAACAGTCATTACCCACTTTCAAGACTTGGGTTAGACCCAGTCCGGGTTTGAACCCACAGCCTCCCACTTATGAAGCAAGCCACTCAACAGAGAATGAACACAATGACACTTATCTAAAATAAAAATCAATAGTGATTTTTAAATAAATGTACCATAATGATAAATCAGTCTTTAGTCTTGCACAAAAGTTAATAACAATCACAAATTATAGGTTGGGTAGTTAAATGTTGTTTTATGTCGCATAAGCAATTTCAAGACTTATTCTCAAGGATTGAAATCAATACAAATTCATGTGGTGGGTTTTTCTTTATTACTGGTATTTTGTTTTCAGAAAAACTGGTATTAAATGAATTAGGTACACAGGACAACATTTAGTTAAGTTTTTAAGTTAATAACAATACAAGTAAAAAATAAATGTCTCCAGGAGCAGAGAAGAAATACATCTACAATGCAAAGAATCATAGTATATCTAAGCAAATGTTTATATTTGCGAAAGTTAGTTTTGTATACTTACAATCATATCTTCATGTGCTGTGTCAATTGAATTAATTACAGATACCTGTTGAACAGAAAAAAAAATTATACAATTATTTCCAATTAACTGTAGATCTATAATATATCCATTTTCAACTAAACACATGCACATTTAGGAAAACCTGTAAAATAATTAGGTAGAATAACTTTTGATTTAGTTACCATGGTAGTCCTAAGCACAAGCTAACAAGACAACAAGCATTTCACTGTCTAGATTTGAATCCCCACTCAGAAACAGGAACTTTAAGCAAAAACAACAACAAACAAACCCTGTCCACATAATATCTTAATATCTATACTATTTGTATATTACATTGACTTTTCACCCACTGATTTAAACATTTTGTACAATGTCTTAAAGGAGTTATTTTTAAGTTCTATACAGATATCATAAAATCATTACAGATGTATTAATCCTGGTGTTACTAGTTGGCAACAGATCACAAATGATCACTAAAATGGATTTTATATGTATATAGGATTGTCAGATATATGTTAAGATTTTTAAGTCTTGAAGTTAATATATGCATATCACAAAATCATTAAAGATGTATTTATCCTGTACCCTCACTTAGACCTGAAATACATGGCTCAAAACAGCTTAAACGGCAACATCAGTATAATATACGCTGTTTGGTGCCATGTATTTCAGTCCTATCCCCTCACTGTTCCAAATACCACCAGACCATTTATACAAGACAGCTATTTAAGTAGATTGGCCAAACAAATTCACTTCCTTATATTAGTCTACTCAGAGTACTCTCGTTAAAATGAAAAAAGAAAGAAATGAACTTAAAATGCAGATAGATAATACTTTAATACCTAGAGTTTTTAAGAAATAACGTACTATTTTTTTCCAGTACTGAAACAAAAAAGTTAACTTAACCAAAATACATTGACTTTTCTTGGTACAGATGATGTTTTCGAATCCTGCTCAGTGCTGGCATTAAATTAGCACTTTTGAATTTACAAAAAAAAAAAAAAAAAACTCACCCCCCCCCCCCCCCTTCGAAATTGAAGTACAAATATTTTCTTTCAAAAAATTATAATATGTTCGACTCTTTGTGTTATGTTACATTACCATGATTGAAGTTAAGAATGATTCTCTTCTGTGAAAAAAATCTGCTTTTTGACCACTGAAATTAAACGTCAAATCAGACAACCTGCCGGTTGTATATGATGTTTTTACGAACGTGGCATTTACTTCCGGTTACTTACCGCGGAAGTTCTGGTTTTGTTGGAGCACCATTATTTATTATTAATATTAATAAGCGGCTTCAGCCACATAGTTATTGTAAAACTTTAAATGAAATCTTTTTTTTTTAATTATGCTATTATTGACATATATTTGACAGCGACATACTCCAGATAACGACCAATATAGTCCGACAAGCGGCATTTATTTATTTATTTATTTATTTTTTTTTTTTCGCTGTTAAAATTTATCGAAGTTATCGTAATATATAATTGTTTCCTTTATTATTCAATAAAACACATACGTATCTGTTTCATTTACGGACCAGAACATACAAGTCCCGGGTACCGGGTCTTTTGGACAACAAACATATCGTAGCTTTTGGGAAGTTTCTAGAACACAGTGGGTTGCAAAATCATCAGTTTGTGCCGGATGCTTGGTGTTGTTTCTCGGAATTGGAATTTGGCGGGTCTTTTTAAGGTTGGAACATATACATAATTAAGGATCATACAGCGAATTTTATGGGTTTTTTTCTTTTTTTCTTTTAATTTTTTTATTTCTTTCTTTTTGAGTTGGAACATAGCAGGTCTTTAAGATTTTCAAAATAAAGTAATTATAGGCTTGGCCCCGGCTTCAAAATCATTCCTTAACTAAGATTTTCCTTAACTTAAATCTGTCAAATTGGAAATCTTCATAATTTTTTTAATTGTTTAGAAATACAGACATTTAAGGTGTTATTTTGAAGATCACTTCAAACTGGAAAAACCTATATTTAGCTATATCACAATTGTTTATTTGTAATTCAAAAAGAGATCGCTAAAATTTGCTAAATTTAAAATATGGTAAATCTTAGTTAATGAATGAGTGTGAAACCTGAGCCTGTAGTTATATAGATTTTTTTTATAATAGTGGATCATAAGCACAGCAAGTTTTAAGAGTTTCAAGTTGGTTTTGTTTAAATAAAGCAGGTATTGAAGTTTGGAACATAGCCTGAGTAGTTATCGAATGTGGAATCATAAAGCGAGTTTAACTGTTGGGTTTTTTTTGTGGAATTAGAATAAAACGGGTCTTTGACGTTTTGAATATTAATCAGTTTTTAGGTAGTTATCCAAGTTGAAACAGGATCAACACCGATTTTTTCCCCCTGGAATTACGGGCATTTGAGGTTTGGAACATGTAGAGGTTTAGAGAAAGTTAATCGAATTTGCACGCAATGAACTAAACAGCGAGTTGGTAATTTGGTATTTGAATCAAGAAATATTGAAAGCTTATTATAATATATTGGTAATAGGCTTGAAGTGGTTTTGTGGAACAGGCGGGTCTTTAGAACATTCACTGGGTATTTGTAAGTAAAAATTGGTATTTGAGGTTTGGAACTTATAGTTTTGAGGAAGATACAGCTGATTTTAAATTGGTTTTGTTGAACTGTAATAAATCAGTCTGAGATCTTTAAAGTTTGGAACATAAAGTAGTTTTGACAGAATTCAGATGATAGTGGATCATACAGCGAGTTTTAAATTGGTTTTATTGAATTAAAATAAACAAGTTTTTCGGACTTTGATCACAAGTAGTTTTGATGTAGTTAGCTGATGAATCATCGACGAGTTTTAAAGTTTTTGTGGATTTGAAATATAGCTGGTCTTTGAGAATGAAAGGAGCATAGAATGAGCTTTTACGTTCGGAACATGCAGTAGGTTTAAAGTGTTTTTCAGACTTGAGTATAGGAGAGTTTTCGTGTTTGGAATACGAATGTCTTTGGAGTTTGTGCATAGAGAGGACTTTGAGGTAAAATTTGGCTTTTGTCTTTTTGTAACTACTCTGCAACATGATAAGGAAGAAGTTTTGTTTTTTTGTCAAATATTTGAGGAAGATTTGACTTGTATCCTCACATAATCAACATAAATCTAATGGACTATCAAGATTATTATTGCTCAAGCCAATTTTGTACTTCTGACAAAAGTTAAAGATAAACAAGAATTTGAAACATATATTTTCTTCAGATATTGGCATGCTAAAGTGTTGTAATATAACTTCGCATCAGCTACACATCACGATAAGAGCAAGGTTATTAGCTCTATTAATCTAAGAACAAGTTCATGTATGCCTTCGATGTGCATGTGTGTTTTATGATAAGCCCCAAGGTACCCGTGGATCAGCCGTGTACTAGCGTGCACTAAGGTCGACTTCTTTATAAGGTGCTAGCTCACCGAGTCAGTATACGATACTCCCCAGTCAACACTATTTCCTCTTATGGCCGAGGAGGAAGCGAAAAAGCTTTTTTTCAAACTTTACAGGCTTATGCAAGACCTTCCCGGGTTTTGAACCGACCTCAAAGTAAACGCTCTATAACTACGTCGCCGAGGCAGTCTTTACATGCTACAACATGTTTGGTTCTCATGTAGAAGCAAATACTAGTAAAAGAGCGTAATTGAAACCTGCATTTTGTACTGTTGACTTACCAAGTGGACAACTCCAATAAAATATATGAAACGCCTAGTGTTAATTCTGAAATGTCCATTTTCAAGTTGACAAATTCATTTTTATTCTTATGAAACCATCCTAATTCCTTTCTTGTTACCCAACTCTAAGGTGCAAAATGTTAAATATCAGACGTTTGTTTTCAAGGTTGCATATGTAGAAACTACCAATAGTTTCTAAAAACAATAAAAAAACCATTTTAATGTTGTCAAGTCTATCCACAGTAGAACCTTGATTCTTGCCATCAGTTAATAAGTCAGATATTGGTGAAAAATGGAGAGAAGCATTCAAGTAAAAACACAGAAAATAGATCTTGGAATTTCAAAAGCATGGTGAAAATGCGGGTTTATAAATTCATCCAGGGAAATTTAAATGATTGTCATACTTGCTATTGTTGTAATGTTGTTTAAGTTTGCACCAGCAATTTTCAGCTACTTGCAACAAGAGCAAGGTTAAATTTATCTATATGGATTTATCTAAGAACAAGTTTGTGTATGTAATAGATGTGTAAGTTTGTATTATGGTCTGCTATGAAGAAGTGCACACTCAGGGTGACTGTTTGGTTAGGTGCTAGCTCACCCAGTCAGATTGCCTCAGACAAGCATCCCTTCAGTCTATTAGCCTGACACTGGGTGAACCTGTGTATACTCTGTCATCCTAAAGCAAAGAGCCAGATGGGGAAGCAATATCTCAAAATTTAAAACAAGAGGCCCATGGGCCTTAACGCTCACCTGAAGATATGTCTAATATTGTTTGCAAAGTGCAATAGACAATATATTAAGTACAGAAACTTTAAAAGTTTTCTCAAGTTAAGAACTCCCACAAAACTTAATCAGAAATATATCCACTAACTTTCATTTATAAATACCTTATAAAATATGCATGAAGTAACTGTAGTGCAATCATTAATCAATTTCAGTATAATTATGCAGCTATGTCCTTGACCTTTGAACATATATGACTTCAAACCATATATGATTGTGATGTCAATGCCTACAATATTCTAATATACATGCCTATGCATGAAATTAATAGCTTTCAAGATAAGTTATAATTTTAGTATTCCTATGTTGATATGACCTTGACCTTTCAACATATGACCTTGAACCATATATCAAAATAATCGTCATGTCAATACATACAATAGTCTAATATACATGCCTATACAAAAAGTTGATAGTTTTCAAGATAATTAGCAATTTAAGTATTCTTCTGCAGCTGTGACCTTGACCTTTCAATATATGACCTAAAACCATATATCAAAATGATCGTTGTTGCAAAACCTACAATATTCTAATATATATGCCTATACAAAAAGTTAATAGTTTTCAAGATAATTAGCAAGATCAGTCTTCTTTTGCAGCTGTGACCTTGAACTTTCAACATATGACCTTAAACCATATATCAAAAGGATTGTCATGTCAATACATACAATAGTCGAATATACATGCCTATACAAAAAGTTAATAGTTTTCAAGATAATTAGCAATTTAAGTATTCTTCTGCAGCTGTGACCTTGACCTTTCAACTTATGACCTTGAACCATATATCAAAATGATCATTGTTGCAATACCTACAATATTCAAATATACATACCTAGGCTTCTTTTGCAGCTGTGACCTTGACCTTTCAACATATGACCTTTAACCATACATCAAAATGTTTCTCATGTCAATACCTACAATAGTCCATTATACATGCCTATACAAAAAGTTAATATTTTTCAAGAGAATTAGCAATTTAAGTCTTCTTTTGCATATGTGACCTTGACCTTTCAACATATGACCTTGAACCATATATCAAAATGATCGTTGATGCAATACCTACAATATTCTAATATACATGCCTATACAAAAAGTTAATAGTTTTCAAGATAATTGGCAATTTAAGTCTTCTTTTGCAGCTGTGACCTTGACCTTTCAACATATAACCTTGAACTATACATCAAAATGATTGTCATGTCAATACCTACAATATTCTAATATACATACCTATTCAAAAAGTTGATAGTTTTGAAGATAGAGTGACAAATATATAATTTCTAGCAATTTCCCCACTCAGTGCCTTACAATTTCCCCATTTTAGGCCCCATGGCTATCATTTGTGCAAATCTGAAAATAGATGACCTAAGGATGTTATAAATGAAATAACTAAGGTATATCTCTTGTAGATTAGGAGGATAAGATTTTTAAAGTTTTTTACTATTTCCCCCCTTGTGGGGCCCCAAGGGGACATAACTCCTTCATTTGTGCAAATCTGAAAGGGCTTCACCCAGGCATGATGGTTACCAAGTTTCATTAAATTTGGCCTGGTGGTTTTGGAGGAGAAGATTAAAATGTAAAAAGTTTACGCACGACGCACGACGGACGACGCACGACGGACGGAGATGGATAGCAATAGCTCAGGTGAGCTAATAATATGTTTGATCTTGCCAGGTTTGCAACCAGGACCTCCAGTTCTCAAGGCAAATGCCCTATCACTGTGTCAACAAGATGGTATATGGGGGATGTGTGAGAAACTATGCAATTGTCTACATATTCTATACATTGCAATACTCAACAAAATAAAAAAAAATAAAATAAAATAAATTAAATTAAATAGAAAATAATTATAAAAATTATATTAAAAAAAAAATAACTTAAAAAAAAAAATAATTTAAATAAATAAATCAATGAATGAATAAATAATAAGTAAACAATTTTGTTTATTTTGTAATTCTTTTTTTTATTGGGACTAAACAGCAGAGTTCAAATTAATCAGAGAATAAATCACAACTAGCTAAATGGTTCCCACAACTGTGACCTCTTAATAAGTTTATCAGAGTAATAATACAGCTTCACCTTCTCTATTCATGTTTGAGTACAGAAAAAAAACTTCATTATAAATAGATGCAGTTAATTGCTTATAAAAATCTTAAAAATTGCCAAACATGAATAAATAATTTTTGCAGCAACTTGTACATGTCGAGTTATTTTATTTTTTTATAATTTTCAATAAATCCAAATATGAACAAGGTATAAAATTTTATTTACAACAAATGATGTTAAAACTAAATCAAGTACAGCCAAACCTGTCTATCAAGACCACCAATGGAAATCAGTAAAAGTGGTCTTTAAGGACAGGTGGCCTTTATATATCTGTTCAAATAATATGAGAAACAGGTGTAGAATTTTATCGGCCCTTTTAATCAGGTGGCTCTTATGGAGAGGTGTCCTTTAAGGTCCTTTAATTATTACTGTATTGCTGTCACCAATCATTGTTCAGAAACTTTGTTTCAATAATGAATTGAAATACATGTTGTATTGTTGCAAGTTAATATGTTGTAACTGGTCAATACATGCATAGAATACATGTCCAGATTTAATTACATTTTAAATTAATTAAATACTGATATAGAAAATTTCAAAAAATGTTAAAAATAACCAGAATAAACCCAGCTTTTGTATTTGTCATGGCTCAAATGTTTATTAAAAATAAGCTGCTGATAATGAAATAAGAGGTATTGTGAGAAAAACAATATATTATGCACATGAAAGTTTGTTCACATAAAGCAGATTTAACATCCATGACTGTATTTTTTAACACAGTTAACATCAGTTACTATATTTCTCAACAAAATGTAATTTAATAATATTGCATTCTTTAGTTAATTTTCCTAAAATGGAAAAAAAATTTAAATGTTATTAAAGATAAAAATTATTACAAGTAAATGAGCCCACATTGTTGCAAACCACAGTTTTGAATCTGCATGCTTCTAATAGAGAGAATCGATGTGAATCGCCTGTGGGTCATGGACGATGATGAAGCTATTATTGTGTAAATGATTTGACCATGTAGTAATAACATTTTAACATTCTACACTTCAAAATAAAAACCAAATCAGAAGTACACACTTTTAGCAGATATTAAAATGCAAAATTGCATTCATTTGTAAATTCCAACTTGCATTTATATAAATATATTAGTCAAAGGTTGATTATGATATTGCACCATTCATCAAATGACATAATCAAAAAAAAAAAAAAAAAAAAAAACAATACAAGTATTGTCATTTTCACATTATTCACATACTCACATTATCACACTTTCTGATGATGGTCAGTGCAGACACAAATGAAATATTCTGAACACAAAAATTCCTGATTTAAAGTCATCAATCCATTTCATAATAAAATGCTGGTTCTGAAAACAGAGAGTCTTAGAAGTAGATGTGTAACAGAAAATATATTATAATTTGAATTGAATTTATTTGAATCCATAGAATATGGCTCAAATGACGAATGCAAATATAACTTGCATAATTTTTACAAAGCAGTTGAAAGTTTAAGAAAAATATACAAAAAAAAAAAGCTTTATATATGAATTATCTATAAAAGAAGGCAATGGACCGACAAAAATATAAATATATAGACTATGTAGAGCACAATAAAATAAAAAAACATAAATACTGCAGAACTGTTGTATCTATACAACTGAGAATGACAAAACTAAGACGACTACATGCAGCATGACTATCAAAATCTTTTGTATTAAAAACAAGGCATAAACCATTACAAAACTCTGACGGAAAACAAAAAGGCGTTAAAAACAAATGGTACTGAACAAAAATTTTCAACTTGATAAAATTAAAATTCATTAATATCACATTTTATATTCAGAAATAAGAAGTTAATGTGGCAAAATAATTTAATAGATCTATATAGACAAAATTTTCAAACGAATTTTCAAAAATATACATGTATTTGAATTTAGGTGGTAAGAGACACTATCAACTTTAAGCTTACACTATAGACTAACTCAGCCTCAGAGACCCTAATGAAAATAGGGGTTAATGAAGTAGTAAATAGCAGGACACAAGCATTGTCATTTGGATATCAAGAATAATTCATATAGCCCCTTTTTTTTTAAATAGGGATGTAATGGAAAATCTCTGACATGAATCACTCTAGTGAAAAAAAAAAAAACCTTGTTACCAGAGCTGAGTTTATCATCTATGTAGATACAGGTCCACTAATAATGTGTTTAATATAAGGTAATGCCATTAGAACAATTATCACATAAATCAACAAAAATTACAAAATATATAAATTATATTATACAAAATATACACCAAACAGATTAAAACATGATGAAGAGAGGTGAAATGAAGAAATTAATGCCTCAGTCAAGACTCTTTACTTACATGTATATTTAGAAGGTGAGTTTAAGGAGAAAGCTTGAATACCCAAAGAAAAGCATAGACTGAAAAACATTTTCACCCTAGGTTCTACATGAGTGGGATTCCAACTGAAATAGAGGGGCTTTAGATATCCAAATGTAAAGTTACAGTATACTAAAGGACAGCCGAGATCCACATTAATTATCCATATTTAGTAATATGGATCACCATCCTATATTGATGATAAAGGGGAAAAAAATCTAGAAAATGCTAAACAAAAAGCTGAATGATAAAGACACAAGATAACTAACAACTTTGTATTCTCTCAGCTCAATTGTAACAGAATGACAAAAAAAAAAAAAATAAATAAATAAAAAAAGGAAGAAAAAAGGAAATATTATGGTAGAATGAACAGCTACAAGAGAGCATGGCAGAAAATTATGAACCATGGCACTAAAACATTTCTTTTGTTTGAATGAAAATGTAACAATGACTAGGGAGTGGATAAATCCAACCCACCAACCCCCCCAAAGGAATATAAAATTGACAGATGGTTGTAAATTAAGAGTTTACATAAAAACTGGAGTCAGAAAATTCATTTCCAAGATTAAGGAAACTCACTAAATGAAATTAGAATAGAAATTTATTTGAAACAATTAATCCAAATATTTGAAAATTGGGATAATGTCATTTATTATGAATCCAAATATTTGAAAATTGGGATAATGTCATTTATTATGAATCCAAATATTTGAAAATTGGGATAATGTCATTTATTATGAATCCAAATATTTGAAAATAGGGATAATGTCATTTATTATGAATCCAAATATTTGAAAATTGGGATAATGTCATTTATTATGAATCTAAATAATTGAAAATTGGGATAATGTCATTTATTGTAATGTCATACATGTACATGTATTTGATAATGGGGTAATGGAAATGATACTGTCATGAAACAAATTCCTTTCAGATTTCTGGACTCTGAAGGTATTACATGTATTACAAGTATCCTATAACTTTGATCACTATTGGCTGTTGTATATTTCTTTTAAAAAAAAAGAAAAAATGTTTTAAAAGTACATGTATATTAATGATACATGTAATCTTTGTGAAAAACTATAGATTCTAGGTTACATAAGATATTTAACATGCAGATAAATAAATAAAACAAAACTTATTTTTTCACAATGACTTCACTGACAATGCTCTTTTTGTCATAAAAATATTTTCAAGACTTCAAGAGCCTAAATTGACTTCACAAATTTGTCATTCTTGTCTCAGAATATTTTCATGCGAACAAAAATGTGTATTCCAACAGTTAACCATTATGTTTTTACAAATTAAAACAAGAATGCATGCTATTACACAAAACTATGATAAAAATTACAAATGCTGAACATAAACACAAAATTTATAATAAATATTCATCTAGTTCCTTGGTTTAAACCCCCCCCCCCCCCCCAAAAAAAAAAAAAAAAATAAATAAATAAATAAATAAAAGAATCTTTGAAATTCATTTAAAAATTTTAAATACCTTTATCTCTATTAAAAATTTCATGTTAAAAATTTCATTATCTTATATAAAAATATTTATTATTAATACCTTATTATTACAGTATTATCTTGGATAGATTACTTCATTAAAGAAATTACAAGTAATAATCTGAAGATAAATAATTTTATAACAGAAAAATAATTTCATTACAAAATTATATATCCAAGATAAATAATTTCAAAAATAATAAAAAAAATAAAAATAAAAATAAAAATAAAAAATTATAATAAATAATAATAATAATAAACAAATACCGTCCTCAGATTAATAATTTCATTACAGAATTCAAAATCAGAGATAAAAAATTCTATTTAAAAATTCAAATATCTTGGATTAAAAATTTAATTACAAATTTGAAATATCTGAGAAAAATGATTTCATTACAAAATCTGAATACTTCAGATGAATAATTTTCTCCTATAATCAAGAAAGACCTTTGAGTATCAAGGACAAAATATTAACATTCACTTTAACTTTGTAAAAAAGATAACTTTCATAACTTGCATACATTACTTAATGCAAAACATTTAAAACTGCTTTATGCCATGTAAAAGGCCATCTTAAAATTCATTTATAGAATGCATCTAATTTTAAATTACCAAGTACTTGTTATTTTGAAGTTAGTTAAATGTACATTTATTTTAAAATATGAATTGGAAATTTAGACATATGCAATGTTCTCTGTCTGTCAATACCCAACAAATGATACCAATAATGATAAAAGACAATTCTTTAAATTAACTTGACCTAATTTGGATTTCATTACAAACCAATTCAAAGCAGGTAGAATTTAAGGTAGCTTCTAGTTCTAGAAACTACCAGCAAAAACTTAATAAATTATAATCAGACATTTATAATAAATGTAACAACATTACAATGTTATCGACTGACCATTATTGACATGTACATATATGCCATAACATTTTCTATAAAGACATTCAAAGAAACATTGTTCAATTTCATTTATGAGCAAATGGTCATATACAGTGTTAAATTCAGAAATAACTATTCTTTTTGAAATTGTTCTCACAATAAAAACTTTGTTTTTCTGAAAAAAAAAAAAATAAAAATAAATAAAATAAATTTTAAAAAAACCTCGCTTAAGGTCAATCTTGAGTACCGGTACTCGAGTACCAGTAAATCCTATTTACCTCTTACTACTTACGTTATTTACAGAAACTTTTTTCTTTTTTTAAAAACTTGACTTAAAAAGTCTTTTAAATTGACACAAAACATGACATCCAATGATAAAAAGTTGTAGCTAATTAGCTTCTTTTTTTTTTTTTTCCCAAGATTTGCTATAATGTCATTTTCTTTTAAGATCTAGGTCAAGATGACCTGATAAACTTCAGCTCTGGATTTAACACTGTCTATAATATCAAATCTTGATGACCTTTAAAGAAAGGTGGTCCTTATAATAAAAATGACCTGTCAGACATTTATTTGGTTGTTTGAAAGCACAAAATGCAACAATTATGAAAGATATGCTGAAAATATCACAATTTGCAGTAAAAAATAATTTCATTTGGTTTATAAAAGCTCTTATTAAACAGTACTTGTATCCACTAAATTTTTAAGACTTCTTTGCATGTCCTTGACCTTTGGCAGAAGAAGATGCACCCGTTTCATGGTAACTACACACTATTGCAGAAGAGGTTGGTCCACCTCGTGACAGACCACCAATCACATGCAGTTTGTCATTTTTCATGATATATGCACAAGAACAGTGACTGGTGGGCATACTAGTAACTTCAGTCCATGTATCATTTACCCAATCATAAGCTTCTACTGTAGTATGAGGTGCACCGGAATTACCTAAAAAATTAAAAAAAAAAATTAAATCTATAAATTGTATTATTGTTAAACTTTTAACATTTATCACAATAGTATCAGGTGCACCTGTATTACCGTTACCTAAAAAACTTTTTTTTAAATCTATAATTTTTTTAATCTATGAATTTTATTATTCTGAAACTTTAACATGTTTTTTTAATAGTATAAGGTGCACCTGAATAACCTAAAAAATAATTTTAAATAATTTAAAAAAAATTAAAAAATAAATGTCTAAATTTGACCACTTTAATTCTTCAAATGAAAGATATCTGACAAGAGCAAAATGTTTACATAAATTACATTAATTAAACCAGTTGATTAATAAAATACTGACCCACCCAAAAATACTATTTCTTAAAGAACTTTCATTTTTCTTCAATTTTTTTAAAGTGCAAAATTATGAAATGAAAATTCATATCTCAAGCCATAAAGATAATGTTTTTTTATATTATTGAGCTTATTTATTATTTAACTTGGTAAAGTTTAAGTACTTTTTGAAATAATGCAATACATAAAAGACAAACTATGTATAAGAGAGAGAGAGAGAGAGAGAGAGAGAGAGAGAGAGAGAGAGAGAGAGTGTGTGTGTGTGTGAACAGGTTTTACTGAGAAAGAATAAAAAAAGTTGACAAAGTATAACCATAGCAGGCTGAGTATAACATTGACCTGACCCAGCTGTTTTCTAACATAACAGAAAATGCATTAATTTTATTACTTTAAAAATATCTCAAGATTTTTAAGAAAAACACTTAGTCAGTGTATAAATTCAAAAACACTGATGTGTTGACATTAGTTTATCTTGTTTTAGATAATGAGGTCAATCTAAAGTACCCTCTTATGAAGGTGTGGTATCATTTAAGAGAGGCCTATTGTGTGACTTTGTCAATTAAAATATAGTTACAGAGGAGTGGAGGAGTAATGGTGTTTTACGCCCCAGTCAAGAATCTTTCACTTATTTCGAGACAGGTCAGTTCTGGAATGGTGGAAGGAAACCAGAGTGTCCGAAGAAAAACCACCGACCTTCGGCAAGCGAACTGACAAACTTTCTCACACTAGGATCTGTCCCGAATGGGATTCGAACCCAGTGAGAGGCACTGTGATCCAGTAAACGCGTGCTTGAGATCACTCGGCCACCAGTGGCCCCAAAATAAAAAAATATGATTACAGTATGTCTAATCAATTATTTTCATAAAACAACAGGTTCTTCATCTTAAATTTCCATAACAATGTGAAATCTGATATTTTACTCTAAGTGGTCTTGATATCTTTTGATACTGTGTTGTTTTTTATCATTATATCTTTTAATTTGTTTTTGCATGTTGTGTTTGTTTTCTTCAAGTACATGGAGATGCTTTCATATTTTATCAAACTCATATTATTTGAACATCATATATAGTAGATGAATGCTGTTTTATGTCACATCAACAATTTTCACTATTTTTTCTTCTTCTTCTTGTAATGTTGATTAACTTTGCACCAGCAATTTTTCAGCTATTCGCAATGAGAGCAAGTTTATTAATCTCTATGGATTAATCCTAAGAACAAGTTTTTGTATGCATGTGATTTTTGGGTGTGTATTTTGGTCTACTTTGTACTAGCGTGCATGTAGGGCAACTTTTTGGTAAAGTGCAGCACTGCTAACTCACTGAGTCAGTATGCCACAGACAAGCATACCACTCCCCCAGTCCATTATCCTGGCACCAGGTCATCCAGTCGATACCCTATTGTGCTAATGCAAAGCGCCAAACAAGGAAGCAATATCTCAAATTTTAAAGTCTTACACATGACCCTGGCTGGGTTTTAAACCCACAACCTCCCACTTTTTAGGCAGATGCTTTACCACTTAGCCACCAAGGGGGTAATACTTTTTCCTCAATGATTACGTCTAAAAACAAGTTCATGTTCATATATGCACACTCATAGCAACCATCAAAGTGCATGTAAATTTGCCCAAAATGATGCGGATAAATATTGTAGATCATTCAGTCCATTATTAAAGGTACCAAGCAATAAATTAGAACCTACAACAGGAAAAAAAACCTTCTCATTTGCAAACAAAACCAAGAGAGGTGAGATGTCTTGAGTTTGAAGGCTAAACCAGTCAACCACCGTAGCACCCATCACTAAAATCAAGAAAGATGTTCAATGTTGTATTAAACAACGATGCTTCATTGCAGAATGGTCTAAATGACACACATAAAGATCACAGAATTTTCATCTGCCTAGGTTCAAACCCCACTCAGGGAGATCCTTAGTGTGACTTTCTATGGGCTCTCCACTTTCCTCCACCATCCCAGAACTTACTGTCACAATACGAGTTAAAACCTCTTGACTGGGGTGTAAAACATCCTTCCTCACCCAATCATTAACATAAGGCATGTTGATGAAGACCTGTAGGTAACTTAAATGACAAGCTATATCTGAGCGCAAGATTTTAACTCCATTAGATAGGAGATTTTGGTTTAGACAGGTAAATACAGTCAAACCTGCCTAAAGGCCACTTCTGTATAAGACCACTTGCTTAAAGGGCCAATAAAATTTTTACCCAGCTGCTCTTTATTCATATTATTTGAACTTGTATATAAAGCCACCTGTCCATAAGGCCACTTTTACTGATTCTCATAGGTGGCCTTTATAGACAGGTACGACTGTACACATATATGTATCTGACCTATACCTAATCCTCCTGCACATATAATTCTTTCACCTAGAGTACCAATTGCAAAATCCCCTCTTTTTGTTGGCATCTTAGCAGCTTCTGTCCACTCTCCTAAATAAACAAAACATATTTTCATATAAAGAATTCAAATAATAGGACCATTAAACATGCAGCTCACCTGGAAACACTTTTTAACAATGGTATAAGAAAGCACTTAACTAACACAACCAAATATACATGTAGTAAATTAATTAATTGTATAAAATATGACAAACCTTATTTTTATATTTCTACAAAGATCATTTAGTTACATTTATTTTCAGTTGTTTGCATCATTTGCATATCCAAAAATCAGGTAAAGACAGAGGGAGGAGAGGAGGTTTCAGGTCCAAAAAATTAGTTGGTATAAAAGTAAGTGTTTAATGAAAGGGAGTCAGGGACAGATTATGCTTATTGGTAATCAGGTACATTGGGTAATTACAGGTAAATATAAATCACACAGACTGTGTATGATCAAGTTTGATGTTGTTGCGAGCATTTTTGTCTTAATATATGATAAAAAAGAGCCAGAGTTTGACTTATACAAAACCATCTCATGATGACTCGGTTTGAATCCCAATTATGGTGGGCAAATACTAGTTCAGAGTGGAGTGGAGTAATGGTGTTTTATGCCCAAGTTAAGAATCCTTCACTTATTTCGAGGCGGTCAGTTCTTGGATGGTGGAGGAAACCGGAGTACCCATGGAAAACCACCGAACTGACAAACTTTCTCGCACTAGGATCTGTCCCGAGTGGGATTCGAACCCAGGCGGTGAGACGCACTGTGATCCTTAAGCACACACTTTTGACCACTCAGCCACCGAGGCCCCTAGTTAGGGAAAGATTGTCAGTTTGCTTTATGAAAGGTTAATGGTGTTTTTTTCCCCCATTTTGTCACTAAGGTTCTATCTATCATCTCTGATCTAACCACTTATATAGTGAAATATTTTTTTTGGTTGTTTTATCGTATTTATAAGCATTATTCTGATATACTGCACTGTTCTTAGTCATTTTCAGATTCATATAACTCTTGAAGTTATAATTATAAAACTTTTTTAACTTCTGAAATTCACCTTTTTCTGTGTCAAACTTGTCACAACTATCTGAAAATCCTAGTGTGGCCGGCTGCTGTAGTCCTCCTACATGGAAGATATACTTATCTGCTGTGGCATTCATGGCGAAAACTCGTTTACTGGGAATATCTGGTAGCTTGGTCCATTTATCAGACTCAAAATCATAACATTCACATGCTAAACAGGGAATTTTTCCTTGCCGGCCACCTGTCAAAGTTAAAAAACAAAATTACAACAATAAATACATTAATACATACAACCAGTTCCAGGTAAATCAATTAAGATTATTAATACATATACTGAATTTGCTAACATAACTGCTAATTAATACACAGACTAAATTTGCACAAACAATTGCATAGATATGCCCATCAAAAATGGTAGTTTTATAAGTGGTTTCAAAATGTTTTTTTAAAACAAATTTTTCCTTATTATCATGTCCCTTTGTTGAAAAGGTATAACAATTAAGATAATTACCAGTAATACATGTATTAAGTTTGCTAACATAGCTGCTAATTAATATCAAACTAAATTTGCAAACATAATTGCATAGATGATGCCCATTAACAATAGGAGTTTTTAAGTGGTTTAAAAAAAATAATTTTTTTTGAAACTTTTTCTTGTTACCGGTATGTCCCTTTGTTGATGGCATATTCTTGGTTGATCTGGCAGTTGCAAAGTACAAGCTTTTCAGCAACTTTCATCTTCAAAGAACAAGATGCTAACCAAGGCATTATTTATTTCTCTCGATAAAGAGACTCAAATTGAAATACTAAATCCATCAAACTGTGAGTAAACTGTTCATGTATATGCAAATGTCTCCAGCCTGCTTAATACTAGTGTAGTGGACCCAAGCCAGAATTATTAACTAGTTAATGAGGGGCATACTTTACCCATCTCTACCACAACTTGTAAGTAGAAAAACTATATTATCTAAACCATATATATATACCAAATACATGTATATACTTACCTACTACATATAATTTATTATCTATAATTGTAGAATAAGCAGCATATCTAGGTGTAGGCATGGGTGAATATGATTTCCATTTATTATTTTCTAGGTCAAAACTAATTAGTGAAGACTGAGGGTTTGTATCATCTGCCATTCCACCAGCTAAATATATAATATTATCTACAAATGGAACAATAGAACAAAGAAATAAAATGTCATAAAAACAAACAATATCATGCACAAGAATGTCATATATATATATATATTTATATATATATATATATATAATATATATATATATATATATATATATATATATATATATATATATATATATATATGTGTGTGTGTGTGTGTGTGTGTGTGTGTGTGTGTGTGTGTGTGTGTGTGTGTGTGTGTGTGTGTTTGTGTGTGTGTGTGTGAATTCACATGAAGAACTTAGAATTTATAGGAGAAAATGATAATGGTACTAAAATGCATGATCAAATCTATACAATTCAATACATCCTGTTGTTTAAGGTTTTATCACATACCCATTGAATCTTACTATAGCGATACATTACATTTTCTGGTTGTGTGATACAATGGTCCATATCGCACGTGCGATACAATACTTTGTATCACCACAGTAGCTGGGAACTACTTTAAGGGGAATTCCCTCTTGGGACAACAATAACATTACATCATGAATATGTGAGAACTTTTCCTATCATTCAGTTGAGAGAATTTTGTCAAGTTAAGAGAATCCCGTACGATGTTAACAAATTTTGATAAATCAATGTTTGTTTTTTAAGATTTAACCGGTTTTTACGACAGTAGTAGTAAAATGTCAACAAATGATGTTTAAACAAACAATTATCTGTTGTATTTAATTACTTTTTTGCAGATTTTTTAACATTTTTCCAGTCAGATAAAAAATCAATATAAAAAACTAATTTTGAATTTAGTGGCAGAATAAGTTAGAAGGAAAGCTTTGCATTCAGTTTGGTAGGGTATCAGGGTTAGCTCTGCCATTCGCCAATTTAGCCAATTGCTAATTTTTATGAATTCTGGCTCCAAATAATAGCTTTTGGCTAATATTTTTGCTCTAAAGTTTTTATTAAATTTCCATATGAGGCAGATGAAAAACACTGACTTTTTATTTTTATTTTTTAAGTATGAAAAAGTAATTGCTGATAATCAATAACAATTTATACAGCAGATTAGAACTACATTTTTGTCACTTTTCTTAGTTTTTCTGGCTCCTTAACATACAAATTGGCTCCTAAATTTTAACATCAGCTAAAGACTTGGTTCAAATCTTTTAAGAGCCAGAGCTAACCCTGGGTATGTAATGAAAACAAAACGACATACGTGTGGTTTTGCATATGTATCAGCATGTGTTATGGTTTGTCTTGTACTAAGGCACAATCGGCTGTCATTTGAGTCAAACAAGTTGCAACTTCCCAAAGACATATTACCAGTATCCTGACAATGGGTGAACCAGTTAATATTTTGTTTTCTTAACACAGAGTACTAACCAAGGAAGCAGTATCTCAAATTTTAAAGTCTTATGTATAACCCTACCACATTAAAAATATAAAATTGAATATAGGAAAACCTGCTACAGTGAACACCTCTAAATAAAGGCCATCTTCTTCATATTTTAACCGGTATCAAGTCATTTCAGCACCACTTAAAAAGTCATTTTGGCACCAATTTAAAGTCAATTCGGCACCGACTACGATTTAATTCGGCACAAGAAAAAAAGATTCAATTCGGCACAGAAAAATATTTATGATTTTTTTCAAAAAAATTATTTTAGGTTTTCATGTTTGTGTACAGATTTAATATTTAAAATCTGATTTTTTAATTTAGTAAGTTTAATTACAAGATGTTAAAATTCCAGTTATATATATGTCACAGACCACTAGATCGTGTATAATCATCATATAACCTCCTTTGAAGTCGGGTACCAAAGGCGGCAGAAAGCGATATGGGTCTGAAGAAACCTAATGATGTTGGTACAGGTATTAGGAAGTTTGATAAGAATTTTTTTTGAAGTGTGCAGATCAGGGCTTGTGGAAATTCATTGTACAACATAAGCTGATGATGATGATGATAATGATGATTATTATTATTGTTGTTGTTGTTTTTAGTTGTTAATTACGATCTTCTGTGGTCTTAGTGACCTATTGCCGGTGCCGAATTGACTCGGTACCGAAATGACTTGGTGTCAAAGTAACTTGTCAGGGGCGGAAATGACTCCGTGCCGAAGTGACTAGAATTCATTTTTACCCCCCTACCAAAAAATTTTATACACACATATATATATATATATATATATATATATATATATATATATATATACACCAGTCTGTAAAGTCTGTATTTCTTTGATCTTATGAGTCATATTTATATATAAATTTTATAGTAATATAAATAATATTGATATTATAAATATTTAAAATTTAAAACTTAAAAAAATCTTGAATTTCATCTATAGAACAATACAAATGTTGCAGAAGATAATATATATACATGTACCTGATCAAAGCAATAAAGAAAAAAAAATTAAATTTACCTTTAACAACACAGGATAAACCTAGTAATGGTTTAGTTAACTGTTCTACAACTTTCCATTCCTTTGTTTTAAGATCTAAAGTTTCAACGGCAGAAACAGGTTGTTGCTCCAACCCAACACCGCCTATAACCACAATTTTATCACCAATTACTGCAGCAGCTGGCGAGGCCCTTTTGGTGGGCATATCATTAATCCTATGCCATCTTCTTTTTGCAGGTTCGTAATATTCACATGAACCTATGGGAGTCCCCTTTTCATCACATCCACCAATCACATAAACAAAGTCCTCGTAGATTAGTGGTGTGGCAAAAGCCACCTTGTTGCTCATCTTTTTTAAAGATTCCCATTTAAATGTCCCATTCATCTTTTAAACTATTATGCTAAACCCAAATCAATTTCTGTAAAGAATATAAACAATATTTTGCATGAAAAACAATATTTTAACTGTAACTGTATAGTCATTATATAGATATTGTTTAGGAATGAATCAAACTAGAGGTGACTTGTACTTCAACCTTATCAGGTTTATTAGAGCTTTTTCTACTGCAAGTAATAATTCCCATAACAGTCTTTAAATTGTAACACAAAAGCAGGTTCACAGTTTCTTGTTGCTGATTTGAGTTGGAGTTGGAGCGGAGTGGTGGTCTGGAGTAATGGTGTTTTACACCCCAATCAAGATTTTTTTTTTTACTTATTTCGAGGCGGTCAGTTCTGGAATGTTGGAAGAAACAGGAGTACCCAGAGAAAACCACCGACCTTTGGCAAGCAAACTGACAAACTTTCTCACACTAGGATCTGTCCTGAGTGGGATTCAAACCCTAGTATTTATTAATAAATCATCATGAAAATTGCAGGTGAAGGAGTTCCCATAGTAGGATTGTTAGCTTTAAATTTTCAACAATTTTAGTATTGAAAAAAAAAAAAAAACAAAACAAAACAAACAAACAAAACAAAACAAAACCTTTAAACATACATACTATTTTCTTTATCTACATACATATCAAGATAGTTCCAGTGTCCAAACCACTCACAAATTTCATTTGGGAAGGGGGTTGTTAATTTCAAGTCAATTTTATTTTATTGCCATATAAGTAAATATATATAAACTTTTGACAATTTACAAAGTACATGTTAAGGATTTTTTAAAAAAAATAAATAGATTAAAAAAATAATAATTAAGTAAATAATAAGTAAATAAATAAATAAATAAATAAATAAATAAACCAAAGAACAAAAACAAACCATACAATAATTAGAAATATAATTGAGTAAAAAATACATAGAGTTAAAAAAATATACTAATATTACAACTATCAACTATCAAACAAGGATACATGTATCACAAACAAAAAAGTGAAAAATCAAGACAATCAGGCATCACCTTTAGGTGTTTCTAAATGCATCATAAAGTTAAATTATCCATTTAAAAATTCTTTACTTAATTCACTCCCAAAATTTGTCTTTTATGTCCTGCCTATGATCATATGATCATTAATGGTTGACACAGGAACCAGTTTTCGGACAAAAATCAAATGACCAGTCCTTAAAATCTGGTCATTTTGATCTTACTGTGACCCACAACAAATGGCCATGATCTTATCCAATGAATTACTTCCTGCTTATCATAATGAGCAAATGGATTAGATTAACAAAAGATTAACATATATATCTTACATTTCAGTGTGTTTGTAGTTCAGTGTTTGTTTAATCTTTGGATTATACTTACGTAACTGGAGACTTACAATAGTTTTTACTAGTATGTACATGTAGTACATGTAAATGTAAGTATTTGAAGACCCTGATTAAGGTAAGAAACATGTTAGAGTTTCGCTTGTTAAAATTTGAGTTTCAGCTTGTGACATTTATAGCTAAAATGACTTATATCCATGGTTAGTCAACTATTATTCTTGGGTTGTTGGTCTGATTTTGAGAGACTTATATAGTAATCTTTTGATAAAACTTTGTTACAATTTTTATCACATATACATAAACTATCTTTATGTTTATTTTATGTCATATTGGTACATACATGTTTGCAAAATGAATTGGTGAAATATGGTAAGCACCATTTGCATCCAAAATTGTTATTAATATCTGGACTAGTATCTCCCAAGGCAGACTGGCAAATATATTCATGTTGGCTATTTGTCCCAAATCACAAGTAGGTAATACAAAAAATTTTTCATAAGATTTTGAGAGGCTTGGTCAAATCTAGAATAATCTTCTCAAACTTGACCATGTGTTATCCAAAACTACTTTTATAGTAACATAATAAAGTTTTTTGAACTGAAAGATTTTTATCATCTCTTATAAGAAAAAAAAGTGTACCAGTACATTAAGTTCGTAACTCAATATTTTATGTGCGAAACCTGGTTAGTTGATGAGTAAAAATGACACCTCCTTATTTTATATTTACATATTTATTCAGGTCGTAGATACACAGTTTCCGTATAAAGTATACTTTTATTTGCCACTTTGTACTATATTACACTAGAAAATCATTCTGGCTTTTCTTTTCCTGACAAGCAACATTATTTTTTTAAAAGAATCTAGTATAACTCAAAGTTATACTATCTGCTCTGGTACGTAATATTTTTATATTCAAATGATATTTTCAAAATTATTTATCATATGGGTTGGAAATATTTAAAATTATTGTAGTTACTATTTGATTTTATTCTTAAAATATTATCACTTTGTGTAATTGTAGGCAAATAAAAGTTTACTATATATGTAATCTGTTAGGCAGAGATTGCTCTGTCGTCGAATAAATTTTAATATTTGGATATTGTCGTTAACAACAATAGTTAAAATTTATTCGACTGCAGAGCAATTTCGGCCTAGTAATCTGTGTATCTGAAAACATGTGTAAATATAGAATAAGGAGCTGTCATTATCTTTAATCAGTTTCATGTGAATAGTCAGTACAATTTCAAATCACTTCAAAAGTCTCCATTTTTATTGGATATTGACAAGATGATGATACTTATAATTATGTTTATGTATTACATGATTTCTATTTTTAAAATCATCAGTGACCAGTTCATAAAAAACTAGACCATGTCTTTAAAACCTGAAATATCAGTCTAGCTAGATAAGCCATGCAATATTTTACGGTTGATAAATTCCAAACAAAACTGGTTTCTAAAAGGTTGTGCATGGGCACTGCCCTTAAGCCAAAGAGGAAATAAGATAAATTTATTTCCTGGAGCTTCAAATGCCTGTGTGGTAATAGTGTTGATAGAAACAGGTATGACTGGTACTCATGGTATTATATAAACTCCAGGGTGTAAGTTGGTATCAGACTACACTCGAGTTTTAATAACTGTGGGAGTTATACACATTGTGCGGGAGGGATGCATACTTGCACTGCATGCTATCTCGCCTGGCGATGGATTATGTAATCAAATAAAGTTAGTGTGGGTAAGTGCCCACAAATGTTGCCATCAATAAATTTCAACGTTATATGATACCTGAATTCTAAATTAAAAACTAAAAGTTTATAAATTTCACCTGTTGCGAAGTTGACGATGTTGACAATCACCGGCTAAACAAATTTCCGCAGCGACATCTGCACACAAACTAAGAGTAGATAACTCTGAAATCAAAAGAAGGTGTGTGAGTTTACAGTTTTTGGATTGGACAAAATTTACCTACCTTAATATTTTTATTGGACAATCGTGTCATGCCCAATTCATCGACCAAGGACGAAAAACAACAAGACGAAATTAATATAAACAAATTATTTACACCAAAAAGAAGAATAAATAGATACTGTTTCCTGTTTTTAACCCATTGGTGCTGATCTAAAAAGGTTTGTTTATGCTAAAATATTTTCAGGGTCAAAAACATGTCATTTCACTGAAATTTTTGGGGGAATCCATGCATGACATGTTTTAACGGTATATTGACCTATGTGTCCTGTTGTGGCTACTAGGCCAAATTATGTCTAGACCAAAAGTATGACTACAACGAGTTTGGGAAATTCCTTACTTTATTCAAAGTTGACAGTGTAAAATAAAGTGTTATTTTTCAAAAACATCTTATAAATTAACTTGGAAATGATTGTTATTATGCAAATAACAATAAATAAAGGCCGATAAATAAATTTATGTCAATTTTGCATACATGCTTGGTATTAATGTTAATAGAATCTACATGTACTTAAATCTTTTTAGATTGTCCCAATTTTATTTGAATGGCTATGTATAAATACCTGTTCTTAAAAGACAAACAATTTATTGAATATGAGACTGGCAAAGGACTTGTACCCAGTACAGAAATCATCATATAACTCCTCAATAGATCTATTTAAACTCATTGCCAGTTTTAGATAAATTTAACGCATTCAAGTCAATTCGCCCCACGGTAAATTCAGCCCCTACTTTTAACAACTTCGCCCCCCATGTCAAAATCGCCCCCACTTCGCGCAAATTCGCCCCCACTTTCAACAAATTCACCCCACGTACAAAATCGCCCCCATCAAATTCGCCGCCATTTTTTTCTAAATTTCATTTTGTAATGACTTATGAGTTGATTTATGACGACGTGCTCAAGTAAATTCCCCTGGTACCTGTGCTCTCCATCAGCGACAAAGGTAGTAGGTCTAAATGCAGTAGCTCAGTTGGCAGAGTAATCGCATCGTAAGTGGGAGGTCGTGAGTTGGAACCCAGACAAAGTAAGGTCCAAGACCGCAAAGCACTCAGCATTATGATAGCTGGTGTTGTCTCATTATAAGTGAAATATTTTTGACTTGGGAGTTAAACACCATAACTTAACTCAACTCTAAATACTGGAGGCTACTAGAGGGTAGTGGACGGTAGCAATATTTCACTAGCTATCATCTAGTACCTTCTAATAGTTCCATATATTTGTCCAAGTTGAAACTGTGGACAGTTTGTAGTAAGAGGTAAATAGCAATAATCGTAAAATGACTTTTGATAATCACCATTTCAATATAAATTATTACAGTAATTACAACACACCTGGGCTGTCTTATGTGTGAATTCAGTCAATGCATTATGAATACTCTACATAAATTGCAACACACACAATGCATATTTACAAATAATATGTTAACAGTGTTAATTTGGCATATTCGAGGTAAAATAAATCTAATAATAATAATAAAAAAGTTTTAAAAAAGGTAATATCTCAATAAATTTGGAGGCGAATTTTCAAGAAGTGGGGGTGAATTTTCAAGAAGTGGGGGCGAATTTGAAGGGGGGCGATTTTGACATGGGGGCGAATTTGCAAGAAGTGGGGGCGAATTTGACGGGGGCGAATTTACCGTGGGGGGAATTGACCTGATACCAATTTAACTATGTAAAACACACACACACACACACACACACACACACACACACACACACACACACAAGAGAGAGAGAGAGAGAGAGAGAGAGAGAATTTTATCTAGAAATTTTATCTTTTTTGACCAGTTTAAAAAAATGTTTTTTTAACATACATGTGTCAATATTCATATAGGATTTTAGGTTTCTTTACTTTTGTTAATAATATCATTGGATTTAAATTATTATATTTTATAAAAAGGTCATTCTGATAAATTCAAATTGTAATCAGTGTTAGGGTTCATTTATTTCTGCATTAATGGACTGATATTCATAGACAATAAGACACTTATATATATATATATATATATATATATATATATATATATATATATATATATATATATATATATATATATTATATATATGTATATATATATACTAGTATAAATATATGCTGGCAGATGTTTTGGCTGGATGATGAATAGCACCAATAAAACAATTTTAAACTCAAAGCAACAGAGTGATTATACCATGCTGTACAAAGTCATAATTATGTTTTTATATTGTCAACAATTTGAAATTCAAATTTTCTATAAATATGCTTTCCTATATACAAGGCCTTACTATATTCATTTTGTATTATTTTGATTTGATTATTTGACATGAACAAGTTTATTTTTGTTTGGTTTGATATATATAAAATCATCTAAAGTAGATAATGTGAGCTTACGGCATAGTGCAACATGTATAAAACTTTTATAATGATGCTCAAACTTTGTGTTATATCCGGATAAATGTAAAATTAACTTTTAGAAACTTTAAATATTCTGAACAATTCTCTGGACATATATAATGAATTATGGGATTGGGCTGATCTTTTTCATAAATATATATTTATATTGTTATGTGGGATGACAATTGATCATTGATACTACCGGTAATTCATGATAAATTATATTTATATTGCGAAATTCTTGGCGGAAGATGACAAATTAGATGACAAGAAGTATCTTGAATAAAGTCATTTGTACCAAGCTAAATAGTAGCTGTGTGTGTGTGTGTGTGTGTGTATGTGTGTGTGTGTGTGTGTGATGTTATTTTTTAACTTCTCCACTGATACTACTGGTTAGATTTAATAAAACTTGATCGGGGTGTAATTCAGATTAGTTGGTGCTACCAAAACTAGGTCGGGGTGTAATTCAGATTAGTTGGTGCTACCAAAACTAGGTCAAGACTGAAAATAGGAAAAAAAAAATTGATGTGATAGTTTTCCATTTTAGAGTTCTTGGCCTATTCTATGTTCATTTTGTGAAATTTTGGTTAAAAATGATTCATGTGTTTTGGTATCATTCAAAAAATCTTAAAAATGGCTCTAAATTGTTATAAATTTACAATGGTAATTAATATGAAAATGACATGGGGTCGTTAGTTTTAAAATCTTCTTAAAATGATATTCAAAATAGGGTTATAAGGTCAAAGGACAAGTCTATGACCTTATTTAGGTTTTTGTGCAAATAGATGTACTTTTATTATAGTTTTAAGTCATATTTCAATGTACAGAAATTGGACATACATGTCATAAGTGACATTTAAAGCTGCATTAAGTTTTTCAATTTTCTGAATTTTTTTTTGATTTTCTAAAAATATTTTTTTTAAAATAGATAACTTCCAATCACGATCCGTGAGATTCATTTTCTAAAATTTCATTCCTTTTAGCTGTAAATAAATGGAATCCTCTATCCTGGTTGGTGCAATGTTTATCAATGATTAAATTATGTGCTGGGAGCATGCGCACGGATGTACGGAAAAACCCATGAATCGAAGGTGTGAACATGACAAATTGCATAAATTGTCCATCATTAATATCCAGATGTATTTGAAATGGTGTAATGTATCCTTTACTAAGTCACAAATTACAAATTCAATGAATTTCTGTGTTTAATTAATCGTATTTCACCATTTTGAAAGTTGTGTTTAAATGGTCCGGTTTTTAATGATGTAACCATGTTCTAATATTAGATCCCACATGCTGCATCTCGCTGGGTAAATACTGTAATTTCTGTATTTATTCGAGCTTTTATCGTTAAACAAAATGTAACATTGTTCATGAGGAACATCATTAATTAGATTAGTACCGTTTTAATTTTTTTTTTGGAAACTTAATGCAGCTTTAACTCCATCTTGATCTCAAATGTTTTGTTTTGCTGATTTTCCTTAAGTTGAAATTGCAAAAAAAATTCATCTGGGGTGCTAACTCCATCTTGATCTCAAATGTTATGTTTTGTTGATTTTCAAAATGATTAACACTTTATCATTGTATTTTATGTTTGTGCTATAAGCATTATGTTAGCTTGATGCAAATAAAGAAAAGAAAAAAAATTTATTGTTAAAAAAAATTGATGACAAATATAATCATTAATATTTTACAATGACAGAGTGCTATATAGCTTCCCTTTATATAAGAAAATGCTGGCATGTATTACTTTAGTTTACTTTGCATTGACTGGGAGTAATAACACTATAACCACTATTTGTAGACACTTTTAAGGTTAGATGTGTTTATAATATCATTCAATATTTTGATAAAATTGAGAAAATGTCTGTCTGAATATTTTTGCACATATTATAGCCGTAAATTAAGAATTCACGACCCACTAGAATTGTTTTTTTTTGCATCATTGTTACAGAGAAAAAGATTTCCAATGCTGTAAATGGAATACATGTAGTTTATTTACAGCATTGGGCATTGGATTAATTTGCAAGGATTCAATACTGTGTATCGGGAAATTTTCATGTCAATTAACTTCATGAGTGTCATCATTTCAAGATATTTGCCTACTCTAATTTTTGCATTATCAGATGATGGTCAGTATTAATGAAGTGTTTTATATTAAAATTAATAAAAAATGCAAAAGTTATATTTTTTCAGCTTGTTTTTTTCCTGAATTTATTTAAAATTATCCTGATTTAGAATAAGAAAAATTCCAAGTTAGTTTTGCATGTGCAACATTGTATTTGAATTTTAAATTACATGCATTTTTTCCTATATGCATCTTTGAGATATATATGATCAGTATGGTATAAAAAATGATAATTTCATAATTTATAAAATATTTTACCTGTTCTCTACAGGTAAAAACAAAATTGGATAAAATTAGTTTTCTGTAAATGTGATGAATTTTAAAATAATTTAAACAATTTAGATAATTTTACTATGTTTACTTCAACAGAAAAAAGCCAATAAATTGATATAGCATGTGGAGAAAAAATACAAACAGGTTGTGTACTCAGTTACTACTGAAACAAAATGGCTGTGGTCACATTGCCCAGCGATATAAATCAGGAGGAGAAGAAAGAGTTATGGCTATACGAAGGGAGACAATTAATGTCTGGGAGAGAAGAGCACCACTTGCCCCAAAACATGTTAGAAAATTGGTTAAAGAGGGAGTAAAAGTGTTAGTGCAACCCTCCAACAGGAGAGCATATAGCATGCAGGTAGGTGAATACATGTTAATGAACAGCAGTCTGGGTAGCCATGTTGATTGACAGAACCCACTCTTTTCTTGTAACGCTAAAGGTTCCAAGGTTCCTGCCTCTTTCATCTATGTGTTCAATACAGTTTGATGACAACTGTTGGAATACATATGATGATAATGATGTTGATGGTGATAATGAGAGAGAGAGAGAGAGAGAGAGAGAGAGAGAGAGAGAGAGAGAGAGAGAGAGAGAGAGAGAGAGAGAGAGATACATCAGTGATTTTGGTGGTTAATGGCTTGAATAGGGTTTTGCAGCTTAGTAAAGAATATCTGTGTATTTCATTTATTTTGGGACTTAGTACCAAAGACAAATAATGATACAGAATTTTCATCCTATAATCTTTTCAGAAGTGGATTCATTAAATTGTGTAAAAGTAAAACAAAATTCTGAGATTTGACTTTTTTAGTTCTTCTCTGCTTGAGATTATATATAAAATCCCTACTCCAACCCTAACACCACACCTCAACTATACATAAGCTTATCTTTCATTTCAGGAGTATGTAGAGAAAGGTGGAATTATACAAGAAGATATCAGTGAGGCGTCTTTAGTCATTGGTGTTAAGCAGATACCCATTGATCATCTGATGCCTGATAAGACTTACGCTTTCTTCTCTCACACAATCAAAGCCCAGAAAGACAATATGCCACTGTTAGATGCTATATTAGAAAAGGTATAACTTTTACATTTTCTTTACCAAACAATTAAAGATTTGTTAGAAACTTGGAAAAACATTATGCCACTGTTAGATGGTATTTTAGAATAGGTAAAAATATTTTGTGTTACATTATCAAGCTCAGAAAGGGAAGATATCACTGTTGGATGGTATATTGGAAAAGGTGAAATTATTTTCATTATCATTATCACTAGAATATTAACAGTATCATTACCATCAGAATATTTACATTATCAATACCATCAGAATATTTACATTATCATTACCACCAGAATATTTACATTATCATTACCATCAGAATATTTACATTATCATTACCACCAGAATATTTACATTATCATTACCACCAGAATATTTACATTATCATAACCACCAGAATATTTACATTATCATTACCACCAGAATATTTACATTATCATAACCACCAGAATAGTAACATAATCATTACCACCAGAATATTTACATTATCATAACCACCAGAATAGTAACATTATCATTACCACCAGAATATTTACATTATCATTACCACCAGAATATTTACATTATCATAACCACCAGAATAGTAACATTATCATTACCACCAGAATATTTACATTATCATAACCACCAGAATAGTAACATTATCATTACCACAAGAATATTTATATTATCAATACACCTTTGTAGCAAGCTCAGAAATGGAAAATTTCACTTTTAGATGGTTTATTTGAAAAGGTGAAAATATTACATTATCATAACCACCAGAATAGTAACATTATCATTACCACCAGAATATTTACATTATCATTACCACCAGAATATTTACATTATCATAACCACCAGAATATTTACATTATCATTACCACCAGAATAGTAACATTATCATTACCACAAGAATATTATATTATCAATACACCTTTGTAGCAAGTTCAGAAATGGAAAATTTCACTTTTAGATGGTTTATTTGAAAAGGTGAAAATATTTACATTATCATAACCACCAGAATAGTAACATTATCATTACCACCAGAATATTTACATTATCATTACCACCAGAATATTTACATTATCATAACCATCAGAATATTTACATTATCATTACCATCAGAATATTAACATTATCATTACCACCAGAATATTTTCATTGTCATTACCACTAGAATATTTACATTATCATTACCACCAGAATATTTACTGGTACATTAAGAATATTTACTGGTACATTATCAATACCACCAGAATTTTTACATTATCAATACCACCAGAATATTTACATTATCATAACCACCAGAATAGAAACATTATCATTACCACCAGAATATTTACATTATCATAACCACCAGAATATTTACAGTACCATCATAACTTTGTAGCAAGCTCAGAAATGGAAAATTTCACTGTTTGATGGTATATTGGAAATATTTACATCACTACCACTAGAATATTTTGAAAAGTCAAGTGATAACATCACATAAAAGTATAAGTAATTCTTGTTTGAATATTAGATCATTATTTTTGCTTTCCCATGTCTTAAACACTTATACTACAGGCCCCAAAAATATCACCCACGCTAGTTTCCTGATTGATTTTAAGCTTTAAATAAAAGACAATGACACCTTAGTTTTCACTGCATAAAATAATAGAATGTAACTAGACTTACCTGTTGATTCAAAGGTAAATTATATTATAGAATCTGTTAAAACTGAACACTTCTGAACTGAAAATGCCTGTATGGATCCCACAGATTATCAGTCATTATACTGTCATATGAGGGCTGTTTGGTATGAAATACATATTGTACCATAGCCTGATAACTGCTTTGCACAATTTTGTTGATGATGATATGCTTGAGTAGTTCTACTCAATACCTTTTTTCTATTTCTCAAACTTAAAAAGTTCTTATCTAAGTCATTGGTCACAAGTCCCGACAAGCCCTTGTCTCAGCCATCAGTCAGTGCCTCAAAGGTCTACCTAAATCAGTGTACCATCACACATTTCAGAAGTGGATTCAGAGATCGAAATTATGTATTTTAAACTGGGGAGAATACTTTGAAACGATGTAATGTTCATTTTACTTATATTAGTTGAATTCTTTTTAGATACAATACACAATATTGAACAACCCTCATATATTTTGGAATAAAAATAACACCTTTTTTACTACACAAAAATGATAAAATATATCCTACTTACCTTATAAAGTGTAAAGTTATCATTTTTGCCTTTTTCCATGTCTTCGAGAAAAAATGATGGGTTTGAATGTACAAAAATTGTAAAATATATTTTAACTTACATGCATTAGTTACCATGTATCTAAATGTATCCAAAATTAGTCTGGTTTTAGGCTAATGATTTCACCAGCAATAATTATAATTAATACAATATATTGTAATCATGCATGTATATATCTTTGAAATTTTCCCGATATGACAAACTGGTTGGTGTATTATTATGTTGTATGGCCATAATACATGTGTGAATACAAGTTGCCTGTTGGGAAATCAAATGAAAGTCAAAAGTTACAATACAATGTACTTTGAAGTAAGCTAGATTATTAAAATCAATAATCAATTTTAAACTTATTTGATTAAACTAATTTATCTAGTCATTTTTCCAATATAGATAAATGCAATTCATGGTTCGCACACTGTCTAAAAATAGTTATAGTTGCAAATTGGAAGAGCTAATTTTCAGAAGAAGCAAAGTCAAACCTGCTGGTACTACTATGTACCATTTGTTCAGTCTGTTTTTAAAGTTAAAAGTTAAGAGAAACATGGGCATTGTTTGCTGAGTGGTGCAAATCACTGGCTTATGGATCAATTTAGCCACTCTGACTATGTACTTCCTTGGTTAAAATTCTACTCAGGCAGCATCCAAGTGTGAGAAAATTTATCATTTTGTCTTGCATGCAAAAGGACTTTATTTTTTTTCTGGGTACTCCATTTTATCCAACATAGTAACTGGGATAAAACAGCATTAAGAATGAAATAAGAATGAAAACACATACACAAAAAATAATAATAAATAAATCAATAAAATAAATTAATAAGGCCAAAATAAAAATATAGTTGGTTTCCGATTGCAGCGACAGACCGTAAAAAATCCTGCAGACTGAAAAAATTTTAATGAAAAATGCTGATTTTTTTTTCTTTTTTCGCAATTCTGTTCTAATAGATTCCGGTTCGTTTCTCTTTCCTTTTCACGATTTAGTCGCCAACCTTCTAAGTTGACAAGATGCATATACAATTATAATTCAATGCGATACAGATGCGGTAGTGATGAAGATGTACTAGTAAACACACAAGGTGACATTTGAAGAATGTTTCCTAACCAGAAAAGAAAACTTTGAGGAAAAAAAAAAGCCTACCTACCTACCCAATATCAGAAGTAAGGGGAGGGCAAGGGGAAACAAAGATATTTTTAATTGTGGCCTAAATAAAAAGTGTTGTAAATGTGCATTCTTATTGATCACCACTTTTACTAAAGTTTCCATGAACCCCAACCAGTTGATCAAAGAGTGAGAAAGTTTGTCAGTTCACTTATCAAAGGTCAGGTTCTTTTCCTTTTCTCTGGGTATCTCAGTTTTCTCCATCATCCCAGAATGGAGGACAGCCTCTAAGGTAAAATCGTATTAACTCAATCCAGTTTTTCCTCAGAATTACTAGGGGCCACTGGTGGCCGAGTGGTCTTAAGCACCCGCTTATGGATCACAGCGCCTCTCATCGCCTGGGTTCGAATCCCACTCGGGACAGATTCTAGTGTAAGAAAGTTTGTCAGTTCACTTGCCGAAGATCGGTGGTTTTCTCTGGGCACTCCGGTTTCCTCCACCATCCCAGAACTGACCGCCTCGAAATAAGTGAAAGGATCTTGACTTGGGGCGTAAAACTCCATTACACCACTCCACCCCACTCTTCAGAATTACAAAACTTTAAAATGACATTAAGTTAGAAATATGTTAGACTTATTCAATACAATGTAAATAACATATGTTATGTAAAGCATTTTTATAGAGAGAATCAGTTCTAGTATTTTGATTAAAAATTTTAAATTTTGATTTATTGCAGAATATAAGATTGATTGATTATGAGAAGATGGTTGACAGTGACTGGACAGAGAGTGGTTGCATTTGGAAAATATGCGGGTGTATCTGGAATGATAAATATTTTACATGGTATGGGATTACGGCTGCTAGCACTGGGGCATCACACACCATTTATGGTAAGTTCTATTTATAAACATTGATATTTTATTAGAAATATGCCGCCATATTTGGTAGTGTAATGTTTTTTTCCATGCCTATGGAATAATGATTGCTAGCACTTGGGCATCACACACCTTTTATGGTAAATTCATTTTTTATACATTTATATATTGTTTATCTATTAGAAATATGCCGCCATATTTGGAATGATAATATATTTTGAATGCTATGGAATTATGATTGCTAGCACTTAGGACATCACACTATCATTTATGGTAGGTTTTATTTTTATATATTGTTTATTTATTAGAAATATGCCACCATCTTGAATGAGTAGTATTTTGTATATGCCATAGGATTATGCCTGCTAGCACTAGGGTTGGTTTTTTTTTGTTTTTTTTTTTTTGGTGTTTGATATTGTATATTAAATATTTTATATGTTTCATTGATCAGAGATAGTGAATACATTAATTTGTTAAATCTGAAATTGATATAAAAGTTCAGACTTACAGATTGAATCTCTTTTTTTTTTTACACATGTTATATCAGTGTGACATGAGTTCCCAGCATACATTTATTGATATAATTGTATAAAATGTATATACCGGTAAGACAGTGCTTTTCAATCAATACAGTTGAAATTTATAAGAATACAATAAACTTGCTATAGTTATCACCTCTATATAAAGACTGTCTGTGTGATAAAGTTTGTCAGTTCGCTTGCCGAAAGTCGGTGGTTTTCTCCGAGCACTCTGGTTTCCTCCATCATCCCGGAACTGACCGCCTTGAAATAAGTGAAAGATTCTTGACTGGGACGTAAAACACTATTGCTCCACTCCACTCCCTTTGCTTACATACCTTTTTCAACAGAAATAACTCTCTGCATGATTTATCTTTTGATTGTTCAGGTTTTTTTTGTTTTTTTTTGTTTTTTGTTTTAGATTTTTCTCCAAATCCCTGAAAAAGCAACCAATGAAAAAAAACTATTGCAAATTAATTGTACAAATTTATGACACATATACCTGTTAAATTTTGATGTGCCATATGTGCACATTTCAGAAAATTATTCCTAATCAGTGACACTAGGGGTCCGAAAAGTTTGATAGATAAAAACATTAGCCAAACAGTTGATAATAAATGATTCTAAAGTTCAAAAATTATGTTTATCCAAATCCAGCTAAGGAATGCCTTGTATGAGGGAACAAACCTTAGTTTTAAATAAATTTCAAAAATTAAAACGGCTGAAAATTTTGCTAAATTTTTACATTTTCTGACAGCACAAAGTACTGCCTACTGAGATAAGGATGGTATAAAATGAAAAACAATTAAATGAGTTTTTGTTTTATCTGTTCTTTGACAGATATGCAACTCATTCTTTAACATTTTTTATTCCTAGAATATTGCACCAAGTCATAACTACAGAAACACAGAGGCTGCTAGACAAGCCGTAAGGGATGCTGGCTATGAGATAGCTCTTGGAAGGATGCCGAAATCAATAGGACCACTTACATTTGTATTTACTGGATCTGGTAATGTGTCACAGGTGAGCTCTATATTTAGATTGGCCTGACTCTGTAAGGGATGCTGACTATGAGATAGCTCTTGGAAGGATGCCGAAATCAATAAGACAACTTATGTTGGTATTTACTGAATCTGGTAATGTGTCACAGGTGAGCTCTGTTTTAAAGTGGGTCTGTCTCTGTAAGGGATGCTGGCTATGAGATAGCTTTTGGAATGATGCTGAAATCAATAGGACCACTTGCATTTGTATTTACTGGATCTGGTAATGTGTCACAGGTGAGCTCTGTTTTAAAGTGGGCCTGTCTCTGTAAGGGATGCCGACTATGAGATAGCTCTTGGAAGAATGCCAAAATCAATAGGACCACTTACATTTGTTTTACTGGATCTGGTAATGTGTCACAGGTGAGCTCTTTATTTAGATTGGCCTGACTTTGTAAGGGATGCTGACTATGAGATAGCTCTTGGAAGGATGCCGAAATCAATAAGACAACTTATGTTGGTATTTACTGAATCTGGTAATGTGTCACAGGTGAGCTCTGTTTTAAAGTGGGTCTGTCTCTGTAAGGGATGCTGGCTATGAGATAGCTTTTGGAATGATGCTGAAATCAATAGGACCACTTGCATTTGTATTTACTGGATCTGGTAATGTGTCACAGGTGAGCTCTGTTTTAAAGTGGGCCTGTCTCTGTAAGGGATGCCGACTATGAGATAGCTCTTGGAAGAATGCCAAAATCAATAGGACCACTTACATTTGTTTTACTGGATCTGGTAATGTGTCACAGGTGAGCTCTATATAAAAGTGGGCCTGTCTCTGTAAGGCATGCTGGCTTTGAGATAGCTCTTGGAAGGATGCCAAAATCAATAAGACCACTTACATTTGTATTTACTTGATCTGGTAATGTGTCACAGGTGAGCTCTATTTGAAAGTGGGCCTGTCACTATAAGGAATGCTGTCTATGAGATAGTCCTCAGGAGGAAACTGAAATCAATAGGTCCACTGATATTTGTATTTACTGGAACTGGTAATGTGTCACAGGTGAGCTTTAAATTAAAGTGGGTCTGTCTTTTAAGGGATACACATTATCAGATAGTCCTTTAAAAGATGTCAAAATCCATAGGACATGTATTTTTACTGGATCATGTAATGTTTCACAAGTGAGCTCTATAATGTCAATGGTCCTTGCTATGTAATAATTGGTTTTGAGATAGCCAGTCTATATAAGGGATGAAGATTATTAGATAGCCTTAGAGGGATGCCAACATCTATAAGATCACTTACATTTATTTTAACTGGTTCCAGTTACACAATTGTTCCTTAACTTAAATTAAACAAATTTTGTCAATCTTTTTTTGAACCTATGAAAAACCATTTTTGACAAAATTTAATCTAGATATTTTAAGCTGGAAGTGATCTTCAAAATGTTACATTGAATTACTGTATTTCTTTAAAATTTATGGAATTATTAGGATTTCAAATTTCATTGATATAAGTTAAGAAAATCTTAAGTTAAGAAATGATTGTGAAACTAGGGGCCGGAATCTGGTAATGTTTCACAGGTGAGCCAATATTAAAGTAGGTTTGTCTTTGTATGTCCAGGTTGTGATAGCTTTTGAAAGGATGCAGTCATCTAATGGACCTCTCGTATTTATATTTACTTTTGATTTTTTCAGGGAGCACAAGAGGTATTTCAAGAATTGCCACATGAATATATAGAACCAGAATATTTACCAACAGTTGTACGGCATGGAGGTTTGTATATCACAGGTTACATTTTTTCCCTTTCCTGTTACAGTTTTTAAAAACACTGGTCTTTGTTTACATTTGGTTAATATAACATGTTTAACATTATATTTTTAGCCAATAACAAAGTTTACATATGTGTGGCTAGACGAGAGGACCATTATGTCAGGAAGGAAGGTGGAAAGTTTGATGCTGAGGAATTTGAAAAACACCCAAAAAGATATGTATCTGTATTCAGTCACAAGGTATGTGAAAGAATCAGTTGAATATACAGTTTAATATTCTGGGGTTTAGACATTGGAGGTAATAGTAATGTCATCATTTAACTTTTTTCAGGCATAAAGTTGTATATAATTCATAATGCCACACTGGAAATTCATAATACTAGTATTTAATTACCTTTCAGTCACTCAAATTCACTGCACACTCTTCACAACAACAATGTTTTGAGTGATTTTTTTATTGAATAAAATAGATTTGTAATGCTTTTTAATTGTCTCTATGATTGAAATACCTTGAAATAACTCAAATGACATTTTTGGTAGAAAACTTTTCAATTATCATCGAAATTTTAACTTTTTAGATTGCTCCATATGCATCATGTATAATCAACGGTATATATTGGGCTCCTACAGCACCAAGACTTATAACCATCCCAGATGCCAAAACATTGTTACAACCACAGGATGCCTCCATGGTTACCGTCATCACTAGGGATGTCCACATTTACCACATCGTCTCTTAGCAATCTGTGATATCTCTGCAGATCCAGGAGGCTCTATTGAGTTCATGAAGGAATGCACCACAATAGACAAACCATTTTGTTTGTATGATGCTGAACAAAATATGAATACAGAGAGGTATACAAGATCCACTAGAATTATTTTAAAACTGTTTTCTGTCATAGTGGCTGAGAAATGGAGCATTAACATTGAAAGTGTGAGGTTGTGGAGTTGAACCCAGCCGATTATACATGAGACTAAATTTTGAGAATACTCTTTCCTTGCATAGAGCATATTATTAAGAAGACAAGAGTATTAACTGGTTCACCTGGTAACAGTATTATGTAACTGAGGAGTTGTCTGCTTCTCTTGGGGGGGGGGGGGGGGTACTGAGCTAGCAGTCTCAATGGCAGACCATAAAACAAATTTCAGGCATACATGAAAGCTGTTCTTAGATTAATCTCTACATATTAAAGAACTTGCTGTCTCGGCAAACAGCAGAAAATAACTTTTAAGCAATTTGAGATCTTGAAAAATTTTTTTTAGTTGTCTCCCTTACTATTAAATTTAAATAACTAAGAAACGGATTTATTTCTTTGAATTTCTTTGTTTTTATATCTGGCATTTCTGTTTCTAGTTTTGCAGGAAGTGGTGTTTTGATATGTTCTATAGACAATATGCCCGCTCAGATTCCGAGAGAAGCTACAGATTTCTTTGGTAGTCTTTTACTTCCGCATGTCAAAGAAATGGTAAGAAATATATATGTATCATATTTTTTGAAATACTGACTGGAAATCTTTTTGTTATTGTATTTACATGTATATGAATAAATACATTCCATGTGGAAAAAGAAATGCATGTATTACAGATCCACTTATAAACAACATCTTAGTATGTTACATAAAATAAAAGTGTCAGGGCTTTGGTGAGCCAAAGATATATACATGTATACGGTATATATATTCAGATATGTATGGCAAAATATGTAAGATTTCGAATTTTGAATTCGAGTTTTTTCTTTGTAGATAAAGTCTGATGCTGTAACTCCATTTGAAGAATATGGTGCAAATCCAATCGTGAAAAATGTAAGTATCTCTCAATCAACATTTATATATTGCTTTAAATCTTCATTTTCAAAGCTAAATATCAAAATTGTATGCATTATTTTAGATACAAAGCACTAAACCACAATTTAAATAAAAATTAGATGTTAAAAAACTAATTAACAAGGATACGCAAAAAAAAAATAAATAAATAAAAAATTAAATAAATATAATAAGAAAAAAAATTAAAAATAAAAATAATAATAATAATAAAGGAGGTATATAAACAGTTGATTAATTCAAAATGATAGCCTTTGAAAATATCAGAGGTGACATGAAATGTTTTGTTTCACAGGAAACATACATGTTCATGGACATTGAACTTAGAAAAGGAAATCTAGGTGCCTTCAAAATAAATTTAATTTACAATTAATAAAGGGGTAGGGGATAGAGAATCATTTGGAGGAAAAATTATAGAGAGTACTGTAGTTGATGACAGCACTTTGTACAATTTTCGGAATGAATTATATCCCACAAAAGTACTTTAACTACATCACTGTACATAATTCAGTCTTAATGTCAGGTTCATGTCCAAAGTCACCAGTCTCAATTTGCATTGTGTGTCTTCATTGTTCTCCTATTGTGTTTATTTGAGTGAAGTGATGTTATGTTATTTTATGCCCCAGTCCAGTTCTTTTACTTTAATCAAAGCGATCAGTTCAGGTAGGAAACTGTAATATCTGGATTCATATCCGATTTGTGTAATACTCATTGTGATGATGTCAATGTGATGTAGGTATGACGATAATAAGGATGGAACTCTACAGCCATCTTGTTGTTTATGAATGTCTACAAACTGCTGGACAACAATCTAGACAAATCAAGATTTATCTTGAGCATCAGCAACATCCACTACAGAAACCAGAGTGCCTGGAGCAAACAACAGACCTTTTACAAACAAACTGACAAATTTTCATAACAATAACTATCCATCCCAAGTGCAATTACAACTTTTGTGGAAAGAGATACTGTGATCTGTAAGCAAACATGCTAGTTCACTTGGGCACCAAGGCTCCTTGAGCACTTAAGGTTATTACCCAATACATGTATCATATAGCGGGATATTTTCACAGAGTGCAAATTTTGGTGTATCTTGGTATAGCAGGATATTTTCACAGAGTGCAAATTTTGGTGATATTTTGGTATTAGTATTAAAATCGCCAAAATAAGAATTGTAAAAATATTTGAATACCAGTCGACCATTAGTGAGTTGTTTTAGATCACCAAAATAAAAACACTAAATTTTTCAACTTACTTTTTCTTATCAAAAATGTCAAAAATTAAGTGCCACTAAAATAACCCACTTTACGATATTATCATATGAAGTTGATACTCATATTTAGATTTATATTTTGATATTTACTAGGCAGTCATAGCTTCTAATGGAAAACTAACACCAAACTTTGAATACATAGACAAGTTGAGGAAGGTTTCACAGTGAGTATTTATAATGAACAAATAATATTGTAGAATTTTTTTTTCAATTGGTCATGAAAATACAATGTTAAAAGCTTTGTTGTAAGGAACTTGATATCAAAATGATTTACAACCACATGCCTTTTGAAACACAGATCTCCACAGACAAGAGAGTTAAGCAAGAATTAAGTTATTAAAAGTTATAATGTACCAATTATGAGTATATACACTGTTGCTTGGTAGCAGCCAGTTTTGTATCTTCACTGATAAGAGAGTTACACTAGAAGTACCGTAATTCATAAATAACTCAGTCATAAGGAACTTCATATCAAAATAATTTACAATATTATACCTTTTGAAACAAATATACTTGTATAGTAATATAGTGTTTTTATTAATTGAATCTGTGTTTGTTGTTACAAATAATATACTATAAGTGTTTATCAAGGTCAAACCTTTTAGTCCAAGTGCTATATTAAATTATATGTACATGTATATTATGAAAAGGTCATGTGAGCTTATGGCATGGTGCAGCATGCGTATGTGCATGTGTGTACGCATGCATGCATTGTTAACACCTATTTTCGACTTCTGGACAGATTTTAATGATACTTGGTCAGTAGCACGTATGGGCCTCTGCAATTCACATTTGTTCGTGGCATTGCCATGGCTACGAAAACTAGGTCAAGGTGACCTAGAGGTGCAAAAATCTTTAAAAAACTCTTCTTGCCCCCAAAACCGATGATGAGAGAAAAAATCTGATGTGATATTTGTCTTCTCCAGGGTCTTAAGCCTATAGTTTCTTCATTTCATGAAATTAGGTCAAAATTTGGTTTACGCATTTTTTGTGTTTAATTCTAAAAATTACTAAAATGGCTTCAAATTGTTACAACTTGACTATTTGAAAGGATAATCATTGGGGTTTTCAGTTTGGACTTTCTCTTGAAATGACCTTTAAAATGGGGTCAAGATCACTAATTAAGGTCACCTAATTTGTGATTTGTGGAGTTTTAGGCAATTTTCTTGCAGTATATGAAATCAACCCATTGTTAAAATGTTCAGCATGACAAAAGTTAACAAGGTACCATTTTTCGTAACTATATGATAATCCATGTAGGAGTTGTTGCCCCTGAAATGTTATTGTTTGCTTATAAATACTGAAATTGTGCATTAGCTTGAAAACTATAATCTTTTTGTATAGGCATGTATATTAGAATATTATAGGTATTGATATGATGGTCTAAGCTATTTATAAATGAAATGTGACTAGATTTTTCTGATTAATTATTGTGTCATTTCCAAACTTGAGGAATTTTGTACAATTTTTGTAATTAAGTTCTTTGCAAATCAGCCACTGCGATAGCTCAGTTGGTAGAATACTCGCTCCGTAAGTGGAAGGTCATGGGTTCGAACCCGGCCGGGTCTGACTCAATACTTGAAAGTGGGTAAGTGACTGTTCTTTCGCCAAGCACTCAGCATTACAAAATGAAAGTCATGGTTCTTTCGGATGGGAACCTAAAATAAATGAGGTCCCGTGTCATGGCAGGCATGGCACGATAAAGAACCCTGCTGTATAATGCCATCAGTGCAATGCACAGGCAAAATTTCTGCACTTCCGCCTATAGCTGGCGATGTCTCAATATATGTGAAATATTCTTGACTGGGACATTTAACACCATTACTCAACTCAAATCCTCAGGTGAGTGTTTAGGCCCATGGGCCTCTTTTTCAGGTTATGTCTCAATAAACTTGTAAAAAACACAAGTTATTTTTTAAATGAGAGAAATTATAAAACTTTTTTTTTTCAAATTATGCCAGTTTAGAAAGCATAGTTATTTCGAAAGCAACTGTAATAGAATTTTTTCGTTTTTATCAATTTTATATGTATATTGTTTTATTTGTAGAGCTGCACACAAAGTAAAGTCATTAGGTCCAGAACACAAAAAAGTTTTAGTTTTAGGAGCAGGTTACGTTGCATGTCCAGCCGTGGAATATTTATGCCGAGATCCAAACGTTGGCGTCACCGTTGGTAATTAATTAAGAAATTTAATATTAGTTTTGTGTACTTTGAACATTATAAAATTTTACTGGGTCTAAATTTATCAATGTCACAACAAAAGTTAAGTGTACATTTAGCAATAATCTTTATTGATAGTCGTAACATAATAAAGAATAACGCATGTATTCACTTCTCCGAAGAACCTAGTCTCACCTTAATCAGTCAAGGGCAACAAAGGTTAAATGAATCATCCGAGTTGATAATAGGTAGTCATAATAAATTGTACATCTATATGTTAGTATAGTGTTGTTCAAGGTACCTTTACATGTAAATTTTGTATACTGATTAAGCACATTTTTGTATTCTGATTAAGCACATTTTATAGTGTCTCATAAGCCTCTTAGGCTGGGTGTTATAATCTTATAATCATGTGTTTTTAAGATGTAAATAGATTTTTTTATAACATGTGACACCTGAATCAATAAACTATTACTGAATTTTACTTCTAAGGCATTTAGTCCAAGAAAATCCCAACAAATTTTTTTTAATTGAAAAAATATATTGGTACTTATTGAAATAAAAACAAAAACCTCTGCGAGTTGTTCTGTTGACCAAAACTGAAAGTCCACAAGTGTATTTTATAGTATGTTGTATTAAAATGTCACTGGTAGCTTGGGAGTAAGCGACATGTTTTCTTGAACAGAGAGTTTTGATTATATAAATGCATATTCAATTTAAATTCCTTTTCAATAACAAAAAGTGTGGCCATGTGATATCTGCTGCAATTTACACACAAATTTGGCATATTACTGACATTATATTGCAAAAAACTCTCATCAAACTTTGGCACATAATCAAAATCCAATTTTGCTTAAAACAGAAGATTACCGATCATTTTTGATGTTCAGTGTTTATTTTAAATAATTTTTTTTTATGTTGTTGTGTTATTTTAGTGTCTCATTTAAGAGATGAGTTAGACAATGTTGGAGAAAAGTGTCCAAATACAGATTTGGTGTTAATGGATGTACAACGTAAAGCAGAGGAACTTGTTAAACTACTTCCAGAATATGATGTTGTCGTCAGGTAAAGGGGATCATTACAGTCACAACTCACATAAATGACAACTACATATAAGGGACACCTGTTTACGAAGGGTGTTATTCTTAAAAATATTTGATAAGGTTTTCCCAAAAAACTGATGATGTTGTCAGGTAAAGGGGATCATTACAGTCACAACTAACATGAATAACAACAATATATAAGGGACACCTACTTATGAAGGGTGTTCTTCTTACAATATTTGATAATATTTCCCCAAAATAGGACATTGTTGTCAGGTAAAGGGATTGTTACAGTCACTACTAACATAAATGACAACTACATGTAAGGGACACCTGCTTATGAAGGGTGTTATTCTTAAAATATTTGATAATATTTCCCCAAAATATGACGTCAGGTAAAGGGATTGTTACAGTCACAACTATCATAAAGGACAACTACTTATTGCTTCCAAAAGTTGTTATACTATGAAATTGGATAATGTTGTTACTTGAAGGGACTGTTACGGTCTCCAGGACACCTGCTTATAACAGGTTCATTGCAAAGGAATTGAATAGTGTTCTCCCAAAGTATGATAGGAAGGGGTGTCTTTGTAGTTGAGTGGTCTAGAGCACTGTACTAGCTCAGTTGATAATTTTTTTTGAATTGTGTTTTGATAAAATAAATCCCACTTGGGGCCTTAGTAATAAGATTTTTTTTTATCGACATTAATTTTTTGGGGATTTACTTGCCTGTGAAAATACAGAATTAAAAATTTTCATCTTTTATTTGTGATTTTAGAGTATAACTTATATTTCTGGTATTTCAGTCTTCTGCCATACGTTTTACACCCAGCCATTGCTGAACTTTGTATCAAGCACAAGAAACACATGGTAACAGCCAGTTATGTATCTCCACAGATGAGAGAGTTAAACAAGAGGTAAATCATTATGCACTGATTCTGACTATTTACATTTTTGTATCTCCAAACATTAGAGAGTTCAACAAGAAGTAAGTCATTTAAAGATTGGTTTTCAATTTTTAATTGTCAAAAATGACTTCATACAGAATACATTGACCAATCAAAACACAGTAAAATGGACATCACGTGCAGTTTCTAATTATTATGTACTGATTCTGAGTATTGACATTGTTGCTTGGTAACAGCCATTTTTGTAACTCCACAGATGAGAGAGTTTATCAAGAGGTAAGTCATATGTACTGATTCTGAGTATTTACATTATTGATAATGTATCTCCACAGATGAGAGAGTTAACAAAAGGTAAGTTATCAAAAGTTATTACGTACTGATTTTGAGTAATTATGTTGTTGCTTGGTAACAGCCAGTTATACATCTCCACAAATAAGACAGTTAAACAAGAATTAATTTATTTATTAATGTCATTATTTGCAAATTATAATTCACATAAATTTTTTTGTTAGAATTTCAGTGTATAAATAATTAAATGTGTATCACCCTTCTCAGCACCTTTAAATGTTTACAGAAAATAACAATCATGATTGCCTCATAGACATAATTCTTCCAATTAAAATGAACTACCAGTAGCTTTGCTAGTTTGCATTATTCATCATTTCAGACAAGAAGTCAGAACTAATATTGCATTAAAAGAAGCTCAATATTTTATTTTGTGTCTAAGTAAACTAATGACATAATAAAATATTCTTCTCTTTGTTGTTAAATGAGGTTTGGCTATCTGAACTTTCCGATGACATTTTGTCACTTGCAGGAATCAATAATCCTGTTCATGGTTAATAAAATATGGTATTTTCAGATTGAGATATCTATTTCTTTCTACACTATTTATGATAGATTTTGTCCATGAAATAATTTTTGCAATGTTAGAAAGAGCTAGTTCACCCTTGGGATCATTAAATACAGTAAAACGCTCAGCAAGTCTTGGGTTCTACTGTATTTAGTTATCCCAGGTATCCCATGGGTGGAATGGCCCTATCTTTCATCCAAACATATGAAAGTCTTATAATCCCATCCAACAACAAGGGAAATAATATGTTATTCTCATGTCAATTTGTTTTGGATAAGTGTTAAAAGTTTTATATTTGATTTTTGACCAGGGCTATTGATGCTGGTATCACCATTATGAATGAGGTTGGTGTAGACCCAGGAATAGACCATATGTTGGCTATGGAATGTTTTGATGATGTTCAGTATGCTGGTGGAAAGGTACACATACTATGTTTAATTATTACTATCTATGTAAATTTTTTTTAGCAATAATTGCATATATTCTATTGTGGCATATTTTCTATGTTGAAATCAATGGGAGTGTGTTATGGGCCCTGCTATATATAACATAGCATATAAGACACAGATTAGTATTTAGGTGGAGCTTTAAACTATTAAACAAGTAAATATGGGTGGAGTCACAGTAAGTGATGTGATATTGACAGTTTATGATCTTTGTTGTGCTTGAATTCTTGTCTTGCATTATGCCATCTCACCTTTGGAAAGGGGCCTCGGTGGCCGAGTGGTCTAAAGCATGTGCTTACGGAATACAGTGCCTCTCACCGCCTGGGTTCGAATCCAACTCGGGACAGATCCTAGTGTGAGAAAGTTTGTCAGTTCACTTGCCAAAGGTTGGTGGTTTTCTCTGGGCACTCTGGTTTCCTCCACCATCCAGAACTGACCACCAAGAAATAAGTGAGAGAATCTTGACTGGGGCGTAAAACATCATTACTCCACTCCACTCCACCTTTGGAAATATTTTGGCATATAGCATTGAAAAAAGATTGTTATTTTAGAAATAGTACATCAAGTGAAAAAAATTATAAATAGTACAACTAATGAATGCTTCTATAAAAGTACATCAAGTAAAAATATTTATAAATAGTACATCAAGTGAAATATTTTGTAAATAGTAAATCAAGTGAAAAAAATTTATACTTGGTACATCAAGTGAAAAATTTTATAAATAGTACATCAATTAAAAATATTTATAAATAGTACATCAAGTAAAAAAATTTTATAGACAGTATATCAAGTGAAAAATTTAAAAAATAGTACATCAAGTAAAAAATTTCAGGATATTTATTGAATGTTATGTGTAGTTTTTGCTTGACATGAAAATGAGTACAGTATGGTTGAGCACACAAACCATACTATTGGTTTTCAAGAGTCAGTTGCTACCAGAATATTATTTTGTATCATTTAACTCAGGAAATGGCTCAAACACAATGCATGTACATCTACGACACAACTTTTATAACTGTAAGTCTCCTAGGGAAAGAATCTAAGCTTAAGTGTGTGTGTGTGTGTGTGTGTGTGTGTGTGTGTGTGTGTGTGTGTGTGTGAAATGCTTATGAGAATATTGCCTATAAAAATCTTTCTATCTAGAATATACTAAAATCACATATGTAAAATTAAATTCCAAACAAAAATAAGATTAATTGATTTAATATTGGTTAATTTTTTCTCTTTTGCTTTAACAATTAACATATTATTTACATGTTTTATGTCTATTTCCAGATCAACTCGTTCGTGTCATGGTGTGGTGGATTACCTGCCCCTGAACATTCCTCCAGCCCTTTATTATACAAGTTCAGGTTAGTCACATTGTACATAAAGAGGTTTGTTTCATGTACTATTAGTGTGAAAACTTTCCCTGAAGCATCTTTAAAGGTGATTTGACACTAACAATGTCAGTTCAACATTTCAGAGAATCCACATTGGCTGCCTAACAGTTACAGGATATAAAAAAAATAAATATTTGGTTTGATTAGGGCTCACATTTTAGATTTATGTTTTATCAACTAAGTTACATGAGAAACTGGAAATGATCGTTATCGTTTATGCAAATACATGTGTATAGTCATTCTTGTTGGGAGAATACTCAAGATTTTGTCTGTTGCCCACTTTGTTTTCATTACAATAGTTTGAAAACAAAGTGGGCAACAGACAAAATTAACAGACATTACAATAGTTTCAGGGCCTTGGTGGCCGAGTGGTCTTAAGCGCGTGCTTACGGATCACAGCACCTCTCACCGCCTGGGTTCAAATCCCACTCGGGACAGATCCTAGTGTGAGAAAGTTTGCCAGTTTGCTTGCCAAAGGTCGGTGATTTTTTCCGGGCACTTCGGTTTCCTCCACCATTCCAGAACTGACCCCCTCGAAATAAGTGAAAGATTCTTGACTGGGGCGTAAAACACCATTACCCCCACCCCCCACCCCCATCCATTACAATAGTTTCATTTGAAGAAAAAAAATATGAGTAGCCTTATGAGCCATGATTGACAAAGGACAACTGATAATTACAGTTTATATGGTTTTCTTTTGGTACTAAAATTTTTTTTCTTCTTTACAGTTGGTTTCCCCGTGGTGTTTTAATGAACTGCATGAATGGTGCCAGATATCTACAGGACAATGAGGTAACTTTAATAAAAACATTTGTGAAAAAAACATCAATTTCGTAACAGGGAGGTGGATACTGTAGAAAAAATCCACTTCGTCTGTTTCCCAAGGACCTGTAAAACTGAACATTCGATCACAAGGCTAAAGAGCTCAACTCAAATTAGGGAATATTTCAGTGTTAGTGTTTAAGACATTACACAGTTAAAATTGAATATATATTGTTTTAATTAAATTGTTTAGTGTAGATTTGTAGAACAAAACAAAACACTGTCCTATGAAACTTAAAATGTTTTAAAATATTGATTAGAGAAAAAATGGGAATATTTGATTAGAGTGTACACTTACTCAAGTGAATGATTGTGAAACTGGGGCATGGTCAATATTCATGCCAGATTTTGGAGTCAAAGATTATTGAATTAAGACTTACTTTAAACTTCCGAGATTTTCTAACAAGAGTTTTATATCCTGCTCAAACTAAAGTTTGAAGGCTAGAGAACTCAAATGAGATTAAAAACTGAGTTCCTGTATTTTCCATGCTAAAGACATTTCTGTGTTGATTGAAAAAGAGTATGTCTGTGACAACTGCAGGGAATATTAAAACTAGAGGCAGAGATTGAGTGAGCAAAATAATTTTAATTATAATATCACACATATAACTGAAGGGGTGACACCAACTAGACTGGTTGACGTGATACTTGGGTAGACATATGCTTTTATGTGTGGCTCTTAACCAGTTTAGAATATTATTCATCCTAAACCATAGACAATGGCGTTTAGCACTTGGGTCCAGTTTAAGCATCATGATTTATCTGACAGGTGTTGATTGGTTATCAATTTTTTGTATTTATTTTTTTTTATTATTATTATTATTATTATTATTATTATTATTATTATTATTCACTATTATTATCATTCACTATTATTATTATTATTATTATTATTATTATTATTATTATTATTATTCACTATTATTATTTGCTATTATTATTATTGTTATTATTATTTTGTTATTATTATTATTATTGTTGTTGTTGTTGTTGTTTATTGCTGTTTGTTGATTATAAAGACTATTGAATCCTTCTATTAAAAACACTAAAAACCAAACCCAAAGGAATAACTAAGACTCTATTAGCTAGAAACAGCACTCTGTTTTTTCACGTATATCACTTTTATTATACTAAATGTTTTAATAACCTACAGGTAATAGAGATACCGTCAGGAGGTGGATTACTGAAGGCTGCTTCAAATTTAGATTTCATGCCAGGATTTAATTTAGAAGGATTTCCAAACAGAGACTCTACAATATATGCAGAGGCTTATGGGATACAGGGTGCAAAAACTATACTTAGAGGAACTGTCAGATACAAGGTACTATTTTAATGTTATAGGGTTTAATTCTTCTCTGTTTTTTAGTTTTGATGCTGAACAAATGTTTTGCATTGTTTAGAAACAAAGTCTTAGGATGAATAAAGTTATTTTTTAGTCTGGCAACCCCAATATTATCTGGAAAATAGAATAAAGTTTTCTTTTTTTGACTTGCTCAAAGTTTGGATGTTCGTATCATGATGGAATACTCTTATTTTTTTCAGTAAAAGTGTATAGCTGAATTGTGGCTACTTTTGTTTGTTTGTTTGTTTTTGATGGATCCAGAAATGTACTTTGTGACTTATTGTCCTTTTAATTGGCGGAAACAAAAGAATAAATGAAATAGACACTGGAATTTTGTAGGAAGAAGCTATATGAATACCATATTACAATTTCACATGGAACAAGGTCATGAACTTGGATTGTTTTAACATTCATGATAATTCAAATAAATTTGGAAGAAGGCATTCTTCAATATTTTTATTTTATAATGTTTTTACTGTTGTAGGGATTTTCCAACATAATAGAAGGTTTGATGAGTTTGGGACTGTTGGACCCAGAACCAATGGCAAACTTACATCCAAATGGTCCAGAATTAACATGGGTAAGTGAAAGGACTTTTTTAATGTTAAATGGTTGAAGGAGTGAGTAAGTGAATGATTTTTAATATCCAAATCCAAAAATATATTAAAGATAGCAACTAGCTAATTGGGTATCATTTTTAAGTCACATTTGTGTGGGGTAGAGAAGTGCTATCTTATGGCCCAGCCAAGATTATTTTACCAGTATTGAAGTCATCAGCAGAAGGATGATGGAAGAAACCAGATGAACTGGAAAAAGCCACAGATGTTCAGCAAATAAACTGACATCTCTCAATAGGAGCTGTCCTGATGAGATATGAACCTAGGCCTAATAGTTTATTGAATTTATTTAAAAACGGAACAGACATACGTCTTCATGATTACTGATGATGAGATGTTCTGGCATCTGATTGTATTTTTACGTTTTCTGATTTATTCAAAATTTAAACTAGAATCAAACGGCAAAGAAATTAATGCACAAGTACGGTATTAAAAATATAAAAAATATAAACAATAGGCGAAAATTGGTGGAAAGTTTATGGTCCGATCGGTAGCGTCAAATACCGGTACCAGTATGACCTTGTCTGAAAATCATGGTCGTCTTATAGGTGCAGTGTCACCTGAAATCATAAAAAATGACGGGAAAAATCCCATCCCGTCTTATATGCGAAGTAGTCTTATATCCGGGGATTTACGGTAATATTTAATAAAGTGTCTATTTTAATTCAATTTACAATGCAAAATAAAAGTAATTTAAATTTTACAGAAGACTTTTATGACAAATAGGATTGTTAGTATTTGACTTGATTTAATTTGTTTTGAAGGATTAAATTTTTTAGGGAATGGTCCTAGGGCAGGGGCTCGGCTAAAACTGTCTATGTTGAAGACATTTCTTTACATCTCATATAAAACATGTGTGAGCCTACTTACACTGGTTGCAACTATAAACATCTGTTCATTTGAATTTTCATTTCATTTTTTCAGAAAGGTTATATGTGTGATCTGTTTAATAAGTCACATGACATTATACTGGACTCATTAAAAGACTTGGTTTATGAGCGAGTTGGTCACTCAGATGTAAAACTTAAAACCATTATGGAGTAAGTAATAAGAATTCACATAGTAAAACTCTAAATGTACATGTTTCATACTTCATTATTGCTATTTAGTTTTCTTGTTGTTCAAAAGCATGTTTGAGAAAAACTTACATTAAATGGTTATCTATGGTCCATTGGCTTGTTCAAGACAAAGTACCTTTCGCTTTTGCTTTGACTTCAAGCTGTTCAGGAGTGATTGTTCATGCAAACGCACGCAAGTGGCCGCTATCACTATCGTAAGTTTGTTTGCCTTAGATTCTTTACTTTAAAGCAACCAGTCCCTTGAACAGGCCTCGTGTGTCTTTCTGAGAGAGAGTTCTATATCAAACAGGCATACTCTAATCTTAATGGATTCTATTAAATTCAAAAATTATCATATATAGTATTATATGTATTTAAATTATATATAATTTACTATCTTAAGGTAGTCAGTTTTTTTTTCAAGTATGATGGAGTAAACCAGATTACCCACTGACCATTAAAAAAAAAAAAACAAGAGTTGAATTTAAAATAAAGTAGGGAGGGAGGTTTTGATATCTCCATTCTGGCACATTGTATCATCAGGCCACTAATACCTCCCCCTGTCCTCATGATCACTTCCCACCTCCCTCGAAATACTTAGTCTTAATTCTATATCTTAATTGATTAAGCTATGTAGAGAATCTGTTTTTCTTTCTATTACCTCCCCTTTACAAAGGGCTGGCAAGTTAATGACTTCCCCAGCAATGATAATCACTAATGGCTGATAAATATTGGAATAGATGTTAAAGATTTTGGTGTGTGGCAAATTATGCTGGTCTTCTGATGTCTCTCTATATATATTTGACTGCGTATTTGCTGTCAGAGAATGTTCAATGTAACAAAATTTTCAACTGCCTTTATTTTTTTAAAATTTAACTAAGGTTGGATTTGGAACTTTGGATTAATTCATTTTCAACTGTTTGGTTTATGTTTTTATCTATAAACTTTTTTGGCCCCTTGTATCATTGATGAGAATAAATTCCAAAATGTACACATATGACACATAATGAATTAAACAGGTATTTTTTGTGACATATATGTATTTTTCAGCCTTGGTTTGATGGAAGATGAACCAATGGACAAAAAAGGGACACCATTAGATACTCTGTCTAACTATCTAGCCAAGAAACTATCCTATGGTAAGGTTGCATTATTATGATTATGAATAAAGGCATTAGAGTGATTGAGAAGGTTGTTTTGTATTGAATTGCAAGCCCCAGAATCATTTCACAACCATTTACTGGATTGAGTATACACTCAGCTCAAATTAGGAGTTGAGAGTTGAGTAATGGTGTTTAACGTCCCAGTCAAGAATATTTCACGTATATCTAGACGTCGCCAGCTATAGGCGAAAGTGCAGACATTTTGCCTGTGCGTTGCACTGATGGCATTATACAGCAGGGTTCTTTATCGTGCCACGCCATGACACGGGACCTCTTTTATTTTAAGTTCCCATCCGAAAGAACCATGACTTTCATTTCGTAATGCCGAGTGCTTGGCAAAAGAACAGTCACTACCCACTTTCAAGTCTTGGGTCAGACCCGGCCGGGGTTCGAACCTACCACTTACGGAGCGAGCACTCTACCAACTGAGCTACCACAGTGGTCAGCTCAAATTAAGAAATATTCCATTGTCAATTTCTAAGACATTACACAGTTAAATTGTATATCTTACGTTTATTTTAAATTGGTTAATGTATGTTTGTTGAATAATACACAACATCGTCTCATAAAACTTAAAATATTTTAAATGTTGATGTGAAAAAATGGGAATATTTGAATCGAGTTTACACTCAATTGAGTGAATAATTTTTAAAATGGACCAAGATGTATTAAAATGGTTTTACTCGGAGTCACTTTGTATTGTGAGGGCATAACTTGTTCGATTGACTCTAAAAATTTTGAAATAAATTGTTATAAATAAATTTCTTCAAAATGGTCATTGAAAATTTGATTAGTGAAACTTAAATTGAGTGAAATTATAATTTTTTAGTGTTTAATAATGAAAAAACCGAAAGTGAAAAAAAAAATCAAGAATTGTTTAAAATTATTTTCACAGATATTCAAACAGCTTGATTCTGTCATTTTTAGACATTTTAGTCAAAATTACATTTTAGTATTGGTAGTAATGGAAGTTATTCCAACCACCAACATACCTCAAGGAAACTTTTTTCTTTAAAAAAAGAATATTCTACATTAGGATCAGGATTTGAACCTAGAGAAAGTTGAGATTTGGCAGTGGGAGGTGTTCTGAAAAAAATTTGCCTTCTTAGGCTTCTTATATGATTATACTCCCACAACGAAGTTAGGGGGAGGTATACTGGAATCACCTTTTCTGTCTGTCTGTCTGTCTGTCCATCCATAAGCTTCATTTGTTCAGAGTTTGATTCAGTTACGTATGTTTAATTGTTTTCATGAAACTTTGCACAGATGTTAAGCATCATAAAAAACCTGTGTACCTGCAATTATCAGTTTGATAGGATGAATTTTGTAGATTTATTGCCATTTCCAGACTTAGAATTTTCACACTAAGAAAGACAGTTCTAATTTTCTTATGGAAAAAGCACAGACACTTGGGTATCCTTTGAAAAAATGGGTGAAATTCATCTACTGCCAAGTTTTGCTACAACTAGGTAATTTTTATTGCAGCGCCTGGTGAGAGAGATCTTATACTGATGCACCACAATGTTGGAATAAGTTGGGCTGATGGTTCGCAGGAATCACGTCAGATTGGATTGGTTGTCTATGGTGATCCAAATGGTCACTCTGCTATGGCCAAAACAGTTGGACTACCTACAGGAATAGCTACAAAGATGATTTTAGAAGGTTTGATATTTTAGTCGATACATTTAATATTTGTGGGTTTGAAAAAGAATATCCCATGAATCTCCCATTTCATGGGAGATAACAGCTTGGTTTTAAGTACCTATTTGGCTCAGTGTTTCAATTATTTCTAAACTAAGACTTCATTCATATATTTAAAAAAACCATCTAGCATTCTTATGAAGTCCATTCTTTTGAGTCTCATAGGTGCTTTATTCATGCAGATTTTATTATTGAAAAAAAAACATTATAAATATTACAGACATACAAATGATGGAATGATGTGAGACTTGTGATTGACATTCTTCTTTTTTTCTTTTCTTTATTTTAATTGATTTTGTCAATTTAAATACAAGACTTTTGCTTTCCATTATAATTTAATATTTCACTCGAATGTGAATGCAACTTAAAATACCAACTCTCTTTTTTAGATTTTAATCTATAAAAACTTTACTTGAATGTTTCAGGTGAAATTCAGAAGAAGGGAATCCAGGTGCCACTATCTTTGGATATTTATAAACCCATTTTGTTGCGATTGAAGCAAGAAGGAATACATGCCACAGAAGAAATAAAAGCTTTGTGAAGTGCATATATTTCTTTGTGATAAGTAACTTAACCACAACATAACCAGTTCAAGCTTTTGTCAGTGAACAAGGGTAAGGTGACCAGGGTCCTATTATGGCAATTCAAACCAGCTGTGATAGTATGAGTGTGATTGAAACGTTTTTTTGTGAGTTAATAGAAAAAATTTTGTTGCAAACTTATTGTAGCAAGTCAAGGTAATATATGGAATGTAGAAGTGGATGTTTTTCTCAGATGTAAAAAGTTTTGGTAAAACATTTTTTATCATTGAAATTCAAAACTGCAAAGAAAATAATAGTATGATTAAGCCTTATAAGAAGTTTTTGCATTTTGATAAAGATGAATTTATAATATTATTGTTATTTTTAAGGACTAGGCTAATAATTAAAAAAGCAACTTTTTTAATCATCTGAGTTGGTACATTGTTCATTTTAGGGATACAAAGATAAATCTCCTCTGAGTTTTTTTGCAGACATAAATAGGATTTGAAGGATTTTGAATTGGTGTTCTTTTTATATTGAATTTATAGAATATGTTGAATTAAATTTTATGCAACTTTCTTCATGCAACATTGCATAAACATTTATTCAAAAGTTTGATGAATATATTGTTATATGAACATTTTAGCAAGAATCTCTTGTTCATTTATTCTTGGATAATTCTTTTAAGTAACAGTAAGTTTTCTTGCTATAATAATGTGTGTGAAATGTTGACAAATTTGACAAATGGCCTCATACTAAAGAAGACATCAGTTTGTGTTACACTTGTAGAAATAGAATGCAGTTGTTATTCTAACAGATCAGAGTGATATTTTATTGTTAAAGTAAATGATTTCTTTACTTTATAAAAATGTGTGTGAAATGTTGACAAATTTGACAAATGACCTCATATTAAATTAGACATCATTTTGTGTTACAATTGTAGAAATACATGTAGAATGCTGTTATTATCCCAACAGATCGGACTGATATTTTATTGTTAAATTATTTCTTTACTTTATATAAATGTGTAAAAATGTTGATTATTGTGAGAAGTTGGATTAAACCAAAGATGACATCATTTTACAATAGTAGATTGATGTCAACAACCTAAGAGATTAACGTTATATTGCACTAGCTTAAAACAACTTCTTCATACTATGGGGTTTATGAATGAACTTGGAAACAGATAATACACCCACATTTAATTTTTTATGAATTTATTGTTAGCTTTTAAATATATAGTATACATATCACTTGTTTTATATAGATGGATTATCATATCTTGATTTGTCTACAATTTTTTTAATATTTGGAGAGGACCAAACATATGTATTTTAACCTTTTTTGTTTTTATATCTTTCAATTGTCATAACAATACAATGCTGGGCATATTTTATATGATGTTGGCATCAGTCTCCTTAAATCTCTATCTACATTTGGTTTTTATCCAAAAAGAAGCAATATGAAATTAATTAAGAAAAGATTATTTCATTTTTGTAACAATGCCAATAATGATCTGCATGAAAAAAGTTGCCATAGATATTATAAGGTCTTTTTAAAATTTTTGTTATTGTTGTTGTTATAACATATAGATGTTATCTTGATTTTCTACAGTAACCTTTTTATTAGTATGTACATGTATAGTCTGGTTTAGATAAATGGCCAAGTGATTTTGATGGGATCATGATTCAAGATCTTGGGTTCCAGCCCCACCCTCATTGCATAGTGTGGTCTTGAGATTTTAAATTTTTCATATACAATTTTTTGTACCTTTTAACTTCTGATAACCTTTGCGAAGTGCTGTAATAGTAACATTTAATTTGTTGTACCAAGCAAAAAATTCCCCTTGGCAGTTTGTTTTTGAATCGTTTGTGCTGCTTCTGAGCCTTCTGAGGGCACAGGTTTGATTGCAGGATGGCATGCCTTCGGAAAGTTTAGGAGCAACATGTTGTTTCCAGTTTTTACAAAAGTTTCAGTGGAATAATACACTACCATTAATGTCTGTTTACATTAACAGAAAAAAAAATAAATGCCAGAAAATAATTGCTTATGCCATTTCCAGAGATTATGGAAAATATTTTGTTACAAATTTTAAAAATTAGTTTTTATGTAAACCAGTTAAAACAGTAACATTACAGAAACAATGTTATAAGGTGTTATTTGAATATTTACATTCATGAAATTTATTGAATTCTAGTATTGTATATATATATATTTTTGTAAGAATAGTGTTAAGAATCGCAGTATCCTCTGAGTAAATGGAAGAACTTCAATCCAAAAAGTCTTTTTACTTGAATTTATGGATAATATGGATGTATTGATTTATATGAATTTTTTGATTAACTTTATATATTTATTAGTTTAATCAGTATTGTCAAATTATTAAACGTCATAATTCATCTTTTACTCCTTGTCCCGAAATACATAATATTTTTTTGGAAAAAATTGGGTAGAATTTACAACAGTGAAGTAAATAATTTCAATAATGATTATAATTGTCGATTATACTATAATCCATTATCTCAGAGAAATTAATTTTACCTTGTGTGTTTTCATTTATTGGACTGAACCCCGAAGGTACAGTGGGTGTACAAGAACGTCTTCTCTTGGTGTCACATGACAACTCCTAATTGTATGCAACATAATTGACACTGTTTGTTTAGTCGGTTTTTGAGGTTTAAGTGAAGAAAAATTAGAGCTATTTTAGTCAGATTGCAAGGTTTAAGGGGAGTCGACAAAATCAAGCTTTTTGTTCAGCTATATTTTGAGTTAAAAGGGGAGTTGGCAAAAAAAAAAAAAAAAAAAAAAAAAAAAAAAAAAAAAAAAAAAAAAACAAAAAAAAACCCAGTAGGCAATTAAAGAAAGAAACATAAAAAAGACATCTCCCCTGAATGTTTAGGTTTTAATGTTCATATCTTTGCAAAAATATATATATACCTCCTTTTTAAAATCCAGTAACTGTTTTCTCAAACATATTTATATTAACATGATTGATTTTTTTTTTGTATTTACACCCATATTTTCCTGAATTGACCTCTGTGTTTAATTTGTCAGTTAAGATTTAATTATGTATGCTTGATTAGCTGCAAGACTACCTTTCTGTTTTATAAGTGACTATTTTGAAATAGGAGGTCTTTTTTTCAAAGCACCACATTTTTAGGTGTCGGTAATATACATACATTTCAAGAGAAACAAACTTTAATTTGTATGCATTAATAATTTTGTTTTTGCAGATGCAAAGAATTGATTAATTTTAAAGTTACAGTTTTGAAACTAAACAAAATATTACTTCATTCAAATATCTGTTAAGGAGTTTTTAAAAATTGTACAAAGTCTTTTAGTTTTATAGATACATATCTTAACTGAATATTTACATTTTAAAAATGCTTTTTTTTTTACTTTAAAGAACAAAAATGCCTAAACAAATGTTCAGATTTTCATGGTGCCAAACTGCAATACAACACATTCTAGATATTTGTTGCATTTGAAGTATATACATACATATGTAATTATTCGAGTTTAATACTTGATATTCTATTAAATTAAATAGCTTATGCATATTTCCCAGGTTTTTATCTGTTTAATAATCATGAATCTAAATGTGTTTAAAAAATAAATAATTAAAGAAAAGAATAGTTTCATTTTTTGTTACATTATTTCCTGTTTCCTGTACAGTCATATTTTACATACTTGATTATACATACGTTTCGCACTATTTATTATCAAAAACACCTTTAAATGATTTTTGAATGTTGTATCAGTTGATGAAATGCAGTCAGTCGGAATAATAGTATATTTAGACCAATGGTTTAGGAAGTATAAATGAGAACTAATACAAAGGTACTTTCTAATCTTTGATCAACAATGCTCTTGTGCATTCTGTAATAATTCGGTACCTTTTCCATGTTCCTTTTGTCATGTCAAAAGACGCTCAACTTTATAAGATGGAGGTACTTTTTGATAGACGGAGTCTGCCTAATGTGTCTTTAAAAGTAGAACATTCATCTACTGGTAGAGTAGAGGAAATGAGTTTAGTTGAGAGGCCAAATTGTTTGGATATTGATACTTTTATAAGAATTTTTTATGTGTGTAATGTGTTAATACAATTTTTAAGACACCATTGCTAAGGCGCTCACAATTGTCATGCTACCTGAACTCGTTTCCAGAAATTTTCACCATTGTTTGGCTAAATGATTAACTTCAGTTTTTGAAATGATTATTTTAGCCATATATATTTATCCTGCTACTCTGACCAAAATAGAGCATTAATTTGTAATGTCTCATTTGATGTCTGGAATCCTCTTGTATCTTATGTAAAAAGAAGTCTGTAGTTGAGCATTGTACAGAAAACAGATAAACCGAAAAAAGACAAGTAATCACATACTAAAGCCACTGGTAGTAAAAACTCTTTTTTTTAAAAAAAAAAACACTTCCGATGAATGCAAAATGATAAACATCCTTACAGTTTTTCAGTGTGAATGGCGTTATTTTATGTGACAAAAGGAAAACGGTGATTACTTCAGAGAATGTTTGTAAAGCATAAAACATAGAACCCCAATGTAATTATTTTACAAAAATACCTGTTTAATTTTGATGTGCCATATGTGCACATTTCGGAAATTCATTTCTCATTAGTGATACTAAGGGCCGAAAGAGTTGATAGGTAAAAATAGTCAAAACATTTGAAAAGTAATAAGCCTAAGTTCCAAAATTATATGAATCAAAACCTATACTTTTGATAAATAAAATTAAATAAGAAATGCACGTAGTGTTTTTCTCAGCATAAGGCGCTCTACAAAAACTTCCTTGTTTTTATCAATGATTATGATGTGGTTTAAGCTTCAAATTAAAACACAGAAAATAAATTATCTAACTTTGATAAAGAACACAATCATTAATAATCTACTAGAACCTGTTCCCACGATTTACTTTAAAATTACAGTTCATACTTCGTTCGTTTTCAGATCATTGGTTTATGACTAAATATTTTCACGTACATTATTAACACTTTTAAAATTGCCTATAATTCATTTAAATTACACTTTTTTTCAGCAACGGAGTTCAATTGTTTTATTTAGTTCATTAGTCTTAGACTGTATATGGTTACGCACAAATGTAATGAATCGTGAAAAATTCATGCGTAACCAAATAGTTACATGCCGATAAACAGATGTAATTAAATTACAAATTAATCCATATTTTTACTTAAATTACTTGTGAAATTTACAATTTTATTTTGAGACTAAAATTTAACTTTTTCTATGCACACTGATTGTAATTTTAATGTAGTTTTTGTTCTTTGATTACTTTAAATGCATTTTTTAACAATTATATAAATAAAACACAAATTTAACAGTCCATGTCCAAACAACAACCCTCCAAAACAAAGTAAAAACTTTGAAAACTGGCCAATATAGTTTTACACGTGAATATCCATCAAGAAAGGGAGGCCAGGTGCTCCGGAAGCATAATCATCTCTGTCTAGCTAGCTAAAATCGCCACGTGCAAATTAAAGTCAAATTTGAGAATGAAAGGAACACGGTACTATTGGAAGTCAAATATATCAAATATATAAGTAAGTAAAACGACCAGTTAAACAAAACAATGCTTTAATTTTGTACTCAAATTTCAAAACAACTGAAATAGTCCCGGAAATATCCATATAAATGTCTTTACGCTTAATGTTTGTTTTTAGATTTAGTATTGTTTTATTTCCAAGGTATCTTTGAATGATAAAGAATAAATCAATGAAAAAATTATTAATTCAGCATTAAGTACAGGTAGTACAATAAATACTCTTTGAATTATATTGAAAATAAATGTAAAGTTTTTAAATAGTATTCAAAAATCAAATACTGAATTCTATATTATAAAAATGATAATACTAACATTAAAATAATTAATAAAATCAGAGCTTGACAAATATTTAGTATATTATGACATTTATAAAATTATAGCTACGTCTTTGGGTAATTGAGCAACGTGTGTTTTACCTGTTTCTTTCTGTTTCTTTCTCCCGTTTTTTGTAAAAAGTCTTCTAGCTTTTCTATATGTTGTCTTTGGCGAATATAGCATGTTTGTTGATATTGCATATGCGATGGTTGTTCAATGTGTAATGTGTATTGTACTATACATATATCTCAAAAACATTCAACTCAAATAGTTAAATGAACATTACATTCCTCAAAGTATTCTCCGCGGTGTGAAATACATAAGTTCAATCTCTAAATCCATTTCTGAAATGCATAACGGTACGCTGATTAAGGTAGATCTCTGAGGCACTGACTGATGGCTGAATTGTAAAGAACATTCTTTTTGCTTATGCTTTTTTGGCAACTATAGGCTTTCTACCGTGTATAGGTAACCTTATTTTCCTTTCAATTTCTATCTGGTTCAAAATAGTGAACTCTTGTTTCGTAAATAGTTAAAATGTTTGAAAATTGTCTTTGATTGAATTTGGCACAATTGTTTAGCGGTTTGTACTCGTACCCGTTTTTGTCGTCTGTCAATATATGCTTGATCGATGTAGCAGAAATAACAATCGTTCATCTGCCATCACTTTCAATTATTTCCCTGAAATTTATAACATTCCCCATGCCTGTTTCATGTTGGTCAGATTTTGCTGTAACTTGAACGGATTCTGTGCCAGTTAGAAACTTTCTTCTCCACCTACAAACTTTACATAAGATACCTTATAAGACTCGTAATGTGTATTATCGAATGATAATGTTTTGTTCAAACTTTGATATAAACTTTAATTTCTCCAAATTTTTCTACCCGTTTCTCAACCACTTTCACAACAATGGTCAACGACTGGCTCTATTGAAATTGAAACAATTTTAAAGCTATTTGGAGCTGAAGACACGTGTTTATACTGTTGGAAATTATAAGCGTATTATCATCAACGGAATTGTGCAAAGCGTTATCGCGATGCTTTACAATACATATGACATATCGAAGTACCCACGTAAAAGCGTGATATTATTATCATATGAGAAAATGATGATTAACTTAAAGCTGCATTAAGTTTTCCAAAGAAAAAATTAAAACGGTGCTAATCTAATAACTGATGTTTCTAATGAACAATGTTACATTTAGTTCAACGATAAAAGCTCGAATAAATACAGAAATTACAGTATTTACCCGGCGAGATGCAGCATTTCGGATCTAATATTAGAACATGGTTACGTAATCAAAACCCGGGTCATTTAAACACAACTTTCAAAATGTTGATATACGAAAAAATAACACAGAACTTCGTTGAATTTGTCATTTGAGACTTAGTAAGGGATAAATAACACCAGTTCAAATACATCTGGATATTAATTAAGGATAATTAATGCAATCTGTCATGTTTCACTTTCGATTCTAGGCTTTTCCCTACATCCGTGCGCATGCTCCAAGCTCATAATTATCATCGTAGAACTCTGACCAACCGGTCAGAGGATTCCGTTTATTTACAGCTAAAAGAAATGAAATTTTAGAAAATGAATGTCACGGATCGTGGTTAGAAGATATCTACTTTTAAAAAAATATATTTTTAAAAATCAAAAAAAATTCAGAAAATTGGTAAACTTAATGCAGCTTTAAATAAATACGTGAGATATTTGGTTTGGAGAGGAGTGGAAGATTTTAACTTTTTCTAGGATGGCGAAGGATACCAATGTGACCGAAGAAAATCAACCTTCGGCAAGCAGACTTGCATCTTGAAGGTGAATGGTGCCGTGATCCGTGAGCGTGCTTTAGACCAGGTTAAATAGATGGCAAATAAAAATCCGTTGTTTTTTCAACTGTTTTCTTTGTCAAAAGTGGGGTTTAAATTCACTGGCTTCGAATTCAAAGGATATATTACTCGTTTACCTAAATGATTTTTTTTATGTATAAAAATATTTAAAAGCCACCATCTTAAACATAAATAGATAACATGGCTAAATGGATATATCGTTTTGACATTTATACATTTAAGCGCTCTTTATAATTTGTTTAAAAATTTACAATGAGCTGTCTAAAAACTGAATTCCGGTTTTTTGTGTTTCGTTTCTGAAATTTTTTTTAAATAAATAAAACTAATACATACGGGGGTGGGGGTTTGTCTCATTTGTCAAAGGCTATAAAGGAGAAAAGCAAGTTGCTGTTAACAATAAAGCGCACGCAGAAACTTTTGGTATCAGCAGGGGAAACTCCATAGGTGATCTATCTAAAGCTTTTAACAAAAATCACAAAAACGAAGCTATTTCACATAATTTATACATAATTTATACATAATTTATATAAACTTCATGTTACTGTGGTTATTTGAAGCGGTTTTTGCCTGTGACAAATACAAAAATGTTTTAAAATGTTAAACCAATAGATAGATTAATTGCAGTGCAGTATACAGAAAGAAACTATAAATGTATAAATTTTGATCTACTTGATAATAGTTTTTGCAGCTACTTTAAAGCTACATTAAGTTCACACAGAATTGAAAAAAAAGAATTATTCTAAAAAAAAATTATCAATAAAAATCGGTTGTTATTACGATCTGTGCAGTTTCTTAAGTTAACTGTTTTTAGCCCATGATTAATGGATATCCTAAAAGGTGGGCCAACTCGATAACATGTTGATAGCAACACTAGTTTTAAGCATGTTAGTAAGCAATGGTGTCGACAGAAAGAAAATGTTTTTGTGCGAGAATGGCAAAATATTCCATAAAAAACCGAGGGCTAACTGGGACATACTTAATCAAAGGATTCAAATCGGTCAGACTCAGATGAAAGAAAGGCTGCAAATAACAAAAATAGTTTGGGTTGGTCACGCACGATAATATGGCCGCGTTGAACACATGGTAGGCCTTCGATATAATAAACCAACTTATGCATGGTGTTTTCAGGCGGCGAATCGTCTGGTTATTGCTGAAAAAGATATTTTATTTTATTTGACTAAAATATCGAAATTCATTTATTGATTTTGATGTTCTATAAAAAGAATTTTGGTAAATCAAACTAGTAGAAGTTTTTTGAATTTTAACGTAAGTAAACGTTTCATCATGGAACCAAGTATTTACATTTTTCATTCAAGGCATAGTTTAGAAAAAATATGCTGTTTTATATTTTGCATAGAAAAACTTAATGCAGCTTTAATAAAACAATACAGTATTCTGCTATTCTATAAGAATTCACAATGATTCATTTTTCATTGTCCATTGTCATTTTAACTCCGAAACACAGTAGAGGTTCTAACCTGTATTAATTATCAACTAAATAATAATTTGGATCACGGTAATTAACACCACTTTTGTGTTTTGATTGTATGTTATATCTATGGAACAATTTCATCTTGATGGAAAATATACTTTTTGTTTATTATTTTTAAAATCAACTTGAACAAAACAACCACTGTCAATTATGATATAATATTTTCATCAAACTTTTCGGTCTTAGTGTCACTGATGAGAAATAAATTTACGAAATGTGCACATCTGTCACATCAACATTTAACTGGTATTTGTGTTATTTTTTATATAATATTTGATTACAACATCTTCGATGCTTTTAATTTTACTGGTACAGTGTCTCTGTTATTTTAACTAATCATCCCAATCATCATCAACAAAGTCGTCGTCCTCGTCATCTTCCTTTTCCTCATCTGAGAAATATTGAATAAAGAGTAGATCAAAGCAATGAAGGTAAAGCGAAAAGATCATTTAAATACATATTCCATCTATGCAAACAATCGGGCAGATCCTTGTGTGAGAATGTTTGTCAGAGCTGGTTTTTCTGGGTTTTCTCCAGTTTCTATCACCATCCCAGAAGTGACCGCCTCGGTATAAATTATATAGTCTTGACAGGGATGTAAAACATAAATCAACTTTAACTTTAAAAGCTGACCATGACAATATCATTGAAGTAACTATACTGAGTCATAAAACATCATTACCGTTCCTTACCCTCCTTTCTTACTTCCCACAGATTCGCATAATTCTAGCTTATTTATCTTTATTTTAAGCTGCCAATGTTTGTATTCAAGTCTAAATAAAGCTCATACAAAAAAAAACTACATCTTAACAATATGGCAAGGATCCTGAGGTCTGTAATTTATATAACCAAGAGAAATAAAGAATAAATTTGAAAACAGAAATAAGAAGCTAAAATGGCAAATGTCCATTGAATCCAAACATCATTCGAACAAATTAAAAGAAGGAAGCGATATCAGATGATATCAAAAAGTAAAATACTTCTTTTTTGCCTGAAACAAATAATTGCATTATGACAAATAATGTAGTTAAAGTTATTATAACAGTAAATAATAACAAACGTTGACAGTATATCAATTGGATTCTGTAGAATCACATACCTGATAACTGTATGTGCTTTTGACGATCAGCTAAGGCTCTTGCAAGGGCTCCCATAACACCTTCTTCATCTTCCGTGTGGGAAACTGTTTTTTCTTCATCTTTTACCTACGTGTTTTAAAATGACAAATTTATTAAATCACACAAACATCCCGTCCGTTTTAAACTAATGACAAAATTCCATACGCATTTATTAGAATTTCCTTAAGTAAACACCAATTTAGCTCCTTGAACAAATGTAACTAAAAAAATAAATGTTACCAAGTTTTACATGCAAAAAATTACCGGTTCTATTTTTAACGAAGTAATTTTTTTCTAGTACAATACGAGATATTTTAGCTTTAGGATGCATAAATTACACTATGAAGTTTAATTATAATGACAAGTATTAAACTTGAATTATTGCAATTTAAAATGTAGCTAAAACTTTTAAAGTGTTACAAACCTGTTTAACATGTCTAAGAGTGGTTCCTGATCTTATGGCACTCAACAAATCTCCACGACTGTTTCCTGTAGCCCTGTTGTCATTATTGTCAACTTTCCGAAGTGGTTTTCCTCCCTGTCGTATCTGTTCTAAAAGAGCTCCCCTTCCACTACTCTGGGTCGCAAGAGGCGCGTTTGGGGGCGAAAAAGGAACCGGAGGTGGTGCGGGAGTGCTCTGGTTCAAACTACTAACCGAGGAAGGGGGAGGTGGTGCAGGTGGTGGAGTTTGAACACACTGCGGAGGTGAGGATTTACCACCTGGTAAAGGTTGGGGTATTGGAGGCGGTGGTGGAGTTTCGATGCGAGATGGCTGGGCATTTTGAGAAGATGACGGTGTGACCCGAGGTGGAGGAGGAGGGTCACCTTGTACATGGCTCCTGTTACCGAGAACTTTCCTTTTGTTTTGTTTCTTTTGTTGTGTTGATACAGGGCCAGTTTTTGGTAATGGTGGTGGTCTAGATTTCTTTGTGTTGCAATTTTCTTGTTCAGCTTCTGTATTTGTCTGATTTGCTTGTTGAATGGAATGTTAAGAAAAAGATAAAAAGTTAACAAATATACGTGACAAAAAAGATATGAAATACATCTAAAGCTTATTGTAATAAAAAACAAAACTTAACAAGTTTAAAAACTTGTAGGCGAAAAGTGTACTTTTCAATACATGTTTTTGTTAACGAGTAACATGGAACAAAACCAAAGCAACGAAGATCGAACATATAACAGGTAACAAAAGAAGAAGAAGAATACTGTAGACGACCGTACACCAGCACCCAAAAGCGCCGATCGTCAATTAAAACCAAAATCTAAATTGTTCGACCTGAAACACTAAAATACGGTTGACATAACTTGCCAAAAATAAATAATTGGAAAAAGGCATTTATTTGCAAAAATGAAATCGTTCATGAATTTTAGATGAGTTTCTTCATTTGATTGATATATTGTAAATAATTGTCATTTTGCATAATCTAAAAAATCAAAGATATTTACTTTTATCGGTACTCCTCCAGAAGTTTATTGCATCTTTTAATATATTATCATGCTGAAACTAAAACAGATCCCTTGACTTGCTTATTATTCCACAAAAGAAAATTGCCGGAAATATTTTTGTCCATTAACATGAAATAGGTAAGAATAACTTTAACTACCACCTCTTCTAATTAAAAAGATACCTGAAACACCGATATATTGAGACAACTTTTTACAATCAAATGTCGAATACCTGTTGTTGTTCGAGGCTTGTGATTTTGTTTCTCATCAAGTTGTTTCTTAAATTCACCAAAACCTCCCTTTTCGGATACATACTGGGTGACAAACTGGTAGTCATCTTCAGAGACACTTTGAGTCTCCCCATAACCCAATCCAGTAAATATAGCCTTCATATCAGGATCGAAAGTTTGCACCTGAGAGAGTTATCATTTGAAATTAATATTTATCACAAATAAATCATTGATTTACAAATAACCATAGCAACAAAAAACTTACATAAGAAGAATATAAAACAAGAAATTCACTGATAGAAACGGTCATTTTGTACAATCCATACTAAATACAGTTACATTTATTCTAATAAACACTGACAAAAAAGTATTTAGAGTCGCGGAGGTCTCCTATTTTCCCCATGACTACATTACAAGTAATCATAAATACATTTGGCAAACTTGAAACGACTTTATTGGTAGAAAGGAAATAAATGTTCAGGTTGTTTTTAATAACCAAAATGCCGATTTGAAATACCCTCTCATACTTAAAGATACATATTAACAATTTTATTTTAAATCATTAATACTCACATTCAGATGTTCTGCTTGTTGGTTATCGTATCCCAAATGAGAAACATGCTGGAAATCTGTTGGTGATCCAATATCTTTCTTTTTTATCCTTGGTCTTTTATCATTATCCTTTCTTTTAGGCGTTTTATTTTTATTTTCTAAAGGTAAAATTAGATTTGTATGCAATTATGCATATATAAAAATAAATTATTATATAAATGAAAAACTAAATTTTGTACCCCATTGTCTTTTTAGCAAAAGAGTGATGAGCAAAGCGTTATTAAAAGTTTTAGAAAGAAACTGTTTGCAACTAAAATTTGGGAGGATTATTAATGTAGATTATTATTGTAGCATTATCTAAACAAGCTATTGAATCAGTCAAAGTTTTGTAATAATAAAATATAACATATACATGTATATTAAAAACTTAATATTTTTTAATTATAAAAGTAAAAAAGTCTAACTGGTGGGAATTAAATTATTTTACTTACGTCAAATGCCTATCACATTTCTATTTAATTTCCTGTGAAAACATAAAGATTGGTACAAAAGTATTTCTTACAAACCATTGTTGTATTCACTTATACACATTTATAAAGTTTAATTCAGAATCAAATATCTTCTTCTTAATTGCTAACTTCTAGTTCCATGGTTTACAAGTAGGTTATTTGTCCATACCTTTTTGTCCCTTTCCATGTTGAACAGGTTCAGGAGAAAATGGGTGTATTTCTCGAGGTTGGTTATTTTGTTTTTTCGCCTGTTTCAAATTATTTTTTTCTGAAGAAAGCAAAATGGTATGTGTAAAGGTTTTACTAAATGTCATTTAACAGCGAAGACATATAACAAAGTTTACATGAACATTTGTTACTTTTGTTTAGAAATGTTCTTAATTGGTTGACCTGGTTATTACCAATAACATACTATAATGCTATTGTTTTAAATTTTTTAAATACACCCCAATCTTTAAGCCCTTTTAACTTGAAAACTGTCTCTTATTTCTTATCTTAAATAAAATAAAAAGTTTTCTGATGTAGAAAGATAAAAAAAGATATCAACTTAAAACATGAAAGTGTTTTTTCGTGCTCTTTGTTTGTCCTGTGTTCATAACCATTATGCAATTAGTCTTGCTTATGAAACATAATTGGTGCAATCATGACAAATACAGTTGATCAGCTGAGATACATGTAACAATAAAGGTAATAAATATATAATACAAATACCAGTTTAATTTTGATGTGCCAGATGTGCACATTTCGGAAACATTAAATTAAGAATTCTTATGAAGATATTAATACAAAAATAATTATCGGTAGCTGTTATTACGATTGCATATTATTAAAAAAAATTGTACCTGCTTTCAATCGATCTCTTGCTGCAAGTTTTTCATCTATTGCTTTCTTAAAATCAAAAGCTTCTTCTGATAAATCTTCAGAAAAGTTAAGAGCAGTTTGATATTCCTGTAAAACATAATATTACGAATTGTTTATCACAAACTTAATGGATTGAAATAAAAAGAAATAGTGAAACCCCGAATAAAGCTTCTTTAAGATTCCGATCAGTTGTTTAAAACCAACATTCTATGTGTAGTTGTGGATATTTGTAAAGATATATATGTGTGTGTGTGTGTGTGTGTGTGTGTGTGTGTGTGTGTGTGGGATATAAAAGACAAAAAGTTGGGAAGCTGCAATCAAAGGTGATTTTTTTATAAGAAATGCCGGATTCAGATTATTTGCTATTGTTGAAAATCGCAGCAAGTTTACCCCTGACCTTGTTAAATAAAGGGGGGGGGGGGTAATAAGTAGGAATCTACAAACTGATGTGTGATCCGCATTCAACTTCAAACAGTCAAAGAACCATTATGACGACAAAAGGCTCTTTAATAATTAAGCCAAATGAACAGCAGGTTCTTATAAAAACTGTGACATACTTACATCAGCTTCAAATGTATGTAGGTAAGGTCTTACTTCTTTATAATAAAAACCATTATAAAGTTCCTGCTCAAATATCAGCTGGTCATTCTAAAAACAAAAATATCAATAATATGTAAAAAAAAAAAAAATATGAAAGAGGAAAAGTTAACATTACGGTATAATTAAACAATTCAAGATAAATAACATTTGGGTACTACTTCATGGGGCTTTTGTCCATTTTATTGTACAAATATGTTTACAGACCGGACCTCTTTATTCCCGTTGGCCAGTGACAACAGTTATAATTACCCTGACAACAATGTCGTAATTTGATTGGTTGGTTAACCGAGAAATAAAACACAAAAATACCAGTCCAGGTCTAAACCGCAATCAAAAATAATAATTGAAAGAAAAAAGTTTGAAAACTGCCCAATTTAGTTATACAAGTTTAATTCTATCAAGAAAGTAAGGCCTGGAGAAAATGTGCTAAATTTATTTGGAATAATTAGATGAATGATAAAAAACTTTGAAATGGTATTTTATTTAAAATAATAGGGAAAGTATGCATGTATGAGTAACAGCGGATAATGCTGTGAATCGTGTTCTATTGTGTGTGTGTGTGTGTGTGTGTGTGTGTGTGTTCTTAATTTGTTTGTTACTGCAATTTGAGAAATAAAGAAACTTTAATATTTTGTGTGATTTGGAATATTTACCAGTATATCATACAACCTAATGAAGTAGGTTCTCATTGAATAATCTTTTACGAAGCATGCTACACCACAACATCTAAAGTTCCAAGTATTTCTTTCCGGAGGGTCAGCACTGAATAATTGTACCACAGCGGTAGCTAAAGTCTGAAATAATATCAGTAACAATATTTATAAAACAGATTACCGTAAAACAAAAATCACATATTCCCAGCCAATGATTTTAACCTTAGCGGGTATAAAATCGCTAAATTTATTCTCAAGTCAATTTTTACTATGGTCAGTGCAAAATAGCAGTAACAATAGAAAAACTCTTAACCGATTTTTGAGACGATAATCATTTTTGTTATTTATAGGAATTAGTTTTTGTATAATAATAATAATAATAATAATAATAATAATAATAATAATAATAATAATAATAATAATAATAATAATAATAATAATGATAATTATAACAATAATGATAATAATAATAATAATGATGATGATAATAATAATAATTATAATAATAATAATGATGATGATGATGACAAAAGTTTTATTGTATTGTATCGGACCGTATAGCTTAGTTATTTGATAGTAACACATTTATTTACTTAAAGTTCAAACTCTCTTTTACTACAGCGGTTAACAAAAGACAAAGGTTGCTAAATTCTACATTTTTGAGTGATGAATTGCAAGAATTGTGAAACAATTGTATATAGGGACAAAAAGCGGCATAAAAATCAAGTGTTACGTCATTAATTTAAAAATAAGTAATCTACCACATAGAAAATATGGGTTTTAATTAACTATATAAAGTAATAAAACTTAACTCAGTAGGCAGTACTTTTTGCTGTCAGAAAATATACCATTATTCATTGATTTTCAACTGTTTGCCTTATGTTTTTATCTCTCAAACCGTAGTTCCGGTCCCTAGTTTCACTGATGAGTAATATTTTTCCGAAATATGCATATATGGCACATCAAAATTTAATTTAGGATATTTGTGTTATATATTAACTTACTACACATCGGTCTCCTAATAAATGAAACAAGTGTTCATTCTCAGCATTGCTCAACAGTTTGGATCCAATATTACATCGCTTTTGTTGAGACATTGTTTCATAAACTTCCGATTTTTATTTAACGATTATGATATGATTTATGCTCTAAAATTATCATATAGATAGTAAGTTATCTAGATTTGATAAAGTTACAACAAAAATTGATTATCATTGATAATCTACGAGTACCTTGACCTGTATTTAACAGTAAAATTAAAATAAAATAATGATAAATTATATGTAACTATATAAAGATTTCGCTTAAACTCTGTGCACACACACACACACACACACACACACACACACACACAGTTAAAATGATATTAAAATCTTGCACAAGATAGTATATAAATTCCAAAATAATAATAAGACTTCCCTTGAATTTAAAAACTTCGTAAATGTAAATGAAATTAGATCATTTAAATGAAGTGATACAAAGTTTTAAATTCTAGTAAAGTCTTATCATTATTTTGGATTTTATATATATATATATATATATATATATATATATATATATATATATATATATATATATATATATATATATATATACAGTCGACTCTCGTTAATTCGAAATCGGATAAATCGAAATTTCGCTTAAATCGAAATGATATAAACGGTCCCGTCGGATAACTGAGCCTGCCCGATGATAGTCAGTGTTTAACAGATTTCAATGGAACCTTGTAGCCTCCGATGAAGTATTTTTTTTTTTTTTTTTTTTTTTTTTTTGTACAAAATAGACACCATTACCTCCCAAAAATCCGACATTCAAATGTTTTGGAAAACAAATCATTCAATTATCAGTTGAGGTTAGTAACTTGTCCCTAGCTTAACTAATGTTTTGAGTCCAAAGCAAATTAATTCGGCGCACTATACGACGTTAGTTGGTATCAGAATATTTCGAGTTCTTGATATCGAAATTGTTTTGACCTATCCACATAGGTAAAAATACTTACAACTATGTAGTAATACATATACATAAGCTTATATTTGATGTTTATTTGTAGGTAGCCTATGTAGTAAAACAAAATATAGAAAAGCTTATATTTGATCTCTTTTTGTAGGTAGCCAATTGTTCAAAGTCTCCATCATCGGCTGGACTTGAAATGATTCGTTGCATATAAATGATTCGAATAATTCCGGAATGGTCTGTTATGTTCGTTTAGGCTTCACCATTGTTATATTTCTTTGCTTACTTTAAATGTTAAAATTTTATAGAACGATTAAAAATAGCAGTAATTTGATCTAATTAGTTACCGTTAATTTGTCATTAAATTATCTATTTCATTTGCTATTAAGTTATAATAAAAAAAACACAAACATACTAGTCCATGTCAATCAAATAAACAAGTAAAAACTTTGAAAAGAGGCCAATTCAGTTAACAAATAGCACTCGAATTTTTGAGAAAAAAAAATTTCAAATAGTAAGCTCATAAAAATAAATTGCAAATATTTTAAAGTGAAAGAATTAATAACCACGATGTTAAAATAAGTCTGAAAATTGTTTGTTTCCAGATTCTTCTATTTCTCTCTTCTGTCTTTGTACGAAAATAGTCGTCATAACTAATATGTTACTTGGCATCAGGAATCTGAATGGATCATTTTAAATGAAATATCCCACATTAAAATACAAGACAAAGTTATTTTTGGACATGTAAGAGTATGGAAACTGAAAGAATCAATATAGCATATATAAGGGAGTGTTGCGGGATAGTCAAGGCTCCAATTGCACAATCGTTCATTTAATTGAGTGTTCACTGAACTCAAATTAGGGAATATTTCATAGGCTATTTTTAAGACAATACACGGTAAAAATTTAATAATTATATTAATTTTAAGTTGTTTAGTGTAGATTTGTTAAACAAAACAAAACATTGTCTCATAAAAATTTTAAAATATTGATGAGAGAAAAAATAAAATATTTGAGTTGAGAGCACACTTTACTGACTAATCTACTGGGCCACCTATTGAACCCTCTCTCTCTCTTTTTTTTTTTTTTTGTTTTTTTTGTTTTTGTTTTTTTTTTTTTTTTTTTTTTTTTTTTTTTTTTGACCAATTTTTCTTGTAGCTAAACCACAAGATTCCAGGTCCCACCCTTGGACCAATCAGTTGGCCGGCAACTTCCTAAGGTAAAAAGAACCTCCAATTGCACGAGGAAAAGAAAATGTAAGGGCCAAACCTGGACTAGATCCAGGAACTATCCAATAGAACACAACAGATACATAATGATTTACAAATTTGATTATAAATTTCCCGGTTAATTTAACAGTTAAGTTGTCTCTGAACACTCACGGGTCCAACTTCGGTCGGGTCATACATAAGAGTTTAAAATTTTGAGATACTACAGCCTTGCCTGGTGCTCGGCTTTAAGAAGAAAAAGTAACAACTGATTTGTCTTGTGCCGAGACATTGTGACCGGGGGAGTAGTGAGTGTGGCATACTTACTCGGTGAGCTATCATCTTAACAAAATAGTCGCTCTGATTGCGCGATAGTACAAGGTAGACCATAATGAGATTTAATTTTACATTTTTGTGTTGTTCAACTGATACCAGGGTACAACATAATTTCACAATTTATTTCAATTTTCTAAGGATGCCCATTACAGACTCATATGGAGTCTCGGCTCCTTCATTTTCGCCATGGCTAGATTAAGCCAATAAAAAGAAATATATAAATATACAGCTGTTTTTGTTGTTTATGTCATACCTTTATTCCTGACGTATTCCAATTATGGTAGTGTGCCTTTCCATATAAGTTAATATTTTTTGACTGAAGCTTCAAACACCTTACAATATTTTAGTTTAATTTATGTCTAGCACTTATCTTTGATAATACCAGAAGTCCATACCAGAAGTCCATGAAGTAATTCATGGACTTCTGATAATACACATTAACATATCTCATGCATAAAACTTGTTCTTATGCTAATCTTTATTAGAGATCAATTACCTTATTCTAGTCTCGAATAGCTTCAAAATTGCTGATATGACGCTATCGTTGTAATAATGTATATATGTTTAGCTATAAGCTATTTGTAGTTTGATGCTAATAAAGATCATTATATTATATTAAAATAATAATAATAATAATAAACTGCTATAGACATTAAACAAAATTACAACCAACAACCCAATTTATGACGAAACCCGAGCTATTGTGATCATTTCGGTAAAAAAACAACACCACCACCATCAAAACACACACACATACACACAAACACTACACACACACACACACACACACACGCGCGCAAAAAAAAAAAAAAATAAATAAATAAATAATAAATAAATAAATAAATAAATAAATAGCCTTCGGTTCGTTTTACCGTTCAGTAATCTAACCTCTTTCTTGTTTACCTTACTGATCGATCATATTAACGAATACTTACCGCAGATAATTAATTACCTGATGTTTCAGTTTATTAGGTAAATATATTGCGTAATATTTTCTATACATTTACAACTCGTCATATTCAGCTTGTTTACGCTATGAGTGATCATGCCTAACAGTTAGTTACAGAGTAATACATGTATATATAATACGTAGTATATGTCCAATTTATTGATTTTAATTCTAATCTATTGCACGTTTTTGTATTGTGTAATAATTATATTATATCAACAACGAATGAATATTATATACCTGATGATGTAATCTAGTGATCACGACTTCCATAACCATTTGACCAAATAACTGTAATCTTGAAGGTATAAAGTGACCAAATATACAAGGATTTATCTTAAAAAGGAAAACCAAAAAGTCAAAAGGTGGGTGATTTTAATTATTATTTTTCATTATTTTTTAATCTTTTTTTTTTTTTTGTTTTCCTTTGTTTATTTTTCATTTTTTATTTTTTTATATCGTCGATTGCATAAACTCAAGTAATGTACACACACATAAAATTATTATTATTATTATTATTATTATTTCTATTGCGTAAATTCTTATATGACTGAAGTAATACACACACACACACACACACACACACACACACACACACACACAATAATAACAATTATTATTATGCATTATTATTATCATTTAGTCTATTGCGTAATTTCTTATATAACTTATGTAATACACGTGTATATTGTAGAAGTTGCATAAGTCTTGTTTAAATAAACAACGCATCATATTCTATATCAGACAATCCTAGGTATATATGTTATTAAATAAGAAATATGTAATATAGAAAGTTATTGTTCAGGTATTAACATAAATTTTTACTGTAAACGCGGGACATCTGTTGATAAGTAAGTAAGTATATTTTCTGATTAAATTTAACATCTGTAACACAAGTTGCCTAAACTTGCTAAATATTTACATAATTCACTTTAAAAAAAATAAAATGAATAAATTAAAAAAAAATTAATAAATAAATAAATAAAAAAAATAAATAAGATAAAATAAAATAAAATAAAATGAATAAAATAAATTAATAAATTAATAAATAAAAATAAATAAAAATAAATATAAATAAATAAATAAATAAATAAATAAAATGGATATTGACTTGAAAGGATTTTTATAAAGGTTTATGTTTAAAAAATATATAAAAAAATTGAAATGGGAGCCGAAATAGTCAAATGGTTAAATGAGCGTTCTTTCCTGTTGGACCACAAGTGGTGAGAAACAGGTTTTACTTTCTGTAGGCTTTTACTGTTTGATCCGGTACCAGTGAAATGGTCTTAGTGGTCCAAAGTGGTTATCTGTAATTTGCAGGTGAGTTTACTAGCGCTTTAAAGGTCGCAATAAGTGTGTTCTTGGTACAAAGCAGATCCGAAAAATTTGGACAATCTTAGGAATCATACGCTTATGTCTTGAAAAATCATCAAGATTAAAATAAAAAATGATATTGTTGCGAATAGCTTTAAAATTATTAATGTGACATAAAGAGCATACAATCAACCATAAAAAAATTGATAAAACAATTTTTAGAGCACATTTATTGTTTTTATATAAAACAATTTCCCTTGTAAAAATATGTGCGCGTTTATGGGCTTGGATTATACTAATGTGATACGATCTATAAAGTCCCTTTGCCATTTTTAGGGGCCTTGGTTGCCAAGTGTTTAAATGGCGCCTATGAATCACAGTGCCTCTCACTGAGCGAGTTTAAATACCGCTGGGGTAGTTCATAGTGTTAGAAAGTTTGTCCGTTCGTTTGCCGAATGTCGGTGGGTTTTTTTTTAGGGGGTGCACTCCCAGGTTTCTCCACCATCTCAGAACTGACTGCCTTGAAAGGATCTGAACAGGGACCTTAAACAGAATTACTACACCCCTTCCCTTTACCAATTTGTCATTAAGTCTAACACTAAGCTACAGAGTTAAGAATAATGTTTGTTGACTACATCAATCATAATTTATGTTAATTGTTTATCCACGAGATAAACCACTACTATATTTCAGTTGTTAGAGTACTCGTTCGTATGTGGGAGGTCGAGGGTTCGAACCCAGACCGAGTCTGACCAAGACTTGAAAATAGGTAGTTACTGTTCTTTCGCCAAGCACTCGGCATTTAGAAATGAAAGTCATGGGTCCTTCGGGTGAGACCTTAAATGTCACAACAGGCATGATACGTTAAAGAACCCTCCCGGCAGATTGCCCTAAGCGCACTGCAAAGGGCAAAATTTTTGCAACTTCACCTATAGCTGGTGACGTCTCGATATAAGTAGAATATTTTTGACTGGGACGTACAACCCTATTAAACCAATCAATCAAATATCCATGAGTTAAGAAACTTGTTTACAAATATCATTAAGGGTTTGTTTCAAACCATGATAAAACTTTGTATTCGTGTTGCTAAACTTGAGTAATTTTTCATGCACACATGCTGCCTTTGTGCTTTTTCATTGGTACATGATTCATTACTTATATAGCTTTAAGAACATATTGATTCGTAATCTAGAATTTCATAATAGACAGATGTTCATTTCATGTGTCATAATTACGATAATATTTCTTTTGTGATGATGTTATGATGATATCATCGCTCATATAAGCTGCTTATGTAACTTCTTTAACAAAAAGTGCTACCAAATTTGTACAAGAGTGTAAAATTGTTAAAAAAAATAAACACGCGCACGCACACACATGTAACTGAGAGAGAGAGAGAGAGAGAGAGAGAGAGAGAGAGAGAGAGAGAGAGAGAGAGAGAGAGGGGGGGGGCATTCGTTTTTTTTTTTTTGCATAAAAATTGTTGCAAAAAGCACGGTTTTTATTAGCAATTAGTAAAGACTAACTGATTGTGAATACACTGAGCAAGAAACAAGAGAGATATCACCTCCAAGTGCAAACTCCGGAACAGAGTCATCCTTCTAGCTCCGTATGTCGCGGGGTACAATGTTGGCCACTGTTCGGAGCTTGCTCTTAGTTTTTTAATATGTTTTTAGTGGCCACCATATATAAGAGTTTTTGTCACAAATGTTTATTTTAATTGAAAAAGAAGATTACCATAATTTGATATTTGAAGTTAAGGAGTTGAGCTGAGTAATGGTGTTTAACGTACAGTCAAGGGTATTTCACTTATATTGAGACGTCGCCAGCTATAGACGAAAGCACAGAAATTTTACCTGTGCGTTGCGCTGATGACATATTACAGCGGGGTTCTTTAACGTGCCACGCCTATCGTGACATGGGACCTCGTTTATTTTAAGTTCCCATCCTAAAGAACTGTGACTTTCATTTCGTGTAATGCCGAGTGCTTGGCAAAAGAATAGTCACTACCCACTTTTAAGTCTGGGGTCAGACCCGGTCGTAAACCTTGGTTGAATGATTGTGAAACCGGTGGTGGGGGTTATAATCATGTTTTCATACAATGTATTCTGTAGATTTTTCTTTACAACTTGTTACGAGTTATTTAAAATCTGTTTGTGTTATCAATTTTCATTGTTTAGACAGGCTAAGTGAAAAAGGATAAAATCTTTACGATTCCGAATGTGTAACATCTGTATTTACATCGGAACAACCTCAACAAGAAAATCAATATTATTGTATAATGATTATGGATTTAGAATTTCGTAATATATGGAATGCATGAGGTCATGACTTTTTCCTTTTATTATAAACGACTTTAATTAGGGAACAATTTGACAATTATACAGGTAGGTAACATGTTTCCTCTGATGTGATAATTTTTTTTATTAAAAATTGTATAAAAATGGACGAATTTTTGGCTAACACTTGAAATATTCTTTTTGAAAAGCATAATGTTAATTTTCTAAAGGAAAATTCACATGGTAAAGCAAACAATGTTTTTCTAAAAAAAATATTTACGTAAAAACGGTCAAGTCAATTGTAATGTGCATTAAAAAAAATTAAAAATGCCAGAATTTTTCAAAAGTTCTATAAAATCTTATTATTTTGTTCAGGTAAAGTATCAATTTTGTCAGTTTTAATACGAAGATTTTACTCAGCTTAATCCATCATATATATGATAAAATATTTCTTATATAATTTTTTATTATTTGCTACATGCAGATTTTTTTATCAATACTGTCATATGCCTCTTTTTGAATTAAATCATAAAAATACATTAAAAAAGTTGCCATATACACTTTTTAAATGTATTTTTTATGATTAAATTCAAAATGTGGTATATGACACTACTGCTGCTACTACTACTACTAATGATGATGATGATGATGATGATGATGATACATCGCACTAACTTGATTTGTTTCGCCATGTCTTCAGCCATTTGATTAACAATATATATTGATATGATTATCAATTTTTTTGTTTTGTATTTCTTGTTTCCTTTGTTGTGTTGTCTGTTTGTCCTGTTTGTGTTTTGGCCTTTGTCATTGCATGTATTAACAGAAATATTCTACAAGCAAATAATTTATAAACGTAAATTCCATCTAGAAGTCATAGGAGTAGTATTGTCATATCAGATTTTTCTTTATATTTATAAAAATGCTTATTGATAATTACTGTCTGATTCACGTCTGCCGTAGCATTAGTTTTTCAAGGTTTAAGAAGAGATATCAAAAAATTTTGTTACATGCCACATACCGTTATGACGTATGCATTTTGTCGTAATTAACTGACACCAAACTAAATGCCATCTTAGCTGGAGTATAAAATGCAGTTTTTTAAAATACTTACGGGGATTTAATATGGGTAAACACACAAACACTCATTCCGGAAATACATCGCTGTAATAATTATGCGGGTTAGGGTAGAAAATTCTGGAATAGTTCATTCAGCTGTAGGTAAGATCGCCGTTGTTAGACCTACAGTATATATTCCTTTTGCTGTCAAGTTGCAGACGATATTACCTGGCCAGCGAAAATGGGAAAGTCGGTCATGCGCAATTCTATTTTCTTAACCCGCATGATTTTTCATCTTTCTCGCTTGCATTTTATACTCCAGCTAAGGTGGCATTTAGTTTGGTGTCAGTTAATTACGACAAAATGCATACGTCATAACGGTATGTGGCATTCTACAAAATTTTTTGATATCTCTTCTAAAACCTTGAAAAACTAGTGCTACGACAGACGTGAATCAGACAGTAGTAGTTAAATGCTTTTATGTCACGACAGCAATTTTTCGGCTTTTCCGTGACAAGACATTTTTTTTGTTTGATTCTTAAGGATTAATTTTAAACACAAGTTTCTGTAGTACGTGCGTTTGTTCTTTTACTAGCGCTTACTTATGGCAACTATACTGAATGCTATTACATTAGACCGCAATGTTCTAAAAAGCATCAAAACCAATTTATTGGTACCGAGCCAATTAGAAAAGGCCTACGACAAGCATCAAAACCAATTTATTGGTACCGAGCCAATCAGAAAAGGCCAACGACAAGCATCGGGGCCAATCAGAAAAGGCCTACGGCAAGGAAAATCCTTTCCCGCTTGAGGTCGATCGGGTTCAAACCAATAGTGATGAGACGTCTTTGGGTTTAAAAATGTTTATGTTTGAACATCTTGGCCGATGCGAGCAAAACCACGGCTTCTGTCATTTTTAAAAGCGAAAGTAACATACTGGTATAAAATTGAGATTGTTATTTTGTTGTTATTTTTAAATAAATGGAAACATACATCAATACCAAAATCAAAATCGGTATTTTCCAATAAAAAAATTTCAGAATAATAAATTATGTTTTTATAACTTAAAACTTGGTTTTCTGATCGTGCAATTTTCGAGCAAAAATGTCCAATCCAATAATTTTGCATTTTCAGTGCTTTAAAAGCATATCAAATTGAAAGTTGGTATTATTTCCGAAGTTGCAAAAAATATTATTTTATGATACATTTACGTAACAATTCTTTATTTACACACACAAAAACCACTACGGGTTGCCCAGTTGGTAGATTGCTTGCTTCGTATGCGGGCGGTCGGAGTTCGAACCCCGGTCGGATCTGACCAAGACTAAAAAAAGTGACAGTGACTGTTCTTTTTCCAAGCACTCAGGATTTAGAAATGAAAGTCATGGGGTCCTTTGGGGGGAGACCTTAAAAATCGATTCTCCGTGTCACGGTAGGCGTAGCACATTAAAGAACCCCCCATGTACATTGTCCAGAGCGCACTGCAAAGGTAAAAACTTCCGCCACTTCACCTAGAGCTGGTAATGCTCGAAATAAGTGAAAAATCTTTACTGGGACATAAAACCCCATTAAATCAAATTAATCAATACCTATACAAAAATATGCTGCCTTATGTCAATAAGTGCACTAGTACCTAGTAGGTTGTTTATAGATGTTTTTATGTTAATTAATTTTCCTGTCAAATGCAGACTAGGAAAATAGCCAACTGTAATGATAGATAACGTTTTGACAAATTACAAATTTATTTTTATATCGTCTGATTTGCTAAAAAAAATCAATCCGCCAATGCTTTCTAGTAATTGTCAATCGTCGCTCTTCGCTTCAAGAAGTGAAGGGGCATAGTTGAAAGAACGAAGGTGTAACAACGATTAAATGATGAAGCTTCTATCGCTCCTTCGAATTTGCGCCTGTGCAATCTTCTTTGTCTCTAAGTTAAAGTAGCGATTATGCTTAGGGGCTGACGTTCGAAGTCGAAGGAACGAAAACGACGGTAAAAGTGCAAAAGTGTGAAGAAGTGAAAATGCGAGGGAGTGATGAAGTTAAGTCGAAGAATCACAGAGCTGAAGCAAAGAAACGAAGATGAAGAAACGATAGAAGCTTCGCTTTTTCGCCCTTTTCGTTCTTGTATTAGTAGCGACAGTGCTAAGGGGCTAACGTTCGAAGTCAAAGGAACGCAATCGACGGCGAAAGTGCGAAGATACGAAGATGAAAGATTGAAAGAAGCTTCGCTTTTTCGCCCTTTTCGTTCTTGTATTAACGACAGTGCTAAGGGGCTAACGTTCGAAGTCAAAGAAACGAAATCGACTGCGAAAGTGCAAAGAAACGAAAATGTAGGAACGATAGAAGCTGTGCTTTTTCACATTTTTCGTTCCTGTATTATCACAATTTCGTTACCTCTGTATTCGTGTTTCATTTAGCATTTATTGAAAATTGGACCTTACGGGACACCATACTATAACTTCAACTATGGTATAATAATCTTCATTTAGTATAATCGACTCTTCAATAAATTTTCTACGCTATCAATAACAACCGAACACCTTATAATATATAAGCAAAATCATTGGGTTAAGTAAGATTGATTGAGGTATGATTTTTATATAATATTTTGTGTACATTTTGGCCGTTTAAACATTTTATTTCAATCTTAGCAGTGACTGCATGCTGTCCCGATTTTTCAGTAAATGTCAATAGTTATTTCATAAAGAAATGTTAAAGTTTAACACAGTTCTCACAGCATTTTACTGACGAATTTTAAAATGTTCTTATATTCACAATAATTTTTCATATCTTGTGATTTGCTTTCAAAAATCTAAAATTCTAGGAAGAAGATTTTACCCATATGAACGCAATTTTTGACGTATTTTAGAAGGTTTTTGCAATTTATCGTATTTTAGGTCTATTAAAAATAAATAAAATTTAAAACAAAATTTAAAAAACTTCGCTACTAGTAGTTTTCAGAATGTCACTGAAGCAAGGAAGTAAAAACAATCTTTAAGATATTTTTTTACAGTGATAATGCATATTTAAAACACATGCTATACAAATCTCTTTAATTATTCAATTAAGCCAATAATTTACATAAAACTTACATTTCTTTATGAAAAAGCAAATATTATTTTAAATAAATAAAAAAAATAATAAAATAAAAAATAAATAAATAAATAAATAAATGAATGAATGAATGAATGAATGAATGAATGAATGAATGAAAAACGACTGTACAATGAAGCCTTCATAATATATTTCTTATTGTGGTGACTTGAATAAGTCATGTATATCACACGTACTAATCTTACATTGGGAAATACATGTAATTTAACCCTACGCCAGGAAATACACGAAATGTTATCTTACATCTGGAAATACACGAAATGTTATCTTACATCTGGAAATACATAAAATGTTATCTTACATCGGCAAATACATGAAATGTTATCTTATATCGGGAAATACATGAAATGTTTTCTTACATCGGAAAATACATGAAATGTTATCTTACATCGGGAAATACATGTAATATTACCTTACGCCAGGAAATACATGAAATGTTATCTTACATTGGCAAATACATGAAATGTTATCTTACGCAGGGAAATAATGAAATTTTATCGTACACAGGGAAATACATGAAATGTTATCTTACAAAGGGATATACATGAAATGTTATCGTACAAAGGGAAATACATGAAATGTTATCTTAGACAGGGATATACATGAAATGTTATCTTATACAGCGAAATACATGAAATGTTATCGTACACAGGGAAATAATGAAATGTTATCTTACAAAGGGATATACATGAAATGTTATCTTATACAGGGAAATACATGAAATGTTATCGTACACAAGGAAATACATGAAATTTTATCTTACACAGGGAAATACATGAAATGTTATCTTACAAAGGGAAATACATGAAATGTTATCTTACAAAGGGAAATACATGAAATGTTATCTTACAAAGGGATATACATGAAATGTTATCTTACAAAGGGAAATACATGAAATGTTATCTTATACAGGGAAATACATGAAATGTTATCGTACACAAGGATATACATGAAATGTTATCTTACAAAGGGAAATACATGAAATGTTATCTTATACAGGGAAATACATGAAATGTTATCTTACAAAGGGAAATACATGAAATGTTATCTTACAAAGGGATATACATGAAATGTTATCTTACAAAGGGAAATACATGAAATTTTATCTTATACAGGGATATACATGAAATGTTATCTTACAAAGGGAAATACATGAAATGTTATCTTATACAGCGAAATACATGAAATGTTATCTGACAAAGGGAAATACATGAAATGTTATCTTATACAGGGAAATACATGAAATGTTATCGTACACAGGGAAATACATGAAATGTTATCTTACCAAGTGAAATACATGAAATGTTATCGTACACAGGGAAATACATGAAATGTTATCTTACCAAGTGAAATACATGAAATGTTATCGTACACAGGGAAATACATGAAACGTTATCTTACACAGGGAAATACATAAATGTTTGAGTTATTACTGTTTTTTGTAAACATTTTTTCCGGAACAAAATACGAATAGTGGGTGCGGTATTGTGTATTGTGGCGATTTATATATTTTTCACCGCGGAGAAATTATAAATGATTTGAATTTATTACCTGAGAACACCTGTTGAATTATGTAAACATGTTACCAGTAATTGCGAAAATTGATAACATACGTAGGAAACTGATGTGAGCTTATTAATATATCAGTTTCATTAATCAGTATTTAACACTTAAAAGGTATATGTGCATGTAATTTTAAGTTTTATGTCATTAATGTAATTTTTTCCGATTTCATAATCATGTTTATGAGGAGTGTTGCAGCTCATTTTGTCCCTTATGTGAAACCACAACAGAAGCGACGTTACAACTGAAAGGATAATCATAACTTATCGTTTTAAGTTCAAGTAATGATTCTACATACTAGTATTTTCTAAATTTTTTTTTTGTTTAATAACTTTTTAAAGTTGTGAATTTTTGTCTATCGATCACTTAGAGTCGGGATTTTCTTTTATCTTGTGGTCGTTCAAAGTCAGGAGTTTCTCAAACATCCGTTCAAAACTGGATTTGTGTTATGGTCGTACAGAGGTCAGAACATTTTTTTCTTATGTCCGTTTAAAAACGAGTGTTTCTGCTGTGGACGTTCAAAGGCAGAAAATTTTATCAAATGTCTGTTGTCCGTTCAAAATCGGAAGTGTTTGTGTTATGGTGATTCAAAATAAAGAGATTTTGTCAAATGTCCATTCAATACGAAAGTTTTTGTCGTACATTGCCGAAATGTTTGTTTTATTGTCGTTAAAGATCAGGGTTTTTTTTGTTTTTTTTTTAGTTTTTGTTTTTTGTTTTTTGTTTGTTTAATCAAAGACATGATTTTTTTGCATATACCCCTGTTTTTATCTAACATACGTTTAAAATCGGAACCTTTCTCTCTTGTGTCCGTTCCATGTCGGAATCGTTTTGTTTAATGTCCGTTGAAAAGCAGAAACTTTAATCTAACGTCCGTATCATGTCGGGATTGTGGGTTGATTTCAGTTTTTGCCAGTCGATTTTTGATATTTATAACGTGTTGTTGTACTGTTTTTAATTACAAATCTGAATTAAAATGCATTGTACTTCCAATTTTTAATATGTCAATTTTTCCGTGGCTCATTAACATGCCTTAGGCAACTTTTGAGTTTCTTCAATTTTTTCCGTGGCTCATAAACATGCCTTAGGTAACTTTTGAGTTCCTTCAATTTTTTCCGTGGCTCATAAACATGCCTTAGGTAACTTTTGAGTTTCATCAATTTTTTCCGTGGCTCATAAACATGCCTTAGGTAACTTTTGAGTTTCTTCAATTTTTCCGTGGCTCATAAACATGCCTTAGGTAACTTTTGAGTTTCTTCAATTTTTTCGTGGCTCATAAACATGCCTTAGGTAACTTTTGAGTTTCTCCAATTTTTTCCGTGGCTCATAAACATGCCTTAGGTAACTTTTGAGTTCCTTCAATTTTTTCCGTGGCTCATAAACATGCCTTAGGTAACTTTTGAGTTTCTTCAATTTTTTCCGTGGCTCATAAACATGCCTTAGGTAACTTTTGAGTTCCTTCAATTTTTTCGTGGCTCATAAACATGCCTCAGGTAACTTTTGAGTTTCTTCAATTTTTTCCGTGGCTCATAAACATGCCTTAGGTAACTTTTGAGTTTCTTCAATTTTTCCGTGGCTCATAAACATGCCTTAGGTAACTTTTGAGTTTCTTCAATTTTTTCGTGGCTCATAAACATGCCTTAGGTAACTTTTGAGTTTCTTCAATTTTTTCCGTGGCTCATAAACATGCCTTAGGTAACTTTTGAGTTCCTTCAATTTTTTCCGTGGCTCAAAAACATGCCTTAGGTAACTTTTGAGTTTCTTCAATTTTTTCCGTGGCTCATAACTTAAATAACTTTTGAGTTCCTTCAATTTTTCCGTGGCTCATAAACATGCCTTAGGTAACTTTTGAGTTTCTTCAATTTTTTCCGTGGCTCATAAACATGCCTTAGGTAACTTTTGAGTTTCTTCAATTTTTTCCGTGGCTCATAAACATGCCTTAGGTAACTTTTGAGTTCCTTCAATTTTTTCCGTGTCTCATAAACATGCCCCAGGTAACTTTTGAGTTTCTTCAATTTTTTCCGTGGCTCATAAACATGCTTTAGGTGACAAATTTAAATTTTGTTTGAAAAATATACTGCTTATATAGTCTATATAGAAAGAATTTTTTACTTGTAGTGGTTGGTTGAGATGGCATATCAGGACTACCGATATAGAGAGTTGCCCGAGTCAGTCGTACCATATCCACAACACCGGAAGATGAAACGAACTGTTCCCGATTCTGACAAAGATGAACGATATTGGGAAAAGCGGAAACGGAACAATATGGCGGCTAAAAAATCAAGAGAAAACAAAAGAATTGCTGATGCTGAAATGAGAAAAACTGTTTTATTATTAGAACAAGAAAATGCACTACTGAAAAAAGAGGTTGCATTATTAAAAGCTGAAATTGGAATTCCTAACGGTCATAGTGTTTTGACAGCAGAACAGCGATCTGAATGTTTGCAACAGGTTACTCATCATGCAGACGGTTTTAAAAAGGAAATTGATTATGATGCGCCCTCACCCGGATGTAAAGCAGACGATACTCAATGTGACACATATCTCTGTGCGAATGTGAAAAATTCAAAATGTAATTACGAAGAAAACAATGATAAAAATCAAGGAATGAAAGATTACAATTGTTCAATGAAAAAAATGAGTCAGCAGTTGTCCACATATAATTCACTAAGTACGATGTTTTGGGGTGGTCACTTAAAATATCCTTCTAACACTAGTTTTAATAGAGATATCTATACAGGGGCAAACTTTCCGTATTTTTTACCCTACGCAGCAAATCGTTGTAACAAAACTTGCGACTCCGAGGAAACAAGTTCAGCTATTGATCATAACAGTACCGGAAACAGAAAGTTATACACCGAATATTGCAACTATGTGAATGACGTCACTGCTAGAAATCTAACATCTCCATACGCTGACGATTTTAATAAACACCATGATGAAAATATAGTGAAAGAAAACCAAGACCTCAAAAGAAAATTGCTACGTTTATCTTCACAGTTTCAGGAAATGAAAAACATTGCATGTGTACAATAAATATATGGCTTAGATTAAACGAAGGCGGAAATGGGCGCGAAAATAACGCCGGAAAAAAAAATAGAATGATTTTTGTATAATTTATTTTGTGATTTCGGTAATGTAATATAAAATATCATTTGCTGTATGAAGTATTAAATACATTGCATTTGTACTTGCTTGAATTTAAAAAAAGAACACATTTAGTTAATGTAGTGTAGCATTCAGCACGCCATTAACGGAGAACTGGCTGAAGAGAGCCGACAAATGAGTCGATAAAAAAACAGGATGCGTTCGGTTCAGCTGTTTAGAAACCAACTGTAACTACACATTTGAAAACCAGATACTAATTATATTCTAGTTAAATTGTCTGGTCTGGACAACATTGAGTTTGAGAAATCAAGCCAGGTACCAATAATCAATATCAGACATATATTTTTCTAAAACTTTGTATAATTAAAAATAACGATACTTTTTCGACCTTCAATTTCACGAAACTCTACGATGTAAACCTTAAATATTCAAGAACAAATATTTAGAAAGGTGGTCGACTTATTCTTTAAATAAAATTTTAAATTTTTATTAGGTACATAACGTGAGATTTCCGAACGCATCCTGTTTATTCATTTGTAAACCACGTAAATGGAGCTACACGTAAACTTATTGAGTTTATTTCTTGTAAATTGCATTAAGCCACTTTGTTTTCCTTTATCAGTTAAGTAATTTTTCGTTGTTACGTTTTTATAAAGTGTCTGTTACATATGTAAATAATTGTGGAGAATCAGATCATTTTTAAATTAAAAATGACAATTTAATTTTTAACGAGACTAGGTTAATAGATTGCCAGAAAATTGTACATCGAGTAACAAAATGTTTTCAAAAAGCATTATAATTTTTCTTTTTTCAATGTTATAATTGTTTTCTATGTTGTATATTTTGGTGGCTTAAACTTATAATTTTTATTAATTATTTTTATGTTATTTTTTTTAAACATTTTAAATATCATTATGAAATCCGCTTCAGAAGAAAAACAGAAAAAGGTTGTTTTAGAGTTTATTGTTTTCATTTTATAAACCGTGAACATGTTTATTGTGGGATTTATTGGAAATTAAAAATCTTCAGGGATATTTTCTTTGATTTTTTTTGTTTTTCTTTTTAACAAAAACTGAAATAAAAACTGATAAGAACAGCTGATAAATCTGACCATACAAGATCACCATATCAATTCATCTAACTACAGTTTGTCTAGATTTTACGTTTCATGCACAATGGCAACAACCAGAGCAATCTTTACAAGTCAGAAGAAAAGGAACAAAAGAGGAAAATATTGCGACAACTGAGACAAACTACCGAGTTTATACACCGCCTCGGTGGCTCAGTAGTAGAGCGTTTTCTTCCAGAGCGGTAGGTCATGGGTTCGAACCCAGACTGGGTTATACAGATGGAGGAGATACGGCATCAGGAGAGAGTATCTACTATTTTATCCGGTGCCAGAACAATATATTTGGGAAGTAGTATGCTTGGCTTCGGCATAATGACTCGGTGAGCAAGCACCTTACAAAAAGTCGCCCTGAGTGCAAGTCCACAGAAGGCCATAACACACGGTCACACATCAAACCCATACATGATTTGGTTTTTATATTAATCCATAGATATTAAATATCTTGTTCTCGTCGAAAATAGCTGAAGATGCTGATTTGACGTATACAACATTACTAGAACAACCGACTTAAGACTGGCATTGGCCCCAGTTTCACAATTATGTCTTAACTACGATATTCCGTAATTTAAAACTAGCAAATTTTGGAAATGCGAATAAGAATTATGAATAAACATTTTTTTTAAACAAAACTTAATACATATGATAGATTCTACAAGAGATATTTCAAATGACACCTTAAGAATTGTCATGTGCTACTTTTGAATGTATTATTTCATAAAAATTCAAAAGTAGCACAAGGCAGAATTAATAATATTTTTAAGATTGCAAATTTGCTAAATTTTAATTAAGGAAAATGTTAGTTAAAATTAAAATGAAACTAGGCCATAGACATGTTGTGAAAAATGGATCAGTTATGCTTTTTGTTTTTTTGGGAGGGTGTTAATGGTCTTGATGTTTATATTTTAAAAAGAAAAAATAAACAGTGAACCAACAGCCTGACAAACATAGCCAATACAAAGTATTTGGGTCTGTAATATTTTACACTTGGTGTCTGCGTGGTCTAAATCGCGGTCTACAGAACACGACCTCGATTCGAATCCCACCTGGGCAAGTCTAGTGTGAGGCAGTTTGTCAGTGCGTCTGTCGAAGGTAGGTGTTTTTCTCCGGGTACCCCCGTTTCTTCCACCATTCTAGGGCTGACAATAAAGAAATAAATAAAAAATAAAGGAATAAATAGATAAAGAAATAAATTAACCATTCAAAATAAGAAAAAAGAAGAAAAAGAATCAAATCATAACACGAACAAATACTGACACTACTGAGTATAAAAATTGCCCTCTGGACTTCATTACAGGTAGTATTAGTCAATACTTGAAAATGTGATCGAATAACTTTATTATCCATAGTCGGAATTGGTAAGAACCACTGATTATAAAATATGAAGAATGGTTGGAGATCCTCTAGTACCACTAAATCTTCAAAACACTCACTCAAGAGTTCGTCTAAAGTCTGGGATTTTATAATCAGTGATCAAAACGTTGTTCGTCTTTGGTTACCTAAGTCTTACACACCACAGCGCCCTATGTAGTTGTGTTTGAAAGTTTGTGAGTTTGCGGTTTTTGTATGGTACTCCGGTTTCCTCCCCATTAAATAACTTGCCGCGTTGCCTGTTGACTGATGGTATAGGGGAAAGAATCTTGCCTGGCGTTTGTTCGTTGTTGGTTTCCAAAGTATTACACATCACAACGCCCTATGTATTAGTGTGAGTGGAGTGGAGTGGAGTGGAGTAATGGTGTTTTACGCCCCAGTCAAGATTCTTTCACTTATTTCGAGGCGGTCAGTTCTGGGATGGTGGAAGAAACCGGAGTGCCCGGCAAAAACCACCGACCTTCGGCGAGCGAACCGACAAACTTTCTCACACTAGGATCTGTCCCGAGTGGAATTCGAACCCAGGCGGTGAGAGGAGCTGTGATCCGTAAGCGCGCGCTTTAGACCACTCGGCCACCGAGGCCCATGTATTAGTATGAGAAAGTTTGTCAGTTTGCTTGCCGAAGTCGACGGTTTTCTCATGACACTCCGGTACCCCAATCAGAGAACTTTCCGCGTTAACTGATGGTAAAGGTGAAAAAATCTTGCCTGGGGCTTAGATAACTAGTACTCCAACTTACTTCCTGAAATCTGGTTTTCGACAACTAGTTTTTCAAGATTTTCAGGGCTGATGATGTAAGGTGTCATTTTGAAAAAAAAAATTGTTATTTGCTTATACTATAAGTAATTCAGTTTTGTCGAAAATACCATAAAAGAAGGGGCCACTGCGGTAGCTCAGTTGGTAGAGTGCTCGCTCCGTAAGTGGAAGGTCTTGGGTTCGAACCCCGACCGGGTCTGACCCAAGACTTGAACGTGGGTAGTGACTGTTCTTTCGCCAAGCACTCGGCATTACGAAATGAAAGTCACGGTTCTTTCCGATGAGAACTTAAAATAAATGAGGTTCCGTGTCATGGCAGGCGTGGCACGATAAAGAACCCTGCTATATAATGCCATCAGCGCAACGCACAGGCAAAATTTCTGCATTTTCGCCTGTAGCTGGCGACGTCTCGATATAAGTGAAATATTCTTGACTGGGACGTTAAACCCCATCACTCAACTCAACTCCATAAAAGAAGGTCAACTTTTTTCGAAAAAAAAAAACTTAATTTTTTTAGACTAGACTGTGCTCGGCTAGTAAATCTGAATCTACCTGTAATTAATTCAGATCAAGTACAGGTGTATCGATACAGAGATATCCCTTACTCCTACCAGTAGACACTTTATGTACATTTTATCTGATTGTTTAATCATCAAGACAAATATGATACGGACAAAATTTCAAGATAAAATCCTCCATCTTGTGACTTATAGTATTCTTATCACAGGGATATTTGAATTACTCCCATATGATTTTCTTTTACAATATGACAATAACAATGCGCGCCGAGTGTGTGTTTTTTATTTTGTGTTTCGTATCCAATACAAGGGGACAAAACACTATTATTGATGTCGCTAAAAATTTGGGAGCGAATACATTGATTTCACTAATCAAAGATGCTGGATTGACGGAAACACTAGAATCAGACGGTAGGTTGATATACTATGTTTGAAGAAGGGATGCAATGAATTTCAAAGAATGAAATTTTATTATAAGCTTGTTTTCAGAAAAAATAAATATCTGTAAAATGAATTTTATTTTCCCTTTAAATATACAGAAATACTAGGGCCGTCTAGTCACTTGTGATGAACGAAAGTGTGTCTTATTGAAGACTTTGTTATAACAAATAAGATGAACATCTCCAATCAAATCCGAATTATACAGAAGTGCTAGGGGCGTCTAGTCACTTATGATGAACGAAACGCATCTCATTGAAGACTTCGTTATGACAAACTAGATGAACATCTCAATCCAATCCGAGTTGATTAAGTTTTAGATGATAATGTTAGCATGTTCTGCTGATTTTATTTTTCAAAATAAATTCTTTCATATTTGAAAACAACACGCTGGATAATGAATAATATTCTTCAAAATTTTTGTTTTCTTGATATCATTTTTTATTCTTTATTAAATCTTAATTTTTTCGTTTTGTTATGTTGTGTTCATTGTTATGTTGACTATTACCTACCACATCCCTTACAGCATTTCAGAGAACATATATGCAACTTTTGTGAATGTGCAGTTATAAATTAAAAGTGATTTTAATTGACGAATATTTTTGTTTCGACCTTCAGATAAGGAACTTTTGCAACAGCGTTACAACGCATTTGTTGTTTCTCGTAATAAGAATTAGTTATAATATTACTTATGGTGTAAATTAATATATTTTCTTGGAAGAATATATATATATATATATATATATATATATATATATATATATATATATATATATATATATATATATATATATATATAAATTAAAACGTCAATTCTACATATTTTGCATTTTGAAGGAAACTTACCTCAGACTAATTACATAATTCAGGAACTTAGTTTGTTTATTAACTTATGCATATGTGCATTATGAAACCTATTAAGCAATATTGTTCCTTTTTTCTATGCACATGCAAGAAGTATTAGTTGTTTTCATGATAAAATTTACTGATTTGTAAATGTAAATCCGGGATGTTATTTAAGTAATTAAAAACGTTTTATACAGTTATACACTAAGTACTTACTTTTAAAATTAAATCTATGATTTATGATAACTGAAGTTTTTACATACAAGTATGTAATTATTTTCAACCGAATCAAATGCTTTTGACATCAATAAGAATTACGGAAACCAAATTAGAAAAAACAAAATTTGAATTGGATTTGATTAATAGTGTTTTTCGACCCAGTCATGATTCTTTATTTATATGAAGACTATGATTTCAGAGATAGTGGAGGAAACAGAAGTTCCCAAAGAAAACAAACTTACAAGGGTTGACAAACTGACATACCTTTTGTTCAATAAGATATACCGGAGTGGGATTCGAACTCAGCCAATGAAAGGCGCTTTGATCTGTAAGCGGACGCTTTACCCCTCTGTCACCGTTTCCACCAGTTAAATGATTAAGGTCACCCTACAGTACTTTAATTTTAGTTTCAGTACATAAAAGTTTACTTCAATAATTAATTTCACTGTTTTGCATACTTTTATTGGCCTTAATGTATGTTTATATGTTCACCTTCCTTTAACTCTTGTGTTGTGATCGCCACTATTAAATTATAGATTCCATAACACTTGTTTTGGTAAAAAAAACATTTGTTCTTCTTCTAATTATTTTAAAAAAAGTCAACAGTGCTATTAGTATTAAAAAACCAGTGAACTATGGGGTATGGAGGGGGAAATATATTTTCAGCAACTCGTGGCAAAAGGTAATCTCTTTTAAGACTACGTCTTATCTAATTCCTTACCACGAATAAGCTATCTTTTTGTCACAAGATGTTCTTCTCCTTTATGCTTTCGGAGTTCATACTTATGCCTCTTTAAAAAGGATATACTTTTTGCCTAAGTTTACAAGAACACGTCACAAAAAAAAAAAAAAAAAAAAAAAAAAAAAAAAAAAAAAAAAAAAAAAAAAAAAAAATCGTGTTTGTTTTGTTAACTTGTTAGATTTTTTTTTTAAAAATGCGTTTTTTTAATTCAGGGCCCTTTACTGTTTTTGCGCCAACAGATGACGCTTTTTCTAAAGTGCCATCAGATGTAATAAACAATCTGAAAAACAACAAAACATTGCTGACGGAAGTTCTAAAATACCACGTGGTCTCTGGAAAAGTGCTTTCAAGTGATTTATCCAATGATATGACAGTTCCGAGTTTGTTAGATAATCAGGATGTCAGGATTAATGTGTATGAAAGTAGATTTATATTAAAGGTTGGTGAAAAAAGTTATGATCATATTGCGAAAGAGATCAGAGATGTCAATGACAATGTTTTTGTACTCCCATAACAGAATCTTATATATGTCTATAGGTATCCCTACACAACGGGCACCTGTCCATTATAACCTTACACAACGGACATCTGTTCATTGCAACCTTTCACAAAGGGCACCTGCCGATTATAACCTTTCACAACGGGCACCTGTCCATTATAAGGTTTCACAACGGGCGCCTGTCATTATAACCTTTCATAACGGGCACCTGTTTATTAAAAACCTTTCATAACGGGCGCCTGTCCTTTATAAGGTTTCACAACGCGCACCTGTCCATTATAAGGTTTCACAACGGGCGTCTGTCTATTATAACCCTACACAACAGGCACCTGTCCAGAATAACCTTTCACGACGGGCTCATGGGCGTCTGTGTATTATAACCTTTAACAACGGGCACCTGTCCATTATAACCTTTGACAACGGGCGTCTGATCATTATAACCTTTCACAAAGGACACTTATTTATTTTAACCTTTCATAATGGGCCCTGTCTTTTAAAACAATACACAACGGTTGGCACCTGTCCATTAAAACCCTATATATAACGGGCACTTGTCCATTATAACCATATACAACGGGCACCCGTACATTATAATCTTTCACAAAGGACATCTGTACATTCAAACTTTTTCAATACAGGTATATCTTCAATCCTCCATAAAGGAGACCTGACAATGTGTAACTTTACAAAATGAACATGGGGCATTCAATGACCAGACGTTTCCATTTTTGATATAAGCATTTGACTGGTTGGTTGTTTTACGTCTTATCAGAAATTTTTGAGCATTATTAATATTAATGCTTTGTTATTTTCATTGATTAATTGAACGTGTCGCGTTAGTTTTTGGACGATATAACTGGTGGATTACTCGATCCATTATACTAGTACCGAGCTAACCAGCATAAGTCTACTACTTCTCGTTGTCTGTTTTATCCAATAGAGTTGCAAACACATACAATCAACCCAGAGTACAATAATAGCCATCTAGATAAGGAGTGAAGCAAATGCCAGCGGGTTAATATAAGCATCTAGGACCAGTTGCACACATACAAAAAAAAATGATTAGATTTAATCATTAGATAAGGATTAACGACTTGTTAAAGTACAATCAAATGATTAATTGAACAGTTGATTAAAAGTTGTTCAAAACATTTTAAAAACGCAATGATACGAAAGACGAGAAGGGTCACCAAAAATAAAAAAGATATAACTGGTGTGCACCAGTTATATTTTTGAAAATTATATATTTTAAAAAAAAAAAAAAAAAAAAAAAAAAAAACCATAATCCACCACTCTTTTAGTATTTTCCAACATGGCAACCTCCATACCTCCACCTCAGAAAAGGCAAAGAAAAACCCTTTTCAAAAGGGGAAATAAATACCCTTAGTGATACATGGAGTGCAATTTGGAGTTATAAAACTCCAAATTCACTAATGTTGTTACAAATAATAATAATAATAATAATAATTGAGTATGGAGGCAAATAACTACCCAAGTAATTGTTGTTGGCAGAGCAGAAAGGACTGGGGAGGATGTTAAAAAATAAATGGAGTAACATGTGCCGTGAAGCTAAATGAAATATGTTGATTATTTGTATTTGACAATGCCAATCTTAAATAAGCTGCCATTTTGAATTTATTTTTAACCAATGATTAAATTTTTTTATTTTGCTTCAGTGGTTGATTAAAAATCTAATCATGATTTCGAGTGGTAAAAACTAATTTTTTGAGAAACAGAATTTTCGTTAAATTTAATCATCTTTTGTGCAATCGGCTCCTGACTTGTTCCCGAATCCTATTGACACGTGACAGTTTGTTTATTAATTTGAAAAAAAATATTGTTTCAACTAAAGTAATGTTATTTAACGCCCAACTCAATATTCATTTTATCATGGCGGTCATTTCTTGCATGGGGGAGATAACCAGGATACCCAGGGTACCCGGAGAAAACCACCGACTTTCGGCAAGCGAACCGACAAACTTTCTCACACTAGGATCTGTCGAAGCTAGTTTCCAACCCAGGTGGTGACTGTACCAGAAAGAGAATTGTCTGTTTAAACTAGTTCAGTTTAGGCTGTGAACAGACATTATCCATTGGAACAACTTATTAGCAATTTTTTGATTAATGGCAGGTATAATAATAGCATATGTCCCGATTCATTATGATTCCATAAGAATGATTGTTAAAGAGAGTGATTTGAATTTTAATATAGTTATTTCACCTACTTTATTGCTTACTTCAATATTGACTCATATTCACATACGCAATCTGTCGCTCCGATTTCTAGAAATCTTCATTGAAAATTCTCTCTAATGGTTTGGCATGATAGATAGTTTCGTTTGTTGTGTTATATTAATAAAAAAAGTTTCAAACGGATTCTATTTATTCAACATCTGGTGACGAAAACATAAAGGTATAATGGGTTGTTTTAATTTTTATCCCCAAATCATAAAAATGAATAAATAAAGTTATTAAACGTTTAATGTAATTGAGAAAAATATTGATCAGAATTTAATTTATTAATAGTAGTGGGCGTGGGTTTTCTGATGATTCGTTACCAAATTTAGGCAAATCTCAGACGTGATGTTACTCATTGCCAAGAGCGCATGTGTCTGTTAGATGCAATTTCTAAAGAGGAAAGCCACCTATAACCTAAAATTATGCACTAGGCATTTTAATATGTCCGATCGATATTATAATTTTTTGAATTTTCTGAATGAAATATTCAAATATTTATAATATGAAACTGTTGTCATATTTCTCGATTGTTTTATTTTTTGCGTTAATTCTCGAGAGTAACAAGAGGAGGAATAAAACTTTCGCGAATATTATATTTTGGTGTTAGCATTGCAACTAACGGTAATCCAATAACGCGAAAATACAAGCACGCGAATATCTTAAAAATAATACGAAAATTTATCACTCGAAAAAATCTCAATTTACAGTAACCAGTGCAACCAAGGATAAGGAATAAACATAAAAACAACACCAGAAAGGCAAACGCAAATTGGGGGCGGGGCACCTCGGTTACTCACTGGTAGAGGGTTCGTCTCTAAAGCGGGATGTCGGGGATCGAATTCCAGCCGGGTTATAAATCAGATTATGAAGTTTAAGATGCAGGTTTCTCGCCTTGCACTTGGAATTAGAAGAGACACTGGTAGAGGGTTCGTCTCTAAAGCGGGATGTCGGGGATCGAATTCCAGCCGGGTTATAAATCAGATTATGAAGTTTAAGATGCAGGTTTCTCGCCTTGCACTTGGAATTAGAAGAGACACTGGTAGAGGGTTCGTCTCTAAAGCGGGATGTCGGGGATCGAATTCCAGCCGGGTTATAAATCAGATTATGAAGTTTAAGATGCAGGTTTCAAGCCTTGCACTTGGAATTAGAAGAGACACTGGTAGAGGGTTCGTCTCTAAAGCGGGATGTCGGGGATCGAATTCCAGCCGGGTTATAAATCAGATTATGAAGTTTAAGATGCAGGTTTCAAGCCTTGCACTTGGAATTAGAAGAGACACTGGTAGAGGGTTCGTCTCTAAAGCGGGATGTCGGGGATCGAATTCCAGCCGGGTTATAAATCAGATTATGAAGTTTAAGATGCAGGTTTCAAGCCTTGCACTTGGAATTAGAAGAGAGTATCGATTGGATCACCACGTACAGGGATAATGTAACGGGTTTGGGTGGGTGGGTAGGGGGTGGTATGCTAGTCTGCGGGATACCCACTCAGTCAGCTAGCACCTCAACAAAAAAATTGTCCGAGTGCGCGCTATTACAAGAGGGCTTATAACACACGCTCGCACATCCTATGCACACACAAACTTTTTAAAAAATAATTTCTAGAGATGATTAACCTTGCTCTTGACGCGAATAGATGAAAAAATTGCTGATGCCACGTTAAACAACATTACAACCAACAAAATAACCAACAAACAATATTGGGACCACTGAAAATATAACTCCCGACTTTTGACAAGAACCGGTAATCCGTCACTAAAATTTAATGAAATGCATCAACATGTAAACTTGTACCAATCCAAAAAGATCATTGTTTTTCTCGGGTACTCCGATTTTCTCCACCAACACAGAACTGGCTGTCTAGATATGAATAACAGATTCTTGACCGTTGTATTAAACATCATAACATGATAACACATTTATTTCATTCGGGTCGGTAACCATTTAACGCGTCATAAAACAAAACAAAAATGATGAAATATCTCTGCGGCGCACTTGCTCTTAATCCCTCACCAAAGCGGTAATCATCACGTGACTAAGCACACTTGAAAAGCGTATCATACATATTCTTTACAACTACACAATTCAAATTGCAGTTGTTTCATTCATATTCAATTCGTGTTCTCATATTATCTATACATTTCATTTGTTGTAAATGTTCTGAATTTTGAACAGAATAAATACTTGTGATTTAATCTCAAATACTAAAGCTATATGACCATCTTGGATACAAAAAAATTTATTTTTCATATTTTTTTTTCTTTTTTCATTTTTAACATTAATAAGATATTAAAAAACCCAATAATAATAATAATAATAATAATAATAATAATAATAATAATAATAATAATAATAATAATAATAATAATAATGATAATGATAATAATAATATGTGTAATAATAATGATAATAATAATAATAATAATACGTGTAATAATAATAATAATAATAATTTTTTAGATTGTGACTGTAAATGGCTGCACAGTAATAAAACCAGACCAGGAAGCATCAAATGGTATAATACATGTTATAGATAGAGTTATATATCCTATACCATCAGAAAATATGATAGAATACATCACGAATAGACCAAACCTTCAAACATTAGCTAAAGGATTTTCCAGTGCTGGAATTGAAGATATATTTGAAGGTATGTTATAAAATTCTGCATATAGTTCAATGAATGACGTCCTAGACTCTATTAAAGCCATAAATTCCTTTAACGTCCAGTTCCAGTGTAATATTTCTCGAAGCATAATTTCATCTTGCCTTGCATATAAATTATTAAATTAAATATAACCGTTTTCAGGCTTACAATAATACTAGGACCTTTTACAAATTCCTTCCTATAGGTGGGGGATTGACAAGTAAACATGCCGTACATAGACTACGGAATAAGGTTCGTAGTTACGTTACCTGGATTGATTGATTGATTGATTGATTTATGGGGTTTTATGTCAAAGTCAGGAATATTTCACTTGTATCGAGACGTCACCAGCTATAGGTAAAGAGACAGAAAATTTGCCCCTTGCAGTGCGCTTAAGACAATGTGCAGGGAGTGTCTTTAACATGCCACGCCTGTCGTGACACGGTGCATCAGTTTTTAAGGTCTCATCCAGTGGACCCACATTACATGAAGGAAAAAAAATGTAAATCAAGAATCTAGGACAAAATAGTTTGGACTTGAAGATTTCAAAGAAACGCTTAAACAAACATTTTAAACTAGAACTGATAAGTTGATTTTACTTAAACTGTAATATTTTTGTTGTTGTTTTAGAAGGAGGACCATTTACACTATTTGCTCCAACAGATGAAGCATTCCAGAAACTACCAGAAAAGACTAGAAATTTACTACAGACAAATATCACATACTTAAAGGGTTTGTACAGGACTAATAATCTACTGGTTTATCTATTGTCATCTCATTTGTGTGAAATGATATGTTTAAAAGTATTCATTGCTATTTTGTTTCATAAACGTTCATAAGTGACACATACTGGGAAAAAAAACAAACAAGGTTACTGGTGGTAAATATGACAATCAGAAATTAATATTTAAGCCTTTTTTAAACTTCAGAAAAAAGTTTTGTTTAGAAATAGAAAAAAAAAAAAAAAAAAAAAAAAAAAAAAAAAAAAAAAAAGAATAGTGGAAACACATGTTTTTTTTCACATTAACACTTCCAGGTCACATGTGATATTGGTTTGAAAAATAATTGAGGTTTTATAAGCACTGTACAATTTATGTTGCCTTTCTGTAAAACCCACACTGTTTTTTACCAAGTTCAAGATTCTGGCAACTAGCTACATTATCAAATTAAACCCCTTTACCCTACAGAATAATGCCCCATGGTTAAAAAAATTATACGTACCTAAATACTAGCAAATAATTTTTTTTAAACATTTTATAAACATAATAGAAGCAAATTTACAACTGAAAAGCATGTACTTGGCAACAGCCAAGAACACAATTAAATAAAAGTTTATGATAAAACAACCAATCTAGACAATGCCAGGAAAAACAAACATATTGACCTCACTTCCAGGCTTTAATGAGCACTGAAGTAAGTGCTCATTGGTGTGGATTATGCACTGGGGGTTGGGGTGGGAGGGGTTGGGTAGGATGTTGGGTTTCAACCATTTACCAGTGGTCCATAAATACACACGTTAAAAAAACAAAACTTTGTAATAATTATTTTGAGTAAGCTTTAAAGTTAAAAAAAAAGATAATTGAAATGAAAGTTATTCAAGCCAAAGTCACAACAAACAGTTTTTGCTGTACTTTTATTTTAGATTTTTAAGTCACTCACATTCTTGTAATTTTTCAGATGTCTTGACACAACATATCTTAGATAATACATTCTACAGCGCTGGGTTTTATAACAATGCATTCCAACCATCCATTGAAGGCAAAGCTGTCATATTTAGATACCTGCATGGTAGTATTCAATAATATGCCTATAGCAAAGGGTCCAAAGCTACTACTTAATTTGAAATCCACTCTGGAAAGAGAAAATTTTCTTGTCAAATATCAATGTTTTTTTAGGGTACTCTTATTTTCTCTGCCATTTCAGAAAAGATTGCAATTAATAAAACCTATGCATTGGAAAGCAGTAATAAGATTAAAGTTTTAAATTATGCCAAACTGTAATGTGTTTTGTATTTCCCTTGAAAGTGCTAGCAAAAAATTGAAACATTCAAAAGTATTTTCAACTTTTTTTTAGTGATATTGAACTTCTACTTATACGTTGAGCAATATAAATTGTATCATGCAATTTTATTTGATATTGGTCAAGACCAGTATACTTTTCAATATGAAATATTTGAGTTTCCATGTTGAATTTAACTCTATATTTGGTAAAATTTTGTTGATCATATTTCCTGGTTTTTTTTTCCATTTTCAGGTAAATTTACCCTAGATCAGACTGTTAATATAACAGAAGCTGATATTCCTATCACAAATGGTGTTGTCTTTATAATAGATGGTGTTTTAAACTCAAGGTTTCCATTTCCACCAGGAAAATGAATTATAACTGGAAAACTAAATAATATAACTGATCGATTGAGACACTGTTTGGCTGTTTTTTTAATAGATGGAATCTATAGGAGACATTGATCTTACTTTGAAGAGAAAATGTGACAGTGTACAAAAAATTTTATACTTTTGTATAAGAGTTTTTTCTTGTGCTTTGCAATAATTTTATATAAACAAACTGATAAATGCAATAAAAAATTTGTACTACAAATTAGGTTTAAAGAGTATAGATTTTTGTGTAAAGGTTTACTCTCTTAGAAGAATCGGACAAAGTCTGACATGTCTTTAAATTTAAACCATACACTATGTCTAGCATATTGAATGTATGCATTTTTAAAGATACAAAAAAATCAAGAAACACATTCTGACAACTGACCATTTCTTGATGCAAAATCACAAAGCTAACGAAATTCAAACCTTATTTAAATTTCAATGAGCTTACAGGTCTGAAGCCTCTTATTACGCAAGTACAAATTCAGCTTGCAGAAAGGAAAACGTACTTTGATCTGAAGGGCACCGTTTACACCACCTGGCTCCTAAGACCCTTCGTTTTAATATGACAACAATCAGTGAAATAAAACCGAACAAATGCATAGCTGCATAAGAGAAACAAGATGCAGTATAGAAAGATGTACTAATTGAAAGTCTATTGACAAACTTTCCAAAGGTAATTCCTTTTCTGTAGATAATCAAGTTTATGCCTTCATACCAGAATGTTTCAATATAAATGAATCTTGCTGGGTGTTACACAATTATCTCCACTCAATATCAAAAATTTTTTTTAAAAAAAGAAACTCTGAATTATGATTATGGTGACCTTAAACACATATAATGTCTGAAATATTGCAATAATGAAAGAAAAAGAAACAAGTTGAATTTTTTTCAATTTTTTATAATTTATTAGAAGATTCCCAATCTTCAAAATAAACAACCACACAACAGAACTGTATCTACAAGTTCACCAATGAAATTGCAGATCTGAGTTCAAATGTTCATCGCAGAGAATTGTCCACTCGACACCCGCATGAAGTAAAATTAAAGTATACAGTTCTTACATGACAATATATATGTATATTTTTCACATCAATATTTATTTAAAGTTTCATTCTTTTTAACTATAAATCAGTTTATTTCACAGCACCCAGTTTTATTTTTTTTAATTCTTTTTTGGTTTAAAAATAAACCTTCTTGGTCGTTTTGATTTTAGTAATGGCAACATCTTGGATACTGGATCTGTTTAGAATGAACATTTTTTTTATTGAATTTTAACCAAAAAAATTTCTCTTCATTATACAATGATGTGCTAGATAGTATCAAACAACTGATTTTTTTTTTCTAATATTCATTTGTACTTTTTTTATTTTTTAAATATTCATTTGTACAAACTGAATATTTCAAACATAAAGTGCTGTGAAAAAAGTGGCTGATTTACAGTTATCCAATTAATTAACAAGCTGAATAACATAAAACACATCATTTATAAACATTAACTATTCACGTTCAAAAAAAATAATTTAAAATCTAAAATAACATGAGTGTCGAACTTGTAAAATAAGTAAATAAATATTGGTGTTTGAAATAAAGTATCTCAAATAAAAACGATCTCATGATATCATATAATTTAAGAAATATGATGATGATGAATCCAAGTCTACATGGTATGTTTCAGCCTTGTGAAGTTCAGTGGCTTGCTTAAGCCATGACACAGAAGTCCTAGCATGATAAAAGTTCTCACTAGCAGAGCTCAGAGGTTGATCCAATCAATGCAAGTTCTTGCTGGCACAGCCTGGAAGTTGATACGATCTATGTATCTTCCATACATCAAACCTTAATCTTCATGTTTAAGTTTCTAACACGTGAAATGTTCAAACTTTCTGTACATGATAAGAAACTTTGGAACATGAAACATTACAAAGTTATAAAATGATATCACATTTTTTTTTACTACAAAACTTATTAAAATTCCTAGATCAGTCCTATGTTATTGATAAAGTTTACTTCCAAATAATGAATCTGTTGATGGTGGGGCCTGTGCTGATGGTGGTGGTTCTTCCATCATGAATTGTTTAGCTGTAAAAATAAATCAAGAGTTACTTACAATGCAATGACTCAATTCTTCACGCAGATAGTAAGGTATGGTAAAAATGATGCAAAACTATTATTACTCGTGTATTTATGACAATGACACCACATAATTTGATTGATTTAATCGAGTTTCACATCCCAGTCAAGAATATTTCCATATATAGAGACATCACAGGCTATAGGTGAAGTGGCAGAAATTTTTACCTTTGTAGTGTGCTTAGGGCACTACACATTGAGTTCTTAAGTGTGCCATGCCTGCCATGACACAGGACATCTGTTTTTAAGATCTCCTCTAAAGGACCCTGTGACTTTCATTTCTAAATGCTTGGCAAAAGAACAGTCATTACCAATTTTCAAGTCTTGGTTACACCCAGCCAGAGTTCAACCCAACCCTAATATGAAGCGAACACTCTACCAATAGATCTACCATAGTGGTCAATACCACAGAGAATGCTGACATCTGAAACATCAGTACAACTCCCTGTAATAACTGTGTGGACACCAATTTACTGCATATAATGACATTTATAAGAAACAACAGTACACAACTACATCCTAATTCTGTGGACTCTTTTTCATCCAGAACGATGTTATCAGAAACACTTTAACAACTTTACACTAATAGCTCTGCAGACTCTATTCACCCAGGACAATGAAATCAGAAACAATTTTAACAATCTTTAAAAAAGCTATAAAATCTATAGTCCCAAATCTACAAACGGAACACCACTGGTGATGTTGCAGACAGTTGCATCTATACAGGAAGGAACATGCTTAAAGAGTTTTTTGTCCCACCATGTCTCGTATACTCATTATCTCCCCTTCTTCACTAAATTTTTAGATTCTAGATTTAAAAGTTATTACAGGACATGTGCTCTGGAGACCAGGTTTTTTGTTTTTGCACAATGAAAATTTTCAGTATACTTATCCTATAAAAATATTTAATAGTATGTTTGAACTCATTGGCAGGTAAATTAGGAACAGGCCCCGGTTTCACAATCATTCCTTAACTAAAATTTTCCTTAACTTAAATCTGACAAATTTGAAACCTTATTAATTGTGTTAATGGTTGAGATATTTAGTAATTTAAGTTGTTATTTTGAAGATCATTTCAAGCTTGTAACAACTGTATTTAGTTTTATCACATATGTTTATTTGTAACTTGGAAAGAGATTGCTAAAATTTGCTAAATTGAAGTTTAAGGAAAATCTTAGTTAAGGAATGATTGTAAAACTGGGGCCAGGAATTTTACAGATTCTGAACTAAAACTGATGTTGAACCATCCAATGTTGGGAGTTAGGTAAAATCATATACACTTGCACTAGAAGTATCAGTAAATTCAGCCAACTGAAGCTATGGCACTCAGATTTCTACTTGTCTAAAATAATGAGTGTCGTGTCAATACTACAGTATCTGTATATGTATATTGCATGTGCATGTTAGTCCTTATTATTTGGCAGCAAAGAATTTTAGACATGGATGAGTCTAAACTCAATGATAATAAAGTTAAAGGACAAACAATTTAATCCAATAGCTTACATGTTAAAAAAGAGAATGAGAATTTACAAAAATTCAGCATCTGAATGATGTTTTTACAGTAGTATTAGTTATGAACATACATGTACATCCATAAATACCGAGAATACAAATTAATACTTGTCATAGGTTTGTATAATAATTATGATGTAATATTTTATTCATAGAATTAATTGTTAATGTGTGCAATTACTGTATATTGGTGAACAGGGAATCCGTATATATTTTAATCGTTAAACAAACTAACATCCACCTGAGATGTCGCCGGTAAGACCTGAATAAGCAAACTAAGATCCACCCGAGATGTCGCCGGTAAGACCTGAATAAACAAAGATCCACCTGAGATGTCGCTGGTAAGACCTGAATAAGCAAACTAAGATCCACCTGAGATGTCGCCGGTAAGACCTGAATAAGCAAACTAAGATCCACCTGAGATGTCGCCGGTAAGACCTGAATAAACAAACTAAGATCCACCTGAGATGTCGCCAGTAAGACCTGAATAAACAAACTAAGATCCACCTGAGATGTCGCCGGTAAGACCTGAATAAACAAACTAAGATCCACCTGAGATGTTGCCGGTAAGACCTGAATAAACAAACTAAGATCCACCTGAGATGTTGCCGGTAAGACCTGAATAAACAAACTAAGATCCACCTGAGATGTCGCCGGTAAGACCTGAATAAACAAACTAAGATCCACCTGAGATGTCGCTGGTAAGACCTGAATAAGCAAACTAAGATCCACCTGAGATGTTGCCGGTAAGACCTGAATAAACAAACTAAGATCCACCTGAGATGTCGCCGGTAAGACCTGAATAAACAAACTAAGATCCACCTGAGATGTTGCCGGTAAGACCTGAATAAGCAAACTAAGATCCACCTGAGATGTCGCTGGTAAGACCTGAATAAACAAACTAAGATCCACCTGAGATGTCGCTGGTAAGACCTGAATAAGCAAACTAAGATCCACCTGAGATGTCGCCGGTAAGACCTGAATAAGCAAACTAAGATCCACCTGAGATGTCGCTGGTAAGACCTGAATAAATAAACTAAGATCCACCTGAGATGTTGCTGGTAAGACCTGAATAACCAAACTAAAATCCACCTGAGATGTTGCCGGTAAGACCTGAATAAACAAACTAAGATCCACCTGAGATGTTGCCGGTAAGACCTGAATAAACAAACTAAGATCCACCTGAGATGTCGCCGGTAAGACCTGAATAAGCAAACTAAGATCCACCTGAGATGTCGCCGGTAAGACCTGAATAAGCAAACTAAGATCCACCTGAGATGTTGCCGGTAAGTCCTGAATAAACAAACTAAGATCCACCTGAGATATTGCCGGTAAGACCTGAATAAACAAACTAAGATCCACCTAAGATGTCGCTGGTAAGACCTGAATAAACAAACTAAGATCCACCTGAGATGTTGCCGGTAAGACCTGAATAAGCAAACTAAGATCCACCTGAGATGTCGCCGGTAAGACCTGAATAAGCAAACTAAGATCCACCTGAGATGTTGCTGGTAAGACCTGAATAAACAAACTAAGATCCACCTGAGATGTCGCCGGTAAGACCTGAATAAGCAAACTAAGATCCACCTGAGATGTCGCCGGTAAGACCTGAATAAGCAAACTAAGATCCACCTGAGATGTTGCCAGTAAGACCTGAATAAACAAACTAAGATCCACCTGAGATGTTGCCGGTAAGACCTGAATAAACAAACTAAGATCCACCTGAGATGTTGCCGGTAAGACCTGAATAAACAAACTAAGATCCACCTGAGATGTTGCCGGTAAGACCTGAATAAACAAACTAAGATCCACCTAAGATGTCGCCGGTAAGACCTGAATAAACAAACTAAGATCCACCTAAGATGTCGCCGGTAAGACCTGAATAAGCAAACTAAGATCCACCTGAGATATCGCCGGTAAGACCTGAATAAGCAAACTAAGATCCACCTAAGATGTCGCCGGTAAGACCTGAATAAGCAAACTAAGATCCACCTAAGATGTCGCCGGTAAGACCTGAATAAGCAAACTAAGATCCACCTAAGATGTTGCCGGTAAGACCTGAATAAGCAAACTAAGATCCACCTAAGATGTCACCGGTAAGACCTGAATAAGCAAACTAAGATCCACCTGAGATGTTGCCGGTAAGACCTGAATAAGCAAACTAAGATCCACCTGAGATGTCGCCGGTAAGACCTGAATAAACAAACTAAGATCCACCTGAGATGTTGCCAGTATGACCTGAATAAACAAACTAAGATCCACCTGAGATGTCGCCAGTAAGACCTGAATAAACAAACTAAGATCCACCTGTGATGTCACTGGTAAGACCTGAATAAGCAAACTAAGATCCACCTGAGATGTCACTGGTAAGACCTGAATAAACAAACTAAGATCCACCTAAGATGTCGCCGGTAAGACCTGAATAAGCAAACTAAGATCCACCTGTGATGTCACTGGTAAGATCTGAATAAGCAAACTAAGATCCACCTGAGATGTCGCCGGTAAGACCTGAATAAACAAACTAAGATCCACCTGAGATGTCGCCGGTAAGACCTGAATAAACAAACTAAGATCCACCTGAGATGTCGCCGGTAAGACCTGAATTAAAGTTAAAGACAGTCTAATGACAATGTATTAACTTCTTAATCAACAGCTACTTTGTTACACGTGACATCTCGAAAGAAAACACATACTTGCTTTCATTACTTATATTTAATTGAATTTATTGCCAATCTCTATTTCTGAAACGCCTCCAAAAATCAAGTCACATTTTCAAAATATTTTAATGACCGCTAAATAAGTGGCATCAAGTTTTCAAAGGTTTAAATTTTGTAAAAGAGTTGCGACTTATCTACGGAAATATACGGTAAACTGTTTTTCTAAAAAAACAATTTTTTGAAATTTTGAAAAATATAACAATGTGGGGAAAAAAAAATTTTATAGACAGAAACACTATTTTTCCTGAAAAATCACAACTTCAGCAGAATGATGTATGCAACAATTTGATTTTGTGAAGATTTTAGCTCTTCAATGTTATGATTAAAGTATGTATACTAATTTTACAGATGGCAGTGTAGAATTAAACACAAAATAAATATATTTACATGGATCATAGCTGTCTGCTGTGATTTTCGTAATTGCTATTGATATGCCTTCAATCATCGCCAGTAAAACACCACCTACAATACAAAGGAAAATTATACATGATATATCTAGAAGCGTCAATTATCACATTCATTAACAAATAATATCATGTTATATACATTCAAAATCTTCACACCCATTAAACTGGGATGAGTATTTTCCTGAACAGCCTGCAGATGCAATGTTAGACCTTTAACATGAACATATGTGTAATAATGTTCTTTATTGTACCTCTACTTAATTTTTTTTCTTGATTCAGATATTTTGAGCTAAACTATAATTTTAATTTAATTTACACACCAAAAAACTTATATAATCTTCCAATAATAATAATAACAACAACAATAATAATAATTTTTTAACCATTATATTAATACATGTATAATCAAAGGTTGATTGATCCATCATTTTGTATAGATGCTCTGATCTACTTTGCACTAGCATGCTTTTAACAGTGTTAGCTCCCACACAATGAGAAATACAAGAAATATGTCTGTTTGGTTTGAACTGTAATTAGCCAGGTTGGTTTTGGATTTTGGCAGACAATTTTTTTCATTTCATAAGTTAAAACTGAACATGCCTATTGATTGCTTTCATTATATATGACAAATAGACCAACTCACCCTCTGTTTTGTTCATTTTAAGCCTCTATAAACTACAATGAGTTATCCCAGACAAGGAAGCAACTCTATATTTTTGAAATAAAGTGATGTTGGATTTAAACCCCCCCCCAAATAATTTTTTAGCTTCAAGCACACAAAGGCCTCAAAAACCTACAAAACTATGCATATCTCCAGAACTGACTGCAGGCTTGTAGTGAAAGAGTTTAGAATTGAATAAAGCCTGTAGTGGAAGACCAAGTTCAGAACTGACTGCTGGCTTTTAGCGGAAGGCCAAGTTCAGACCGGACTACGAGCTTTTAGCAGAGTTCCAAGTTACGGAACTGACTGCTAGCTTTTAGTGCAACTGAGTTCAGAACTGACTATGGGCTTTTAGCATGACACCAAGTTCAGAACAGACTGCAGATTTTTAGTGCAAGGCCGAGTTCAAAACTGACAAGGGCTTATAGTGTAAGATCAATTTCAGAACTGACTGCTGGCTTTTAGCAGAAGGCCAAGTTCAGACCGGACTACGAGCTTTTAGCAGAATTCCAAGTTAAGGAACTGACTGCAAGCTTTTAGTGGAAGGTCGAGTTCAGAACTGACTATGAGTTTTAAGTATAAAGCCAAATTCAGGCTTTAGTGGAAGGGCAAGCTTGGAACTGATTTAAGGTTTTACTAGTAATATAATTGACTTACCCATTACCGCTGATCCTACCATGGCTGCATAACCATCTGTAAATAAACAACAAAACATTGTTATAAGTCGAATGAGAATTTTTATTATTTAAACATATTGACTATGTCACTATCATGTCTATGTTTAAAACAGCAGAAACTTGTTACATTTTATCTTACAAAATATTACAAATATTGTAACAATTACAATAAAGAAAAATTTCATCAAAAATGATGGCAAAATAAGAATGTCTTTTATATGAAATACATGTATACGTAAGCAGCAGAGCATATATTGACGATGTGAGTAAATGGATCAATTGTTTTAATCATCCGAATGACTGATGAAAATACAATGAGGAAATTTAAGAAAAGTGATTTTTTAAACAGGTCTGCCTGGGCTTTTAAATTAAAAATATTTATTTATTACAGATCATCCTCTACATTGGGTTTAATAAGGATCTTTTAATTAATGAATTTAAAAAAAAAAAAAATTTTTGATAATGATGTTAGATATGTCTATAAATCAATTTCTATTTTACAAGGATATATCTGATGTCTTTAATGTTAATGAGTCATGGCGACACCTGTATATAGACAGGTAAACTCGGTACAGAGCAAGTCACAGTAATCGACATAACAATTTATATTACATCATTTTGTTTTTACTAAGATCACACATTGATAAATATATACTTCAGTTTTCAGTTACATCATATTTTCTTGCATGTCTGCATTTACATAAATTTAAAGCTACATTAAGTTTTTCAATTTTCTGATTTTTTTTGATTTTTAAAAAATAGATAACTTCTTATCACAATCCATGAGATTCATTTTCTAAAATTTCATTCCTTTTAGCTGTAAATAATTAACAGATCCTCTAACAGGTTGGTTAATGTTTAACGATGATTAATATGAGCTTGGAGCATGTGCACAAATGTACGGAAAAACCCATGAATCGAAGGTGAAACATGACAAATTGCAATAATTGTCCGTCATTAATATCCAGATGCATTTGAAATGGTGTTATGTATCCTTTACTAAGTCACAAATGACAAACTCAATAAATTTCTGTGTCTAATTTATCGTATTTCACCGTTTTGAAAGTTTTGTTTAAATGACCCCTTTTTTTCATGATGTAACCATGTTCTAATATTAGATCCCACATGCTACATCTCGCTGGGAAACTATTGTTGTTTCTGTATTTATTTGAGCTTTTATCGTTGAACCAAATGTAGCATTGTTCATTAGGAACATCATTAATTAGATTAGCACCATTTCAATTTTCTTGGAAAACTTAATGCAGCTTTAAAGGTTGGAAATTATTGTGTTTACCACCTGGGTCAAGAAATTTTTTTCTGTCAGTTATGGAATGTTAGAGGAAACTGGAGTACCCAAGACTACCACTTCTATTTGATTAAAACAAACTAATTTACAATTTTTTTTTTTGCATTAGAACCTGTCCTGAATGGCTTTTGATAATTATTACAAGATTTTTTTTCTAAAAAAAACAGCAGTTAAGCACCATGCTGTAATTTCAAAATCCTTTAAAACATGCTATTTAAATATTAAGCATCATTATGTATGGCATCAAAAAGTATTGAATCCCAGGCTTATGAATGGTGATACAAATTGTATCATTAGGTAGGCTTATGATTATTTCAGACCTAAGCAAATGCAAAGTAAGAGTTTACAGACCAATTATCAAATGGTATAGAAACACCTTAATGTCTTCTGGGACTTGAACCTGGTACCTCTAACATTAAGTTGATAAAACAAAATGAATTTTCAAAACCTTCAAATTCATTTTATTCTAAATCCTATTATTTGCTGAAACAATATCTGTGGTATCCAACCATCCACAAACCAAATTATCAACTGATGAACTATTTATCCCACAAAAACCTTAAGCAATTAAAGAATTCTATGATTTCCAGTAAAATTGAGGACTTAAAGCATCTTATATAAATATAAATTACCATTTGTACAAGATTGGCTTTTTTGAAAGATGAATTTTGTTAGATTAATCCCAGATAAGGGTTGCAAAGTCGTGGGTTTTTTTTTAAAAAAAGTGTTCAGAAAAAATCAATCTCACATCAATACAAGCAAGTTTCTTTACTTCAATGCAGCTTTGTCAAAACATAACTTATGGCAAAAGGGAGACAATTCTAGGTAAACGTTCATTTCACATGAAACCTTGCCCATTTAAAACCAATTTTATGTAAATCGAAAAACTCTATTTATTGATACAGTGTTGAATGAAGACAATGTAAAATTAATTTTTTTAACTAATGCAGATTTTTTGCAAATGAGTTTCTTATTTCATCTTTTGGTGTCAGGCTTTATCATAGGAACTGTCACTTCCTGAAATAGTTGAGACTAAACCCTGCACTAAAAAAGTAAGGGTCTTTTTAGGACCATCCAAGTTCTGTGTGAGCCTGATGATCGATAAAAAATTTTCAATCAGACTATTAACATGAACATGGATGGAAATCTGATAGTCCAAAGAATAGATTCTTTTTTATAATGAGAACAAGATTTTGTAAAGAAATGCCAAAGAAGAGAGAGAGAGAGAGAGAGAGAGAGAGAGAGAGAGAGAGAGAGAGAGAGAGAGAGAGAGAGAGAGAGAGATGTAATTAATTTTGTATTTTCATTTATCTCTTAAGTTGGTGATCAATTTATTTGTTTTTATATAATAACTAGCTATTTATGACACCCAGTAGTAAAAATTTCAAGGATAATACAAGTAACTTGTAGCAAAACACTACACCTGTTACACAACTTATGTAATTTTAAAATGTTACATCAAAAACAGCAACAGTGTTTGTAAAATCTAAAATGATATGCAGCAGAGTGAAAAGTTAACCGTAAAAATAATTATATAATATTAATATGATGAACCCATTTAAAACATTTTTTCAAGTATTTACATAAATTAATCTTGTGAATGGAACATAGATATCAATGCCCCTTTTCTTCCAGTAATTCAAATTAGCATAAGTTTTTCACTCTCTCTATCATCATAAAAAGATGATGGACAGAATTATAGAATTTTGTAGGATATAAAATTTGCTTCATTCTACCAGATCAGTGACTTGTAGATTTGCAGTTGGACCAGTGATATTTCTGTAAATGTTTCAGAATCTCTAACAAGCATGTTCAAACAGAAAACATTGAATTTAAAGATTCAGACTTTTATTTATGTTTATCATTTTTATTCACTTAATTATTCAATCTTAGTCAGTTATTTACTTATTTATTTCTATTATTTTATTTTTATTTATTATTATTCTATTTTCATTTATTTATTATTTTAATTAATTTATTTATTTGGTTTTCTTAACCCTGGTGGGTACTTTAATTTAGCATAGCACATGTTTAAATAAGGATTTAAACCGAATAGCTTGTCTTAACTGATCAATTTCTGGATAAGATATTTTGTTCAAATTAGATAAGAATTTTGTCTACATATGTATTTTTAAAAAATAATGGTAAGGTTAATAAAACAATTCAGATAAGATTGGATCTCAGATCATTCAGAATTTGGTAAAGATTCTTGAGACAATTTACAATGATGGGCTCTCTATTGACCCAGAATGAGTGAGTTACTACCAGAAATTCTTACAACTAAAAAAATAGACAATTACTACTATGTGGTTTTTATGCAGTCTTGAGAATGAATTTTACACATGAAAAAAATTGGAATAACATGTAATTTGAAATATAGTCGTATAATAGAACATTAACTGATATTAGCTGACAACATGTATATACATCTTCAATGATGGTTACAGATACCACAGCATGTAGAAAATTCAGGTGTTAACAGTCCTCCCATTTTTATCTCATTAATTACAAAGAATTTTTTAAAAATCATCTTGATATATTTTTAAAAAAGGTCTTTATGCAGGTCATGGTCTGCATTTTGAGATTAACAAGTTGAGAGCATTGACATTTTTCAATGAAATATACTTATAAAATTTGCACTTACTTCTGATGGATAATATAGCCCCTGTTGCTGCACCACTAATTATAGAATTCCATGGATCTTCTTTCTTTCTCATGTACACAAGTGAACAATCTATAGTTGAAAATACTCCTCCCCAGACAGCAAAATTACCTATGATAAAAATTTTATAATACTGTTTATTGCAAAAATTTCAGGTTTCAATGATGATGATAGAAGAAGAAGAAGAAGAAAGAAGAAAGAAGAAGAAGAAAACTTGTAACTGAGTAGCATGTAACTTGGTAAAAGCCAATATAGTTAAGAATAGAAACAATAAATGTTTTAAAATACATGTAAACAGACAAATGGTGAGAGAAACAAGAGGGCCATGAAGGCCCTGGACGCTCACCTGAAAATGATGTACACTCAGCTTGATTTTGGCAAACTGGAGCTTCTATTCTTAAAAGAGATTTTTTCCTATATTTCGAGCTAGTGACCTACTTATTGACACAAAATGACCCATATATAAACTTGAGCTAGCTTTTGTCAAGAGCATCATTCTGAGACAGTTTGATAAGATTGGTCTAAAATGGATCCCCTCATATGTGTTAACAAGGTTTTTATATAATTCGACCTAGTGACCTACTTATTGACCCAACATAGTCCATATACAAACTCAAGCTAGCTTTTGTCAAGAGCATCATTCTGACTAAGTTTGATGAAGATTGAACTAAAATTGGGGCCTCAGGAGTGTTTACAAGGTTTTTCTACAATTTGACCTAGTGACCTACTCATTGACCCAACATGGCCCATATATGAACTTGAACTAGCTTTTGTCAAGAGCATCATTCTGACTAAGTTTGATGAAGATTGGACTAAAATTGGGTCCTCAGGAATGTTAACAAGGTTTTATTACAATCCGACCTAGTGATCTACTATTGACCCAACATGGCCCATATATGATCTTGTGCTAGCTTTTGTCAAGAAGTTTATTTTGACTAAGTTTGAAGAAGATTGGACTGAAATTGGGTCCTCAGGAGTGTTAACAAGGTTTTCTTTTTTACAATTTGACCTAGTGACCTACTTATTGACCCAACATGGCCCATATACAAACTTTAGCTAGCTTTTGTCAAGAGCATCATTCTAAGTTTGATAAAGATTGGACTAAAATTGGGTCCTCAGGAGTGTTAACAAGGTTTTTCTACAATTTGACCTACTGACCTACTTATTGACCCAACATGGCCCGTATACGATCTTGAACTAGCTTTTGTCAAGAGCATCATTCTGACTAAGTTTGATGAAGATTGGACTAAAATTGGGTCCTCAGGAGTGTTAACAAGGTTTTATTACAATTCGACCTAGTGATCTACTTATTGACCCAACATGGCCCATATACCAGCTTGAGCTAGCTTTTGTCAAGAAGTTTATTCTGACTAAGTTTGATGAAGATTGGACTAAAACTGGGTCCTCAGGAGTGTTAACAATGTTTTATTTCAATTCGACCTAGTGACCTACTTATTGATCCAACATGGCCCATACACAAACTTGAGCTAGCTTTTGTCAAGAAGATCATTCTAAGTTTGATGAAGACTGGACTAAAATTGAGGCCTCAGGAGTGTTAACAAGTTTTTTCTACAATTTGACCTAGTGACCTACTTATTGACCCAACATGGCCCATATATTTAAATATGAAATTTCATTTTGAGAAATATGCAATATCTTGAGCTAGCTTTTGTCAAGAAGATCATTCTGACTAAGTTTGATGAAGTTTGGACTAAAATTGGGTCCTCAGGAGTGTTAACAAGGTTTTTCTACAATTTGACCTAGTGACCTACTTATTGAACCAACATGGCCCATATACGAACTTGAGCTAGCTTTTGTCAAGATGATCATTCTAACTAAGTTTGATGAAGACTGGACTAAAATTGAGGCCTCAGGAGTGTTAACAAGGTTTTTCTACAATTTGACCTAGTGACCTACTTATTGACCCAACATGGCCCATATACGATCTTGAGCTAGCTTTTGTCAAGAAGATCATTCTGACTAAGTTTGATGAAGATTGGACTAAAATTGGGTCCTCAGGAGTGTTAACAAGGTTTTTCTACAATTTGACCTAGTGACCTACTTATTGAACCAACATGGCCCATATACGAACTTGAGCTAGCTTTTGTCAAGATGATCATTCTGACTAAGTTTGATGAAGATTGGACTAAAATTGGGTCCTCAGGAGTGTTAACAACATTTTTTCTACAATTTGACCTAGTGACCTATTTATTGACCCAACATGGCCCATATACGAACTTGAGCTAGCTTTTGTCAAGAGCATCATTCTGACTAAGTTTGATGAAGATTGGACTAAAATTGGGTCCTCAGGAGTGTTAACAACGTTTTTCTACAATTTGACCTAGTGACCTACTTATTGACCCAACATGGCCCATATACGAACTTGAGCTAGCTTTTGTCAAGAGCATCATTCTGACTAAGTTTGATGAAGATTGGACTAAAATTGGGTCCTCAGGAGTGTTAACAAGGTTTTATTACAATTCGACCTAGTGACCTACTTATTGAACCAACATGGCCCATATATGAACTTGAGCTAGCTTTTGTCAAGAGGATCATTTTGAGAAAGTTTGATTAAGATTGCACTAAAATATGTCCTCAGGAGTGTTAACAATCAAAAGTTGACGCACGACGCAGGTAGCACACCGGACAATGACCCACCACAATAGCTCACTTGAGCACTTTGTGCTCAGGTGAGCTAAAAAGTCTAACAATGTCAGGGCTATTAATTATAATATTACAGACTCTGGAACGGAACTGGAGTTAAAGTCCAGTGGTACAGTTACGATAAAATAACATACAAAACAACATGCCTGTATTATGAAGACAACATGTTTATAAAGTCACTCTCTTAGATTTAATTAATAGATTAAAAATCAGAATTCATAAATTTTTAAAAATCTCATTAATTGTGGAATCTTGATCCATGACCAACTGGTTTTTTCTTAAATTTTATTCATTTATGCTGACAGCGTACTGTTATAGAGGTCCATATAAACCAAATAGTCTAAATATGAATGATTTGCATATAACCTTATTATACATATACTTCATACAGCAGCTAAAGGGAGATAATTCTTCAAGGTGTGTGGTTGCTTCAAATTTACTGAGTTTATTGCAGATTTATGTTTTTTTTATTTAAAACTTTGATATCATACTTATCTGACAGCTCTTTTAATTCAAGACTTTCTTAGAGGCCAGAGGGACAAAGAGATACTATCTTGACTTTGGTCAGGTAACTTGCAAGGCAACCACATTCCTGTATTTGGTGTGGTGTGGTAAAATTGAAAAGCCAGTTACAAAAAACATGTCCATCAGTGAAGGTTTTTTTTCTTGACACAATTTATGGGATAAAACAAGCCAGTGATTTTGCTATGGTTTTTAAAAACAACCTTCTACTTTCATATTGGGAAAATCTTGACCCTTTTTATGTCACATATTACACTCAGAATTTTGAAATTCATTGCAAAGATTTTATATTGTGACAATATCTAACATTTTTTGTCTGTAAGAACATTTTTGGACAACAGGATTTAACTTAAACTATTTGATTGTGTGTCACTGTTGCCTTTTTGGGAATTTTAGTTGTCAAATTGGGAAATTTTAGTCTTATTTCTCAAGGGGAAACTACCTTTATTCGGTAGTAATTTTAGGCAAACAAAACCACTGCAAGCAGACTGTCAAGCAGTCTCTGATCCCCCCTTGGAAAAAAAATCAAAAAAGAGGGCAAAGATAAACATACATACCTCCTACAATTGGAGCTCTTTCTTTTATGCCTGACAAACTACCATATAATTTTCTGCTGAAGCCCTGAAAAGTCATCATTTTAATTTCTGATTCAACTTGAACATGCTTGAAAATTTTGATTAACAAAGATTTCGAATAGAAAGAAAAAAAATTAAGTACTCCAATTTTTTGATTTGCACTGTAAATTTAATTTCAAATCTTTTTAAAATTTGCTGGAGTGAGGGTGGGGCCCATTGTTTGGTTAGGGGGCTTAGTGATGGAGTAATCGAAAATTGCACCTTTCATATCACAGCTAGTTAACTACCTAGGTTAGAATCCCACTCTAACAGTGTGTGCAAGAAAGTCAGTTACATTGTTAAGAGGCTTTTCTCTAGATATAATTGTTTCCTGGGACATCTGATCACTATCCCTACCCACCATGAGTGAAAGAATTTTGACTGGGATGTTAATCTCCATTACTCTTATTTTTAATGTTTGCAAAATTATAATTTAGAATTAAATGTTTGGAGAAAACTATGCTTTCATCATAGCAAATATCAGTGAAATCATTGTAGTGCATACACAAAAGAGCAAAAACTTTATTTCTTAAAAAAGTACATTTGTGTAGAAACAAAATTTTGTTTCCAGAAACTTTTAAAAAAACTGCTGTTTAGTTGCATACTAAAAAGTATCAAATTGTGACCTTTGAATTATGATGTTTTAGTCTCACCATTATACATAAAAAACTTACTTTTGGTGCTGATTTGAAGCCTTTTATTCCATGGAAGAGGGAACCGCCAATGGCTCCCATGGAAAATGCCCCACCACAATCATCTATAATTCTGTAGGGACTGAAAAAAGTAAGTAAATCCAATAAGAACTGGTAAATAAATTTGTTTTTTTTTAAAAAAAAAAACAAAAAAAACTACTTTTAAATGAATGATACATGTACAGTCATAATCAGTCAGGCCTTTGTACTTTCCTTTCATTGTACTATACATGTACATTTGAGTTGAGCAAGAAAAAAGGATCTGTACAGCATATGTACATGTATGTATTCATAGTAAACACATTTCACAAACAGAAAGCATTATGAAAAATGTTTTCAAAAATGCAAAAACAGGGTTATAACTTTGTATCACCAATGAATGTTGTTAATTATGATTTTAAAAAAGGTTGTGACAAAATGAAGACTTCTTGTGATTATTTTGGTGATATTGAATTTTGTGCCAAACCAAATTAAGGTCTCAAAAAGGAAGATTTTGCAATATACTTTAGAAATGGGCAATACTATGTATTTTGCTTCTCTTGATATTGCTATTGACAAAATATTAGAAGTCAGAGCCAAAATATGTAATCTTAGTAAATGTAAAAACTGAGAACCTTATAGCAGGGCTCCAAGTTGCGAGTAATTTACTCTAAAATGCGACCAAAAATGCTGCAATAGCGACCAAAAATAAGGCCTCGGTCGCCGCGTGGCGACTGTACAAATTACCGGTTCCAACTTTGTCAAAATCGTTTTCCGTTCCGGACATTATTTATATGATCTAGGTTATCAGAGTGTTTGTAAATGTACCGTTTTTTTAATGGCCGTGACAATCGCTTTCTTGACTCGGATGTATATATCGGCATGGCCTCAAAAAGGCAATCGTCTTTAAATACATTTGGATTCGGCAAACCAAGTGATGCTTCCACTTCCAAAGTACAAACAAGAGGGCCATGAAGGCCCTGGACGCTCACCTGAAAATGATGTACACTCAGCTCGATTTTGGCAAACTGGAGCTTCTATTCTTAAAAGAGATTTTTTCCTATATTTCAAGCTAGTGACCTACTTATTGACACAAAATGACCCATATATAAACTTGAGCTAGCTTTTGTCAAGAGCATCATTCTGAGACAGTTTGATAAGATTGGTCTAAAATGGATCCCCTCATATGTGTTAACAAGGTTTTTATATAATTCGACCTAGTGACCTACTTATTGACCCAACATAGCCCATATACAAACTCGAGCTAGCTTTTGTCAAGAGCATCATTCTGACTAAGTTTAATGAAGATTGGACTAAAATTGGGTCCTCAGGAGTGTTAACAAGGTTTTATTACAATTTGACCTAGTGACCTACTTATTGACCCAACATGGCCCATATACAAACTCGAGCTAGCTTTTGTCAAGAGCATCATTCTGACTAAGTTTAATGAAGATTGGACTAAAATTGGGTCCTAAGGAGTGTTAACAAGGTTTTATTACAATTTGACCTAGTGACCTACTTATTGACCCAACATGGCCCATATAGGACCTTGAGCTAGCTTTTGTCAAGAGCATCATTCTGACTAAGTTTGATGAAGATTGGACTAAAATTAGGTCCTCAGGAGTGTTAACAAGGTTTTTTCTACAATTTGACCTAGTGACCTACTTATTGACCCAACATGGCCCATATACCAACTTGAGCTAGCTTTTGTCAAGAGCATCATTCTGACTAAGTTTGATGAAGATTGGACTAAAATTGGGTCCTCAGGAGTGTTAACAAGGTTTTATTACAATCCCACCTAGTGACCTACTTATTGACCCAACATAGCCCATATACAAACTTGAGCTAGCTTTTGTCAAGAAGTTTATTCTGACTTAGTTTGATGAAGATTGGACTGAAATTGGGTCCTCAGGAGTGTTAACAAGGTTTTATTACAATTTGACCTAGTGACCTTCTTATTGACCCAACATGGCCCATATACAACCTTGAACTAGCTTTTGTCAAGAGCATCATTCTGACCAAGTTTAAAGAAGATTGGACTAAAATTGGGGCCTCAGGAGTGTTAACAAGGTTTTTTTTACAATTTGACCTAGTGACCTACTTATTGATCCAACATGGCCCATATAAAAACTTGAGCTAGCTTTTGTCAAGAAGATCATTCTGACTAAGTTTGATGAAGATTGGACTAAAATTGGGGCCTCAGGAGTGTTAACAAGGTTTTTCTACAATTTGACCTAGTGACCTACTTATTGACCCAACATGCATTTGGCCCATATACGAACTTAAGCTAGCTTTTGTCAAGAAGATCATTCTGACTAAGTTTGATGAAGATTAGACTAAAATTGGGTCCTCAGGAGTGTTAACAAGGTTTTTCTACAATTTGACCTAGTGACCTACTTATTGACCCAACATGGCCCATATACGAACTTGAGCTAGCTTTTGTCAAGAGCATCATTCTGACTAAGTTTGATGAAGATTGGACTGAAATTGGGTCCTCAGGAGTGTTAACAAGGTTTTTCTACAATTTGACCTAGTGACCTACTTATTGACCCAACATGGCCCATATACGAACTTGAACTAGCTTTTGTCAAGATGATCATTCTGACTAAGTTTGATGAAGATTGGACTGAAATTGGGTCCTCAGGAGTGTTAACAAGGTTTTTCTACAATTTGACCTAGTGACCTACTTACTGACCCAACATTGCCCATATACGAACTTGAGCTAGCTTTTGTCAAGAGGATCATTCTGAGAAAGATTGATTAAGATTGCACTTAAATTGTGGCCTCAGGAGTGTTAACAATCAAAAGTTGACGCACGACGCACGATGCACGTCGCACGACGCACGCCGGACAATGACCCACCACAATAGCTCACTTGAGCACTTTGTGCTCGGGTGAGCTAAAAACAGACGAAATATCCTCGTCCAAAGTCGAGATAGACGAAACGTCAAAACGATCGTTTGTAACTAAATGGTTATGCAGTGTTAAATTTGTTGTTCTTTTATTTTTTTCATACATTTAATTTTGGCGACTACTCTTGAAGGTTGTGGCGAGTAGTTTTCTGTAAATGGCGACCAAATTTTTTACCTTGGTCGCCATATGGCTACCAAATTCTGAAACCTACTTGGAGCCCTGTATAGTCCAGTAAAGAAAAGTGACTCTGAAATATAGCCGTGTCTTCAGATACTCATCATACCAAAAAAAAAAAAAAAAAAAAAAAAAAAAATTAAGTTGTTCCATAAAAAATTTAGAAGTTTCCAATCTTTAATTCTGTTTCTGAAAAATGTTCAAAATTGCAATAAAATTCTTTCCCCAAAGACTCTGAAAGCCCTTTTTATTCACATTTTATACCTCAATGAAATAGTAACTAATGGTTACCAAGTCACAACATAAAATTATGTTTCAGATTTATGCATGTATATGTATAAAGCAACAGAAGAAAAAACTTGTTCAATAACATCAATGAGAAAGAAACTAAAATGGAACTCGCCAGCGTAACATGTGATCAATACTTATTAACACTTGTGGGGAATAAAATATATTCCTGATAAAATGTTGTTAATACAGGAAAAATCACTTCATGAACTCGCCAGCATACCATGTGATCAAGACCTCTTAACACTTGTGGGGAATAAAATATATGTATCACATGGTACGCTGGAGAATTCCATTGAGAACTTCAAGGAAAACAAAGTGATACTGACGTACTGATGTTTAAAATGATTGGAATGTTGTTGATGTCACTGCCTTCTTGAAAGTTAAAAAAAATGTCATATCAAGCAATTAGTGGCCTGGCAATCTCATTAAAAAAAACAATGTTAATGACTGTGTGGAAAGCAAAATCAAAGGGTTTATTATTCCAAATAGCAAAAGGCACACGTGCAAACTTTCATTTTCATTTTTTTTAGCACGTGTTTGTGTCATAAATAATTTGGAACATCTACCACAGTTCATGGTGCATTCAAACGACACAAAAACGGCTTTAGACCGCTAAATAGGAATAAAAACAGACACTTTCTTTTTCCTGTGTAAAAACTAAAGCTTTACATAATGACAGATTTTGTTTTAGGATACATGATGAAACAAAGTTATGAAATTGCTGTTGAAATTGTTACATAATGTTCTACTTCTGGTGTGTCAATTGACTACATCATGATGTATTTCAAACAGTAACTGATTAAGCATATTTAAGTTAAAAAAATAAAGGAAAATTACCATGGATCTCTCGAATATTCTTCCATAACACAATAAATAACTAGGACGATATCATTCGACCTTCTGCGACATGTGTGTAAAGGACAGGAAGTTGCGTACAAATGTTACTTTTCGAAAGTTCGACGCGCAGAGCACGTTGTCTGAAACGAACCAAAATTGCAATAAAAGTTATTTCCCTTTAACTGAAATGAAATAAACCAGCGACATTTATTTAACAATTGAACTGTTTTAAAAAGGTATTCATTGTCAGTATGAAGGCAACAACTTTGCAAGCAAACGGAATAACGCGCGTTAGCGCGTTATGACAAGTTTGCTTGCAAAGTTGTTGCCTTCATACTGACAATGAATACCATTTTAAAACAGTTCAATTGTTATATTTTCGTTAAATATTTTTAATATATTATAATGTTTTAAATGTCACTGATTAAACTAATAAGTAAGTAATAAATATCAATTGGGATAAAATGGTGTTACGTCATTTTTTTTTTAAATTTCAAAACAGTAGTACCTAATAAAGTTTTGTAAGTTACAATTTAATTTTCATGTTATTATTTTATTTTATTTCTATTATGTCTTTCTATTTTTTTCTAAGTGACTGAAAAAAGCCATGGTTAATGCTACCTTAACAAAAAAAAAAAAAAAAAAAAAAAAAAAAAAAAAAAAAAAAAAACATTCGTGGAAGGTGGTGTTTGTTTTGTTCTGACTTTAGATATTATATAACTAAATGTGTGCATATATACTTAATTGGTCTCCACTGGTAATTTCCCGAGATTTATCGAGTGTAATGGTAATTTCCCGAGATTTATCGAGTGTAATCCAGTGGTTAGTGGTGTAGTGTAGCGTAAAGAAATTGACATCTCGGATGTAAATGTACAATAGACTGAAACTAGGACGGTTACTGGAGCGAAATAAAAATAATACCGGGTGTTGTAAAGGTTAGGGTCACAGAAGGGTAGGGGGCGGTTATGTGACTTTTTATGATTTTTAATTTTTTTTTTCAAATTTAGTAAAATAAAGGAAAAGAAATTAGAAATTTGACAAACCATAAAAATGAAATGAATACAACCTGGCGAATGTTATTTTTTTTTTAAAAAAAGATTTTAAGTTTAAAAAATTGTCTTTGTGAAATTGTATCCAAGGCCTCTTTAAAAATCTGATATAGTTGGCGTGTTAATAGGGTATAAAACATTTAAAAAAGGGGAATTGAGATCTTAAAAAGTATATATTTATATTCACGTTTTCCATTTGGGTCAGAGAGATAGATCTATGTCTGAAGAAAGAATTAGGTTGAAAGGATGGTCTTGTATTTAGAACATGAAGTGTAGGATATTTTGATATTTTTTGTGAGTGTTATATGAAGAGTGTTTTTTTTTTTTTTTTTTGGATATCACCAAAATTACTAGTTTTAATAAAAAGAATGGTAGAAATCAGAATGTTTCATTATGTAATGGTTGTCATCATCGGAGTGGCTATGAGTCAAGGATGTCCGGAGTATAACTGCTCACAAGGGGTATGTATGATAATAAAACGCCAGGGCTCAATTTTGCAAGGGGCAGTGGGTGTCGATAGGTTCAGGCACTAGCCTTCCGTCTCAAAGAATCTTATCGCTGCGAGTTCGACCCAGGTTGACCGCAAGAGAAAACAAGCTTTTTTCTTGTCGTGAACCCTTACTCGTTACCTCGGTACCAGTATAATAGACTTGAATGGTCTGCGATGTTTATCTGCGATATTGCTACAGTGTGACCTAGCACTATAAAGGTTGCTACTTGTGCTCACTGATCAGAAACACTTGTACATGTGTCACATTAGCATGACTTGTGTTAAGATTAATCATCGACTTCAAGATTAATAAAAACTGTCTAGTCACTAAAATGCTGATTAGACGTAGGTCAGCATTGAATCAACAAGGGGTCTGAAATTTTCCTGTGGAAGTTGTCCGATTGGAGTGGAGTAATGGTCAAGATTCTTAAACTTATAAAGAGGCTTTTCCGGAAATCTACGACCACCACGAAAGACTCTGACAAACTTCATTACACTAGAAAATGTCTTGATTGTGTGTGGAAATTGAAACTAGGCAGTGAGATGTACTATGTCTTGCAAGCTAGCGTTTTAGACTAATTGACCACCTACGCCCATATTGAAGAATTAACGATGTGAATTTAATTTACAATTTATCTTAATAGGAAATTAAAATAAAATTTCAGAGAATTTTATGACTTTTTACAAGACTTTGACCTTGACCTTTACCTGACCTTGAAATAAGTTTACCGTTTAGCAAAATTTTCAGGCGTCTTAATTTTTGATATTTATTTAAAACTTAGGTCTATTCTCTCACGTATAGCATTTCTTAGCTGGATTTGGTTTCATATAATTTTGGAACTTTAGATTCATTATTTTTCAACTGTGTGGCTTATGTTTTTATCTATCAAACTTTTCGGTCTTAGTGTCACTGATAAGGAATGATTTTCCGAAATGTGCACATATGGCACATCAAAATTTAGCAGGTATTTGTTATATATTTTAATATGTAAATCAAGATTTAGACACATCTTTAAAACTAACTAAACAATTTGTGTTCTATTTCAAACATATAGCATAATTTTACAAATATGTTCTTCATCAACAGAGAAGTTTAAATACTTCTCATGCAGATCGGGAAAAAACAAGTATGTTATATTACGTTTTCATTCTGAATTTAAAAAGAGGAGTGCATCTGATAATGTAAAGGTTAAAATTAAGAGTAAACTAAAACCGGGGTTGACAGTATAAAGCTCGCATTTTTAAAGCGTGATTAATCAAGCAGTAAATCAAAATTACAAGTGTAATCATGATGTTACAAAACCTCACGTAATTGTTATTGGAATGTGTCACAATGGCATAACATTCAAAAGGATATGATTTGTTTACTTTGTTTTTGTTTTTTTTTAAATAAAATAAAAATAAAATAAAATAAAATAAAATAAAATAAAATAAAATAAAATAAAATAAAATAAAATGAAATAAAATAAAATAAAATAAAATAAAATAAAATAAAATAATTAAAATAAAAGAATTTAAATAGATAGAATTGAATCGAATTCAATCGAATTAAATCCATTCAATTCCTTTGCAATCCAATTCAATCAAATAAAATCCAATCCTTTATTGAATTCGAAGGCACAATCAACCCAACTAAGTAAACCATTGTTTAGTTTTGAAAGCTTACACTGTCCCTATAAGCGCGTTTTTAGTCAAAACCAACACTGTTTTCTGACTTTTTTTCAGAAATTATTTGATGGAGATGATGTATTCAAATGTGATATTAGAACCAGAGGAGGTAAGAAATAAAGATAATAAACCAGCCCGGTTGTTCGGTGGCAGAGGGTCCGGGGAGGAAAATTGTGGGTTCGAACCCTGACAGAGTCATATATAAGATTTTTAAAATTGAGATATTGGTTTTTTCGACTTGTGCTCGACGTTCAGAGGATAGCGTATCGACTAGTTCATTAGCAGTCATGGTAATGTGACTGGGGGAGTGGTGTGCTTGTTTGCGGCGTACTGACTCATTGAACTAGCACCTTAAAAAGGCCGTTCTTGATGCCAGCTAGTAATAGGCAGACCAGAGACGATTATAAACACTGAATCATCTCAAGATTGATCCTTTCAAGGATTGCAAAAGGCAGATACGAAGTAATTAACATTTCAACTATCAAACAAACTAAAAATATTTACCTAAAATTAGAAGGATTCAATGGTCGAGTGGTTAATCTCGTGCTTACGGATCGCAGCATCTCTCACTGCCTTGGTGCAACTCTCATTCGAGTTGATCCTAATGTGAGAATATTTGTCAGTTCGCCTGACGAAGTTCAGTGGATTTCACCTGATACTCCGGTTTCCTCCACCATCGCAGACCTGACCGCCTCAATATCGAGGCATAAAACTTCAGTGCTGCGCTCCATTCTACTTGAAAAAGAAAATATAGTTTATTTTTTAGCTGAAAAGTGTAATAATGTTGATTTCAGAGCCTATTCTAAATACTTTTAAAACATATTCGGAACACTTGTTATAAATTTCTGACTAGATTTTTGACGTGTCAGGCAAAATGCATAATTATATAATTTTTTGTGAGGTTTCGAGAGTAAAAGAGCTGCCCGTTGCTAATAAATGCAATTTCTCCCCAAGAATTATTAATACGATATTCTTTCAAATAATCTACTAACCTACTACTACGTCCCATAGTTCCACGTTCCTTTCATTCTCATTCTTTGATTTTACTCGACGGATGTTGCTATCTAGACAGGAGGTGCTTATCCTTCCAGAGCAACCGGCCTCACTTCCTTGATGGAAGTTCACTTGTGTAACTGAACTGACCAGTTTTAAAGTTTTTATTTTGTTTTTGGGATAGGGATTTGGATATAGACAAGTAAGTTTGTGTTTTAATTTATTACAATGAACGGAAGTCAAAATGCACCAATACCTAAAATGTAAAATATGGAAAAAATATATTTTCTTAAGATTTGTTTTTTCCTACATTTTCGCCATGCTTTCTATAGATTTAAAGTTTCCTGTACAAATAATAAATTTTATTTTACATTATTTTATATATCAGCTTAAACATAACATAACATAACATAACATAACATAACATAACATAACATAACATAACATAACATAACATAACATAACATAACATAACATATCATAACATAACATAACATAACATAACATAACATAACATATCATCACATCACATCACATCACATCACATCACACAACACAACACAACATAACATAACATGACATAACATAAAGAATTTTTTTTAATCATGAAGGCTGGGAGGATTTTCAACAGGAGAATAACGTAAGTGAGCATTATTCCACACGGGAACATGTTTCCATAGCACCGCCAATGCTGACTGCCATAAATTGGTATACAACTCCTGTGAAGGAATATGGAACCATTATGTTCAGCCCGACATTGAATGTTACCTTTAGGGTACCGTTTGAGAAAAATACAGGTAAGTTGATCAAAAATGTGTTATATTGACGGTACGAGTTGAGTTGAGTTGAGTAATGGTGTTTTACGTCCCATTCAAGAATATTTCACTTATATCAAGACGTCGCGAAAATGCAGCAATTTTGCCTGTGCGTTGCGCTGATGGCATTATACGGCAGAGTTCTTTATCAGTGTCACGCCTGCTATGACACGGGAGCTCGTTTATTTTAAGTTCCCATCGTTATTTCGTTATGCCGAGTGCCTGGCGAAAGAACACTAGCTACCCACTTTCAAGTCTTGGGTCAGACCCGGTCGGGGTTCGAACCCGCGACCTCCCACTTACGAAGCGAGCACTCTTCCAACTAATTGACGGAATGATTTACTAGATTAAAAGTCAGTGTGATGTAAAAAAAAATCATTAAAATATCTTCACACGACAAACTAAGTATTTATTTTTTATGCCTGTATTAATGTATCAAGCTAAATCATCAACGTTTGCAAATGAATGAAACATATTATAACTTCCAAATCAGAAAATTTACAAAATGTGCCCCAAAAATGCCAAATCTACATATTGAATAAAATACTGCTGTCATATACAGTATTATATATATATTTTTTTACAAATTAAAGCATTCACCATTTCGCATAAGACAAAATCCGAAATATTAGAATATCTTATTTTATAAAAACAAAACATGTGCATTTGGCATTTGTCACTTTTAATGAGCTAAAAAAATAATTTGTTAAATTAACATTTTTGATACATATAATTGTTAAATATTAACTTAATGAAAATTAAACATCAATTATTTAGCAATGTTTAAAACTTTCAACACAACCTTGCTTGAAAAAATGGTGTTAATTTGAGCCACTAATTTAATTTTTAAGCGACATATTTATGAAATATTTGTGCGGAGTAAAAAAACCGGATATATATAGTATAAAGCAAATAGTCAAGGCCAATAGCCAATTCAAATGAATGCTTTGGTATATATAAAGTAGACATTTTAGCTTCAGGATAATGATAATGTTAAGTAAATATTGCATTGTATTATTGAGTGAACACTTCTGATAGATGCTTCTTATATCAAGCGAAAATTCTAGTAAAAAAAAAAATCTCCGCGGCCATTTAAGTCAAATGGCAGCTTCAAATGACTGTAAGTATTAATGAATGAATTGTAATTTTAATCAAAAATTCTAAAAAATCTTCGAATTATTATTTTAAGTTGACACTTAAGTTCATGACATCATAAATAATTCTTGTGAAATAATTGGTTGAATATCTGCATTAGAGATTAAATTGGACATTCAATATGAGCAATGTATATAACTTTTTCAGTTTTAGAAAAAGATTTAAAAATGAATTCCTTAATTTTTTAAAATTTTTAAAATATAGTTTAATTTTGATTTACGATTTATTTTATGTATTGCTTCTAGCAGAATTTTACGCCGTCCTGCTGAAAATTGAAAGCCCTAATGTACCAGGATGGAAAGACGAATTCTTTGTAGACAATCCACGATATAGATTTTTCGATTTTCATCAGTATTCTCCATTTCTGACCTCAACCAAAAAGATGTTTCATGTAAGTTAAAAATTAGACAAAGTTTAGAGGGTAATACTGGATTCGTCCTGTATACACGTACGTAAGTACGTATGCATGTTACACTTTCCTTGTGAGCGCTCTAATAAGTTTATTTCTCAACAGAATTTCATGAAAGTTCGTACATGGGATTTTTAGGGTAATATCCGGAAAGAATTAGTTTTTTAGCCAGATCCTAAATCCAAGATTACCACCGTTACTATAAATAGAAAAAAGAAGAAAAATGGCCATTAAAAATTTATTTGTTTATCAATTTGGTTCAAATTTAGTATATATTCAGAACCCTGGACATTTAATATATATTAAACTGGTTGTTAGGTAACTTTTTTTTATTTTATGTTATTATCGCAATATGCAAATTATCAGCTAAATATAGTTTATTTTTTGAAAAACAATATTAAACATATGAATATATGTAAAACAAATACCTTACCATCTTAGGTTTGATTGGAGATGTTCATTTTGTCGGCAACAATAAAATTAAGCACCAAGTGCATTTAAAATTGCCGATAAATCCGTAGGTTTTAAGATTTCATAATTAGCAAGAAACTGTAAAATCTCGAATGTAAGTTTCAGTTAGATTTTTCTATTTTTGTGGGTTAGCAAATACAATGAAGTACATGTAAAATGCAAATGAAATTTCAATTACCTAGGTCACAAACGTATTTCATAACATTTTTACCAAAAAAAAAAAAAAAAAAAAAAAAAAAAAAAAAAAAAAAAAAAAAAAAAAAAAAAAGAAGACGACATGTTATTTTGTTGAGTGCATTTTTACATTGTTTTTTTCTTATATTAAATCATTTTTAATCGAAGAAATACACATCTAGAGATGTTTAAACACATATTCTAAAATCAGTTTTAATTTAATTTGTTAACACAGTGGAAAATATTGCTGTTGAGTAAAAATTTAGATAAACCTTTCCTCTTAGCCCAATTTTTTTTTATTTTTAACATTTCCTTCTATATATTTAAATATTTTTTATGTTGCTTATTTTCAAGAGAGATATTAGTTATCCTTGCATCCAATACCTCGATGAAAGTGACAGTATGAGAGTTTACCATATAACCCTTACAGGATTTATTAAACGAGGAGCGACACCTGGTGTCAGTTACACGCATATAGTAACCGCATACAATCGTAAGTTCAGTTTTACGTTTTTACACGCAATCGTTCAAGTTATGAGGGTTTAACCCAAAAATTTCAATATATGATTTTTACATGCCTTATTTCATTATCGTTTTGGCACGTTTTTATTCGCCCGTCTATGACGGGACGTATTATGTCCGTCCGTCCGTATGTCCACACGTCGTACGTTAACTCAAGAATGCTTTGAGCAATTTTAATGAAACTTTTGTGAAATGTTTGTGTCCTTTAATTGTCAAATTTTAGGCATTTTTTTGAATGTTGTACAATAACTGAAACTTCCTTTAAACAATTTTAATGGCTCTTTTGTGTTACGTTTTTATCCATGACAGAAAGCACCTTTTCGTTTTTGAGATTTCTTTTTTTTTTGTCACAGCGGAGTTATGGGACTTTAATTGTCATATTTAAGGCATTTTTCTGCATGTTGTATAATAACTCAAAAATGTTATGGACAATTTGAATAAAACTTTTGTGATATATTGGTATCTATGGCAGAGAGCTCCCTTTTATTTTTGAGATTCGTATGTTTTCTTTTGGTGAATTATTGGCCTTTAATTGTCAAATTTTAGGCATTTTTTGCATGTTGTAACTCAAAAATCATTTGAACTTTTTTAATGAAACTTTTGTGTAATATTTGTCCTATAATCAAAAAGGTTTGTGAATAAACATTGAGAAATACAGTAGAACTTCGATAACTCAAACTTCGATATCTCGAATACCACGGATAACTCGAAGTCTTTATTTTGTCCCGACCGGTTTTCTTTATAAACCATATTAGGAAAACTTCGATAACTCAAACTTCTATAATTGGAATACCCCCGATAACTCGAAGTAAAAATTTGGTCTGTAGTTTAAAAATCTATTAAAATAAACTTCAAAAACTCAAATTTTTGTAACAATGTATGATCAATGGAGAAATCACACATCGGTAATTAGGCTACCCTTATAGTAGAGAAATGAACCGAGTAGTTCTTGTTATCTATCATATATTCAGTACCGTCACGGACAATTAAGCCTAACATGAACGCTAATCCCCTACTCTAACAAAAGAAACCAATTAATATGCCGCGGTCGATTACTTTTGACTTAAGTTCTCCAAGTTTAATTAAAACGATTAACTCAGTTGTACTCACGACTCCATTAAAATCTTAAATGACTTATTGCACTGCTTTATAATTTCATTTACTTTCTGTTCGTATTGTCTAACGAATGTAAAAATTAAGCATTTTGATAAAATGTACATATATCTGATATCCGATTTCGTTGTTCGTATATATCATGATATTAAAATAAAATAACACGTTTCGCACGCTTTTACCGTCAATAACAATTTTTTAAAAAATATTTATTATATTTTATTTAAAAATTATCTTTTCCTTTTTTTTTAGATTCGAGTACAGGTAACTGTTTAAAACATCAAGATTTCTGTAGCGGAAACATAATTATATTAAGGTGACACCATTCTTGGACATTATCCTTCAACTTCGATAACTCGAACACCCCGATAACTCGAAGTCCCCAGCCCAGTCCCGAGCACTTCGAGTTATCGAAGTTCTACTGTAAATTTGCTACTTTTGTTTTAAAAATATGTTTCAGCTAAATGTCAAGTTGTTTAAGACATTAAAAAAGAAGTTTAAATATCTGACGGGCGTATTATGCGCTCCAGACGCAGCTGTTTATTGATTATTCTGTCAATTGTCAGTTATATCTGATTCACAAGTACGTAACTAAATTTCATGATATTGTATCGATTAATAGTCATGGGATTCGGTTGTTTTATTTGTTTTAATAAAGTTTGTTACATTCACGTACTTAGTAAGAAGGCATGACTGAGTGGTTTTATTGCTAGCTCTCTAAGTCAAATGATGTGGGTTCGAAGAAAAAAATATTGAAAAATAAACTTGGAAACTGCTAACGCAACCCTGGAAACGATAAAAACACAAGTTATTAATAAAAACCACCGATGTCAAAATTCCAAATATTTGACGAGAACTGGAAAAAATGAAGCAGTGGGGATGAAAATATATTTATAAAAGGGAAAGGTAAAAACTGAAAACGAGAATGCCAAATTGAGGTAAAAAGCTTTCCATGTTTTAGATACTCCTGAGGGTATCCATAACTCAGTAGGCAGTACTGATTTTCCGAAATGTGCATATATGACGCATCAAAATTTAGCAGGTATTTGTTATATATTTACTACCCCTGAGCGGGTACAGCTGCTGGTGGAGTAAAACTCCCCGAGGGTATCCATAACTCAGTAGGCAGTACTTTGTGCTGTCAGAAAATATACTTTTTAGCAAAATTTTCAGCCGTCTAATTTTTAAAATTTATTTAAAACTAAGGTTTGTTCCCTCATCCAAAGCATTCCTTAGCTGGATTTGGACTCATATATTTTTGAACTTTAGATTCATTTTTTTTCAACTATTTGGCTTATGTTTTTTATCTATCAAACTTTTCGGCCGCTAGTGTCACTGATGAGGAATGATTTTCCGAAATGTGCACATATGGCACATCAAAATTAAGCAGGTATTTGTTTTATTTATATATATAACTTGAAGTGATATTGCAATATTTGTCAGTTACAGACTAATTGTATTGTTATGATTTTTTTCGTTAATTCCAGCTCCGATTAGGAAACTAAACCCTGTTCTTGACTTAAAAGAATGGAGATCGACAATTGTTATGGCCGTTATTTCTGGAACATACAATGTTTATGTAGTATTTGAATTAGCACCCGAACGTGTGCTGTATTATCAGCTAGATTTACTCAAAGTAAATAAATCTAGTGATGAAAGCAAAATACAGAAATCAATTAAGGTAAGTATTATATGATATTTCAACATTTAAGTTACACAACACGAAAAAACCTAAAATATTACAGATTAAGTTTTATTTTAACATCAAAGTAACAGAACAAGGAAACACCTTTTAAAAGTTTAAAGATTATATAACATTTTAACATAAAGTTACACAGCATTGAAAACACCTTTTAAAAGTTCAAAGATTTTATAATATTTAACATTAGAGTTACACAAGGAAAAAACCTCTTAAAAGTTCAAAGATTAAATTTGCATTTCCCCTTTTCAAAAAATCTTCTTTTAGATTATCAAACGATAGAAAAAAAAAAACACTGTCACTTACAACATATATATCTAGTTGCTGGAACAGCCAATAAATCACGTGGCATGTATACGCATATGTTAAATAAATAAATGAACGAAAAAATAAAGAATGAATGAATGAAGTAATCAATGTATGAATACATTAAAGTGTGTGTGTGTGTGTGTGTGTGTGTGTGTGTGTGTGTGCGAAAGGGAAATATTGAAAAAAAAATAAAACAATAGTAAATTTTTGAATACTTCTTTTAGAAAGTTAAAAATACTCTATAACAGTATTTGTCTTTGACACAAAAGTACAAATACAGCATATTCTTGGTATTAAGATTTTATTTTATCTCGCCTTTGAACACTGCAGACCTACTGATGACATCATGTCGACTATAATTATGGTAAGGCATATGTTAATTTTGTATAAAGTTTATAAACTTTAATATTGCAGAAGTTATTTAGCAGGCTAAACCATTACCTGAAATTTTCATTAGCTATTGTACTGTTGACTCCTCTTTCTCTCTAAAAACAGTTATTACAACAGGCATTTGCTAGATATTTACTACGCCTAATTGATACCGCTGCTGGTGGAGTTAATCTCCCAGAGGGCACATCCTTAACTTAGTAGTCAGTGCTTTGTGCTGACAGAAAATGTACCAAGTAGCTAAATCTTCAAACGTATTAATTTTTGAAACTTGTTTAAAACTAGAGTTTGTTCCCTTATGCTAAGCATTCCTACGCTTGATTTGTTTTCAAATAATAAACAGATTTATTAATTTTCCAACTGTTTAGCTTATGCTTTTTGTTTCTTTTTGGCCCCTAATGTCACTAATGAGGAATGACTTTCCAAAATATGCACATATGGCACATCAAAATTAGACAGGTATTTGTTTGTTATGTACAAGGATTTTAGTCTTTGTGTTTCATCTTTCAGGTAAATCATCCAATTAATAACCACACATTTAGGCACAATGCTCCTGGGATATATATAGTAAAAGTAAGTGTATAATTATTGACAATACATTTCAAAGCTACTGTTCTGAACAAATGATTCCTAACACAAGGGAATCGTTCGAACATAAATTTTTTTTGACCAAGTAAAGATTATTTAATTTATATTGAGGCATCAGTCACAGGCCCCGGGTTACATAATCATTTCTTGAGTAAGATTTTTCAAAATGTTTGTAGTGATCTTCAAAATCTAATTATCTAATCTAAATCTTGAAATTCTGAATATTTAAACGATTAACAACATTACCAGAAAAATCTAAGTAAAATAATGACGTGAAATTGGCCTGCTTCAATGGGATTCAAAAACAAGGCTGTGAGAGGAGGCGAGATTTGAAGCACAAACTTGAAAAATTCGGTCACCGACACCTCTGATATCACGGACACGTCTAATAAGCCAGCAGGTTGACTAATTCAGTTTGATAACGTGAATATTTGCAAAGAAGCACTTCGTGAGTATCGATAACCTCTGGTTTTAAATTGATAATAATCAAATGCAGACCAAAAAGACCACATTGAATTATCATGATGCATACAATTTTATGCAAAGTTTTGCTGTTACAGATTTCTCCATACAGTCAGAAGTGTTCTGGTTTTTGTTCCTCTTCGGAGTCTTACTATATAACTGTAAACAAAATTGAAGGTAAATGATTTTTGTTATTAAAGCACACGTTTGTTAAAGTAGTATAGATGGAATTAAAATGACCTTTAATCATATATTTTAACAAACGAATTACTAAAAACGGTTGAAATATTGATTGGTATTTTGTAGCGGCATAAGATCCTAGATGAGAATTGGAATAAGCTCACCAACAATAAAATTAAAATATTTTGGGGTAGAAAAAAGATAAACAAGTCAACAACTTGTACTCTAGACAATTAATGGGAAATACTTTGAGTGGTTCGGGCTTCTGATTACCACACCACTTGAAATAAACACTTCCCTTTAAAACGTTTTAGCTCAACTAGCTAAAGCCAACTAGCTAAAGCAAGCTGAGCTTAGGGCATGGCGAAGCGTCCATGCGTCCGTGCGTGCGTGCGTAAACTTCTAACATGTCCAAAATGAAAACAAATTTGATGTTGAATGTCCTTAGGTGGAGTAGATTAAAATTTTTTGATTTTCGGCCCGATCCTAAATCCAAGATGACCGCTAAATAGAAAAAAAAAAAAACAGGAAATTGGCCATTACATATTTATTTGTTGATCAATTTGGTTTAAATTTGGTTTATAGAATGTAGAACTCTGGCCATTTAATATATTTTACGGGTTTTTCCGTAACTTTTTTCATTAGCATGTTATTGGCACAATATGCAAATTAGCAGCTAAATATATAGCCGATTCTTTGAAAATCTTCTTCTCTGAAACCACATGACCAAATGAAACCAAATTTGGTGTGGAAGGTCCCTAGATGGATTAGATTAAAATTTGTGATTTTCAGTCCGATTATAAATCCCAGATGGCCGCTGTTACTATAAATAAAAAACAGGAATATGACCATAACATATTTATTTGGAATGTAAAACTCTGGCCATTTAATATATCTAATAGGTTTTCCGTAATTTTTTTCATTGCCTTGTTTTTGGCAAATGAAACAAAATTAAACCAAATTTGATGTGGGAGGTGCCTAGGTGGGCTAGTTGTTTGTTTTGTTTTGTTGCCAGTTGAGCAGCACAGACCCTCTTTGGCCTCTTGTTTAATCAATGGTCTCAGTTTGTGGTTGGATTTTCTTTGTATTGACTTTTACATTTACTTGTATTGTTTCATGATGCACTGGCTGTTGCTGAGTATAAGTTTGCAGTAAATTTCTTCTTTTCTATCACAGGTAAAGCATTTTTAAAATGTCAGCTGAAACACTCTAAAACGAGTTTTTATATAGGCAAAAACAGACATATATTACTAATTATGTATTGCAGGTATTTTTGCTAACAATTAATTTTAAATATAATATCTATATTCAGATAAAAAAAAGCAACCCACCAACTTAAGTTCTCTTATGTATCAAAACATGTACCAAACTGCTGAGAACAGGTTTAACCAACATAAGATTTTCTTTTTTAAAGTAGGTACAAGTGTGTGGTACTTACACAACGTACTTATATTAGCATCAGTGGTCGTTATGCTAGTGGTAACAAGTGTTGTGTTCTGTGTTTGGAGACTGAGAGGTAAGCAAAAACATAGTTTTGTTTTTTAACATGTTCCAAATAAAGTCATCTTATAAACATCACATAACGCTTGTGTAATAGTACTCCGACTTTATTTTTTACCTCTGTATTTTTTTTATATTTAATAGCTTTGTCTTTTGCATGGCTTGACTTGTGAATATTGGCAATATTTTGACCTGCTCTCTTACAGTGCAGTACAAATTTTACGTTACAAAAGAATTTGTTTCAATAAAGATATTCTTATTCTTATTGAGTTTCTTCAAGTCGTTAACTTGCCTAAATATTACACTCATTCAAGTTATTCTGTCTTTAAAATTTACAAAAATAATAACTTTTAGAAAAAAAGTTTGCATATATCAATGGCAGGCTATAAGAATACTTTTTCCCACGCAAACATTGAATGGCTAGATCTTAAATGTAATTACTATGTTTCCTCCTATAGTCATTACTTAGCATAGTAGTCTCATACATTAACTATGTATTTAATTTTAATGTAAAATTTTAGTACTATTTCATGTTTTTATTTAGAATAAAATTGACAAAAAAAATTATAAACTCATTTCATGAAAGCACGTGGCGAGTAAAGGAAAGAGCGGAGTGAAGTGGAGTAATGGTGTTTTAACACTCCAATCAAGATTCTTTAATTTTTTTGAGGCGGTCAGTTCTGGGATGGTGGAGGAAACCTAAGTGCCCGGAGAAAACCACCCACCTTCGACAAGCAAACTTACTAACTTTCTCACACTAGGATCTGTCCAGAGTCGGATTCGAAACGAGCAGAGTGAGCTGTGAACCATCTAAAGCTAAACGTACACGTAGGTTCAAATCATTTATTCGCAATAAATACATTTTTACCATTGTTGTTTTCTTATTATGTACTTTTTTTTCTAGAATCACGGGAAATTTTTCTTCTCGAATTTTGTGAGAACTCAGAAGGGCCAAAGGTTATCCAGCCTCTAGCACAATATCTAAAGGAAGCTACAAAATATAGAGTAACTGTCACACGGTCTTTACCAAAAGATTTTTCAGACGGAAAAACGTATTTGTTAAGATTTTGTAAAAAGTTGAAACTTAACAACAGTAAAAATAGGTTGATTTTGATTGGGTTATGTAATTGTCATATAGCAGATGTAGTCAGAAATTTGGAAAACAAAAGAAATGAACAACGCATGAAAGTGTTATCAAACGATGTTATCTTATTCAGTCTTGGACCTATACTGAATTTAAGTGATTTTGATCTTTTGAATTCTTACACTGTTCTTGACTTGACAAAAGACCAGGACAAACTATGGAAATTTATTTCCAAGAATGAATCATTTAGCAATATTACTTCTAGTCCACATTTTAAGACATTTACGGAGTCGATAGACATACATTGAAACATGAAAATGTTCATAAAGATTTCATAAAGTCACTGAAATTCTAAGCATTTACGTAAACATGGTCAATAAAAAAAGAAAGCATTGGTATTTTGGAGCGGGCATAAAGATATATTTAGAAAATGACACTGTTAAAAGTAAAACGTTTAATGACGGATATGTAGGTTTCAGCTGTACCGAATATATATGACATATGAGTGACATGTGAATGAGAGCCAGAGTTTCACATGACACATGAGTGACATATGCATGAAAGCCAGAGTTTCACAGATAGGACATGGTTGGCTATACACAGTTGAAAAAGTTTATCAATATTAAAAATGTATTGCTATTTACAGTGTTTTTTATATATTGATATAAATTGGATTTGGAGATTAGTATTAATTCAAACTTTTGCAAATTGTCACGAAAGCAACAGTTTTGACCTATTTCTCAATTTCTTGTGAAGTTTCAAACACTCCAATGGTCTAACAAAAACATGATAATAAATTGTGGTTTTTCTCTTCAAAGAAACCGGCATTTAGAAATAAAAGATATTGGCTTTACAATATTAATTCAATGTGTTTAAAAAAATTAACGAAAGGCTTAGAATACGTTATATTTCGTAATAGAGGAAAATGATTTTAGAGACTTAGGTACTGAATTTTCAGTCAACAATAAAAAGTCTCCTGATGATATAAAAGCGATGTTTAAATAGTTGTGCGACACTGCGTGGGAACAATATGACAATGCGTTGGTACGAATGATAAAAACTTAGGATGAATTATCATTGGGCTTGGAGGCAATATTTTTACTTAGGAACAATTTTCATTGGATAGGGGTGAATTATCTTTGAGTACTAGTATTCCGTTTCAGTGGAAAAATCTTTCTGAAGACTATGGTATTATATGAGTGCTAATTTCATTGCTTGGAACGAATTGAACCAAAATACACAATGCTTTTTCGTTGGAACGCATTAATTTGCATAGAAAAAATTATTATTCAATATTTTCGCGTAAGAAAAATATTTTTGTGAAGGAAAAAATAGAATTAGAACGCATACAGTTTCCGAGAACGCATTATTATCGTAAAGCAACAAGATTTCATTGATTTAGATTTCAATATTATTGCATAATAAAGATACCATACTGAAGATACCATCAACAAATGTTAGAGTTTTTTTATAGGCGACATATTTGTTGTGTTTGGCAATATAATTTTCCAACAGACAATCGGTATACTGTGCACATTTGCTTGCTGATTTGTTTCTTTATTTAATGAAGCAGAACTTTGTCAAATCTGGAGAGAAGACTGCCGCTAAATTTATCAACTTCACAACAGATAAATAAATCACGTTTTATCTCTAAGTAATCCCAATTTGGAGAATATGTGAATGCCATCTATTCAATAAGCTTGAAATTAAGGACACGCAGATTCTTCAAGTTCTGCTTCATATTTGGACTTATAACTTATTTTGGACACTCAAGAAAAGTTAAATCTGAATTTGTACAACAAACGTGATGACTTCAATTTTTCTATTGCCAATTTTCGGTTTCTTTTGCAGTAATGTCCCTGCTTCTCCTGCGTATGCTGTATATGTTTCACAGTTAATACTGTATAGAAGAGTTTCTTTTCATTGTAACTTTATGCAACGAAGCAATCTGCTCAAAATTAAATTGTTGACTCAAGCCTCGACCAATCAAGACTCCTAAAAGGTTTTATTGCCTTCATCACAATATTGTCGATAAGTAAGGAGCCACTGTATCCAAACTTATACTGGATATATTTGAGTTATCATAGTTCCTTGTTTGCATGTGGCGGATGTAGCTAGCTAGACTAGAGGTGCATATCTTTCCGGAGGACCTGGCCTCACTTCTTCGATGGAAGTATATAACTGAATTGTCAAGTTTTTAAGATATTTTGATTTGGACATGGGTTGGTATGTTTGTTTCATAGAAACGAGTTATCAACCCGTTTAATATAGATAAAGTAATCCCTTAGTTTCTAAGAGAATTTCTTTTATGTTCTTTAACTGTGTTAGCCCTAGGTACAATTTGTGACACAAAAACACATATATTATTTTAGCTCACTTCAAAGCTTTCTTTTAAGCTCTTGGTAATCTTTTCTTATACAAAATCAACTGGTAAGATAAATATATAAGTATTTAGCTCTTCGATTACGAAATATTTCAGATTTCCAAAAAATTAAACATGTGCATATGCATAGGCATGCTCTTGATTTTGCGCCGTTAACATATTATTCTGAAACTACCAAGTAGTTTCAGTAAAACTTGATTGTTAGGGATGATGCCTTCGGATTTGTTCTTGGAGTTGCCTTGGCCACTAAATCCAGATTAAAGTATCGTATGGGTTAAGAAATATATTGAACATGATTCGTTGATAGAATATCTGGATTTTGTTTGGACTTAAGTATTTAGTTTGTCTATTTTCTGAGATTTAATTGAAAAAGTAACGTATATTTGCGTTAAATGTATAAATAAAAGTATTTGACTTGAAATTGATATTTCTTGACTTTTAAACAGAAAATAAAACTCTGGGTTTTAATATTTAAACGGTCTCCAAATACGTCAAAGGTCAAGGTTATGGTATGTTGTTACCTTCATATTTTTACTATTGCTCTTTTGCTACTGTTAGTTAAATTTGGAATATTGAGCAATATTTTTCCATATGTAAGACAGGGGTCACAATTCTATCCTGCACCACCTTTTATTGCTGTTTATGACCAGATGTAAGAATATTATCTTTGTTATAAGTTCTAATTTTTTTTTTTATAAAATTACCTCCAAAGGGGTCAAATGGATGGACTAAATCACATACGTCAAATGTGTCAACAGACTACCATCCGCGTTTCTCTTATAGCAAATTACAATATTTATTATCAAATGAAAATTTAAAGATGTTTGGTTAGACTCACATAACTTTTCCAGTACAGATATTTATCTGGAAAGACAATTTTTAAATTAAGGAAAATAATATAATTTTCACAGCATAAGTTAACAAGTTTATTATATTTCTCATCAATTAAGAGATTTAATTTACGTATGAAAGTGGTTTCTTCCATAAGTATGCAAAGATTTTTTTTTACAATTCTTTCGTTGTTATTTAAGAAAACTAACCGTAGATCAAATGGAACCATGCCATGATGTCGTAAAATGTAATCATAACGATTCATCTATTAGTCACAATTGTACCAATGCCAACATACTGCCCTCGTAACATTTTAACACAATAATGCTTTTATAAATAGAAAACAACACACAAATTTGTTCTGAATGATCCACCATCTATGAAATTAGTAAACAAATCAAGAAATTAAAACATTCTAAAATGGTGTGAAATAGCACTTTATATACAGGAAATATTTTTTTTAGCAATTGTCAACAATAAAACCATGTTTCAACTATGTTGTGTTAGATCTTTAAACGGTTTTCTTTGCATTTTTCTTCCTAAGATAACTAAAAACAGAAAAAAATTGAAAGCTTTTATTAAAATATTTTTCTATGTTGTTTTCACAATGAGAAAGCTCAAAAAACATACCTTTCTCTAGAATTAAGGATAGAATACAATGTGTGGACGTTTGTTTTTAACATAGTTGAATTTTAAAATGTACAAACTGCACATGTAAGTTCTCGGTGATTAACATATGGAGGACATGGAAGTGCTCCACACATGCTTTCAACTGGATAAAACAATCTGCCATTATGGTTTGCCATTGAACCTATTTTTTCTGGTTTAGCATCTACACATACGTAATTTGATGCGGCTTGACTATGATACTGTGTCATAAGATATCCTCTATATTCAAGATGCCATCCGTTGTAACACCTGTCTTTGGCTGTAAATATAAAAAATGGTAACAGGTATTTGTTTAATAAGTAAAACGTTCGGAATTTAACATTGTTTGTTAGACTAGAATCATGCAGAGTCTGGATACGATCTAGAAACCAATAGTGAAACCATGAAATTTTCATTGATGTCATTCAAGGTGCATAGCAAAAATGATATTTTTCACAAAATGAGGAGGAAAATTATCTCGAATCTGTTTACCATGGTCATAACTCAATATTAACGGGTCATCTGAAAATAGAAAAAGATATAAAACCATTAACACAAGTATTATAGAAGATATTTTCTTTATTAAACATAACGTACCTGGAACCATGTGCACATTAAAACATTTTTGGCTCTGACATACAGCACATGGTACATCATAGTCATGATAATTGGCATATAAAGCCTCTCCAAGTAAATACGTTTTCATTTGATATTCTGAACCATATATGTAAGCAGCCTCGTTTTTTGCATCATGGTATTTTCTCCAGTTAGGATCCTTGGGTAGACACTGTGTATCTGTCCCAGCATGACGTTGATAATCTGCACCAGCTGCATACCCTGTAAAAGTTAATCAGAGGGTTTGTTTTTAGCATGTTAAGACCTTACTTTTCAAATCCTGCAGGTAACACCTAGCCGGTATTTATGGAGCCATTTTATCAATTTCTACAAATGGCATTTAGCAATCGTCTGTGATACCTAATCGTAAGTGTAGTCGTGCTTATTTAGGTTAACCTCAGATTAACTTTAAGATTACAAAAGGAATGTTCGTCTCAACTATCAACAAAACATTGTTTGTCTTTTACCAATGAGCTTGAGAATTTGTTGGTGTGTATTTTGTATGCAATAACAGTAACAGTTTGTCACAATTTGTTATTCAAAAAACTATAAAAATTTAGACTTATTTATCCCAAATTTTGTGAGATATTGCAGAAATAAAATTCTGCAAAAGATTTTGGCGAAATATTCCCTTCAGCATTACCAATGAGATATATTAATATTTTCACATATGTTTTATTTTTTCAAACATTTTGTTTTCTTTCAATATTTTCGATAGTCAATGATTCTGTCAAACTATATAATAATACCCGAGTAGACCAGTTTAGTATCACGATATGGACATCGTGTTCTTCCCCATCGAATATATACAGCCCCATTTTTTATATCTGAAAAGAAAGCAAAGAAGCATCAAATGCAAATAGGATTTAATTGTGGTGTATTCGTGTCCGAAAAGTTATTAAAACGATGAGAGCTTTGCATTTTGGTTTTTTTTTGTTTACAATTTAAATAATAAAATTTGATTTTTGAAAAAAAATGGAACTTAGCATACCTGAATTCTGTCTAATTTCGGTAAAAGCTCCAATTCAACCTCCAAGATGAAAAATGGAAAACTACGTTTAAATGGAACATTTTAGCTTTATAAGGAGAACACTGTTGCTTATTAAAAATAACTAAAAGACCAGAAGAGGTTTTTTAATATTTGAAAAGAAAGCAAAGATGCAAAGAAGCATCAACGAGCAAAATGCAAATATGATTTAATTGTGGTGTATTTCGTGTTCGAGAAGTTATTAAAACAATATGAGCTTTGAATGTTGTAATTCTTTTTTAATTTAGGTAATATAACTTGATTTTTAGAAGAAAAAATATATAAGCTTAAAGTAAGGATGTAAAGGTCCAAACAGTATATAACTCTGTATTATCTTCAGAACTGTTGGAATGTTGAATTTACCTGAAAACGCTGTTAGTACACCAACATTACGGTAATATTTGTCTATTAAATTTTGATAAGAAAAAAAATTGAAATTGAAAGTGTTTTGTCCTATATGTATTTAAAATAAAAATTCAGCTATACGTTTTTCTGTTTTGTACGATAGCATTTAAACCTGTCATTTTATTTCAAAGGTTTCCTCTGAAAACTAATAATTAACTAGTTAATTAAACATGTACATATTCAACCGTTAAACCCTGGATATTAACTATATCGATTCAACTTAAACAGTCGATCATGCACACATGATAAAAACACATCTTTAAGGGTCCTTAAAGCCTTCTTTAAGCTACATTACATGGTTCTTTAGGGGCTCTAACTGGGCTCTAAGGGGGCTTCAAGGATCCTTAAATCTGTCTTTCAGTGGTTTTTAAGGACTCCTTTAAGATCCTTAATATAACTGAAATAGCAATTGAAGAGACGATACTGGTGTGAATAATTATAGAATATGACCCTAACAATATGCAAATGAGATAATACGTGACCGAAAAAAATCAAGTGGGACATTTTTTATTAATTTGTGATTTTTTTTATTTCTCTTAAGATTACTCAAGTGGGACATTTTTTTTTATTTATTTGTGATTTTTTTTTATTTCTCTTAAGATTACTCTTTAAACAAGAGGTTCAAATTTATTTTTATTTTCTAAAAACAAATTTTAAAAAGATGTTTTTGCTTTATTCATAATTTTTATCTATATCTATAAAATTTTAATTGTATTAGAAAAATATGCGTTGATAGGAATGCATTCTAGATTACCTGTAATATACTAGTATATCTAACATCAGTCAACAAGATGGGGTTTAAGGTTCAACTCAAGTGTATAAATGACTTTAAGGTATCTGTTTCTTTTAAATACTTTATTTTGCAAATTACTATTATTTATTTCTTATAATTAGAGATGTAACTGATATGAAAAAAGCAACATATAATTTGTTAGAACAGCTTTTGAAATAAATAATTGATCAATTTAAAAAAAAAAAATATAAATAAATATAAAATAAATAATAAATAAAAAGTGTGTAAAAGACGTTATTACCTTTTTATGGCCAAGTTGCGAATTGACTATAGAAAGAGATAATGGTTAGATATTGAATATTAAAAAGAGGTATCTTTTCAAATATTTTACAGGCGAGTCAAGAATTAAATGTACAAGAGAGAGAGAGAGAGAGAGAGAGAGAGAGAGAGAGAGAGAGAGAGAGAGAGAGTATGAAGTATTTTAATGTGCATATAAATAGGGTAAGAAAAGATTTTAAAAATTTGATGTTTAATATTTCTATATATATATATATATATATATATATATAGAAATATAAAAATAGAAAAATATACATATTTGCATTTAGTAGTTAAATATATTTAATCTGTTTTATGATAAAATTTAAATAAAAATACGTAATGAAGTGAAAAATCTTTTACTTATAATTGAGAAAAAGAAAATTGAAATTATTTTTAAAAAGTGTTGCATGTAATATATACAATTTTGATATATGTATAAAAAATTGTTGTAAAAATAGATTATAACTGTTTATAATATCTGGTAATTGTTACAATTTTAAAAAGGTAAAAAAATACTTACCAACAGATTTTTTTAGTTTTACAATTTTGTAATTTAATGCATTCACTTGTGACTCCAATTGTTTTGATAATAGTGTTATTGTTGTGTTTATTGCTTGAAAGGCATTAGAACTGTAAAATTTCTTTATTCTGCTCTGAATTTTGTTGATTTTTATGTTTGTTTTCTTCTGTTCAATATTTCGAAACCCTGAAACATTTTGTAAAGTCTGTCAAAAATAGTGAAAGTTTAAAATGATTTTCGCATTTTTACACTAAATATTCATTAAGGTTAAGCTGTGTATTTTCAACATTATTTTTCTTAACAATGACACAAAAAATAAATAAGTTAAATGTTCAAATAAGCCATAACCTCTTTTAATAAGAAATAAAAACCCATGTAAAATATAGAGGTGCTTACCCTTCCGGAGCCACCCTGCCTCACTTCCTTGATGGAAGTTCACGTGTATAACATATTTATCCAGTTTGCAACGTTTTACTTTGGTTTTTGGATTGTGATATGGACAAGGACTGGTATGTTTGTTTTATTAGATTGTTTTCATTTTTAAACAATAGATAAAAACAAAGAAAATGTTAATGAAAATACTTAATTTTGGTAATGGGCAAACACATGATTAAAAGTTTCTTGAATTGTTTTGTAAAGTTTCGAATATACAACGATCATCAAATTTTTAAAATATCTTTTGAAAACATTCTTAATTTTTGTTTTATATTTTAAAAATAAATTTTAATACTGATCCAAGGTTATAGTGTTTTACTTTTGCATGTCTGATATTTGAACAAAATTTTGTTTCACTCTATTGCGTATAACAAGAAGTAAATTGCTAAATGCAATATATTTTAGGCATGGCACATTTAAGACTTTAGAAATACTTACCAACAGACTTTTTTAATTTTCTTATTTTGTAATTAATTGTATTTACATGCGACTCCAGTTGTTTTGATAACAACATTGCTGTTGAGTTCAGAACATTTAAGACATTTAAACTGTAAAAGTCTGTCATGCCTTTCTGAATTTTGTTGATTTTCATTTTTGTTTTCTCCTGTTCCATATTTGTAAAACCTACAATATTTTTATACATTTGAAAAAAAGTATTTTAATCTTATTGTGTTTCAACATTTTTAAATCTTAAACGAATTCTACAAATATACTTTTACTACATATACTGCAGATATCTATACAAAAAAAAAATATCGAAAAAAAACCACAGTTAAAATATTTTTGAAAAAAAGTTGTATGTCAAAGCGATTAATTATTAATAGATTAAACGATTTTATTCACATAAGCCTTTAAAAAACAAAAGATGTGAAATGAAAATCAAATGTTAACCACAAACATTCCTTACAGATTATTTCAAAACTTCAGGTTAAGATAGACCATTTATCAATTATATAGTAAATCAAAGAAACAAGTATATTATTATCTAACAAAAGTAACACAAAAATGTAAATGAAGAAAAAAGATAATAAATAATGAACTTAATTAAATTCAAAAGTATAACCTATATATGAAATAATTTTGCAACTTGTAAACCGAATAGAAATAAAAAAAGAAATATTTTTCAAATGTCATGAAGTTATGTAAATATATTATTTACACAACATGTAGCTGGGAAAGACATACCCTCGATCTTTAATCACGCAAGTATAAACTATAAAAATTCGAAATAAACTAATAAACAAATCATACCTTAAAATGAATAAATGTATTTTCCTCGTTCGATTAATTATTAAAAATAATTCTAATTAAACATCTTTAACGATCTTTAAGGCTTTGAGGGCATCCTTACAGATTCTTAAAATTTTAATTTCATTGAGGATCTTTGAAGATTCCCTAAATATCTTTTAAGGATCTTTAAATAATCCTTAAAGGTCCTTAAAGAATTTTAATGACATACAAAAGGATCTTAAAGGAGTTTTTAAAGATCATTAAAGGAGGGGGTTATTTTTGTGCAGAAGATTGTTAGAAACAATAAAGCGCCGGTAAAAATAAGTAAAAATACAAAACTAATCGTATTGAAATTAAATTGTTTGATATATTTCTGTATACATACATCTACTAACAGCAAATAAGTAAGTGATAGGTTTAATATGATATTTTTATATTGAAAATCTCTAAAAATATTTAATGTATATCACGAGTTTAACTGAGTATAATTTTGAATAGATTGAAGAAATAATAAATGTCTTACACTTAGTTTTACACAAGTCTTTGATCAAATTTCAACTAGTATAAAAAGATATACATGTATATGTATAAAGTTATATTTAAAAATATTGCTTATATACTACTTAAAATAATAAATATTGATGCTTGTGTTTCTGAAAAATGTCAGAATACTCACCAAGAGACTTTTTCAGTTGAATTATTTCGTAATTAAATGTATTCACTTGTAATTCCACTTGTTTTGATAACATTGCTGTTGTTGTGTTCATTAACTTCGAGACATGTGTACTGTTAAAATCTCTCATGTTTTTTTGAATTGTGTTGATTTTATTTTCTATTTTCTTTTGCTCCATATTTGCAAACCCTAAAACATTGAAAAAATGTTCAATTGTTGACTTGTTTAAAAAAAACATGACTTGTTTTAAAAAAAACATTACTTGTTTCAAAAACATGACTTGTTTTAAAAAAAAAATTTTGAAAAAATTTTCATTTTTAAAAGAATAATAAATAAAATCAAAAATAATAATTATAAATAAAAACAAAAATAACCAATTTTATTTATATATTTTAAGGTAATAATGAAAAGAATAATATCCGAAAAAGAGAACACATTTAAAAAAATAATTTGATAATAAATAAAAAATCAACAATACTTTCTGCATCCCCTTTTCTCTATTTATATATACTATAGTCTTTGGTGTAATAAAACAAATTAGATCTAAGTTATCAAATACATTTGATGAGTAAATTAATGACTGTCAAATAGTGAATATGTTACAATACAGGTAATGAAACAAACAAATACAAATGCGATCGAAATTATTCAGGTCTTTATAACAAAATAAGGCGATCTAGCCATGTCTCTCTTCAAATGAAAAACTGTATTCTTTAAAAAGTAACACGAAAAACGAATACAGAAAATAGATAAAACAATATAAATGTCTATAACTTAAGATAATGATAAAATTGATAGAGTGGGCAACCTTTCTAGCCCAGGTTGTAGAATGTTAATGTTTTATACCTGTTCAACAGAACTACACGTGACAAAAGAAGTCATGGACATCGAAGTTACAATAAACCCAATATCTATGATGTAAGTTTTTCTTAATCTTTTACCATTCATTCAGAAACCTCTCGGATTACACCATATTCGTACCAAACTGTACTCTTTACCACTTTCCCGTCTAAATCAGTTACAAGAAGAATGCATGTACAAAACTACTACAGATTTTAATACACCAGAGTTTAAACTTAACGCTAGTCATCATCATGATATTGCATTTAAAAGGTTATTTAAACCCGCTCAGGAACACAATATACAGGACGACAACCGTGGCCAATTTCTTAAATTACATTATGCAAATAAAGGCATAGATGCTATTAATATTTCTAATATACTACTTAACAAAGTAGTACAATCTAAAGTCCCTACTTATTTCAAATATAACTCTAATTTCCTACTCCTACAATAAACCAATTGCATCCAAAATTTTCAACTATAAACATACTTTGCAGTGCCTAAACTTTCATAACTTTACTCCACCTACCTGCTCTTGCTCAGCGTCGCCATATATTTATAAACCAGCTGGGCATGTAGTAACAGGTGATCTCAATATTATTGAGAATACTAAATTAAGATGTCTTCTTTCAAAAGGCCCTAAATACAGGGAGACTCAACCTTTTACTTGGGGACAGAATTTCAAAATTATTATGGATTCTGTTGAAGAGTATGCTAGAGGTTGGGCTAAATTAGAAGACGTAGAGTCTGATACTTTATCCGACTGGATAAGGACAATTAGAAATTTTGTCAAGTCAAGGATTGCAAAACTTAATGGGTCTATGGGTACTTAACCATCTTTAGTGCTCAGGGACCTTGAGGTTTCTGCGGTCCTTACTGACATACATAACGGGTATGTTGTTGTCCCTGCTGATAAAGCTTCTAATAACATTATTTGCGTTTGTAAGAAATTCTATGTTAAATGTCTTATTAAGGAGCTTGGTTTAGATAGTATATCAGAGAATCCTACTTATACCAAAACTAATTTTACAAAAGATGAAGTTCTTTCCAATCATAGGGGAGTCCTTGAGTCTTTTGGTATCAATTTAAAACAGGAAGGATTCCAAAACTTCACAAAAGTCCATACAAGGAAATTTATATTGCAGGTTCCTCTAAATGTACTACTAAATCATTATCAGTAATTCTAACACATATTTTGACAGTCGTCAAAGATGGCCATCGGACTTATTCAGATAGAGTCTATTCTACATCTGGCATCAACCAAATGAGGATTCTCAAAAATTCTAAAGAACTACTTGACCATTTTGTCTCTAATACTCTATCTTCGGTAAAAAGTATAAAAACTTTTGATTTTTCTACCCTTTACACCACTATCCCTCATGCTAAATTGAAAGAACGTCTAAAACAAATCATTCACTTTTCATTTTTTTTACAAAAACGGTAAACCAAGATATAAATATCTAGTGCTCAACAGGGATTCTGGTTATTTTGTAAAACACCAGTACAGACTGCAAACAAAATATACTGAAGATACCATCAACAAAATGTTAGAGTTTTTGATAGACAACATATTTGTCGTGTTTGGCAATATTATCTTTCAACAAACAATCGGTATACCAATGGGCACAAACTGTGCACCTTTACTTGCTGATTTGTTTCTTTATTCATATGAATCAGAATTTTTACAGAACCTTGTCAAATCTAGATAAAAGACTGTCGCTAAATCATTCAACTACACATACAGACTATATAGATGACGTTCTTTCTCTAAATAATCACAAATTTGGAGAATATGTGAATGTCATCTATCCAAGTGAGCTTGAAATAAAAGACACGACAGATTCTCCATGTTCTGCTTCATATTTGGACTTATACCTCAATTATGGCACCCATGAAAGGTTACATCTGAAGCTATACGACAAACGTGATGACATTCAATTTTTCTATTGTCAACTTTCCGTTTCTTTGCAGTAATATCCCTGCTTCTCCTGCGTATGGTGTATATGTTTCACAGTTAATACGGTACGGTAGAGCTTGTTCCCACTATGGGAACTTTCTGCAACGAAGCAAATTACTTACAATTAAATTGTTGACACAAGGATATTGCAAGCCTAGGCTAATCAGGGCCCTTAAAAGTTTTATGGCCGTCATCACAATATTGTTGATAAGTATGTAGTCACTGTATCCCAACTTATACTGGATATATTTGACTTATCATAGTTCTTTGTTCCTTTCATTCTCAAAATTGACTTGCACGTGACGGGTGTAGCTAGCTTAACAGGAAGGTGCTTACCCTTCCGGAGCACCCGGCCTCACTTCCTTGATGGAAGTTCACGTGTATCACCTATTTTGCCAGTTTGCAAAGTTTTTACTTTGTTTTTGGGATTGTGATATGGACAAGGACTGGTATGTTTGTTTTATTTATTAAGTCAGATATAGTATCAATATATTTCATTGTAATGTAATTAACAAATTAGACGCGAACCTCAAATTATACAAATGCTCTGTTAACCATAAGAATTTGAAATTTCAATAAAAGTACTTACCTAATTCTTGTTTGATTTTTCTAAATTCCCATTCGAATAACATTCTAAGACTATTTATTTCAGGTGATGAAAAGTTTTTTGATGCTGTTTTCTTCGTAACTTCTCTTTCAAAAATTTTGAGTTTTTGAGAAAATCCGTCAAACTGTTTTAAGATTTTTTCATTTATTTGTAACATTCTATCAATCATTTTCTTTGTGTCTCTGCGATTAAATTTCTCGTCCACTAGCAAGTTCACACGTTCATGCATAATGCCATCTGATCTTTTGACAGTTTTCTTGTACTGGTGTAAATGGGTTCGTTCCGTATCTACAGCTTCAATATTATGAACACGTTGAGACAAAGCAATAAGTGTCACCACAATCAAAAACTGCATTGTGGAAAATGTTAAGCTTTCAGTTAAGGATATTATTTTTATATTAATTGTAAACCTTTTACAGAGATAAGGTCAAATATTATATGCACAGCTGATAACCGAATGTTTTAGTTGTCAGCAGTTGATGTTGTATTATCATTAATGTTTTTTTTATAGGTTTCTATCGATACAGTTTTGGTGTTAATTATTGTATGGAATATCAAATAAAATTTTAATTACTGTAGCTGATTTGTAAATCCTAATATTGATGTAACAAACATATTTATTGTATTATTTCAATATATGAATTGGTTGTAACACACGCAAATTTAAAAAAGGCGCTTCATATTCATTTGTTGTTCTTAACCTGCTATATTCAATCAAATAAGTTTGTTACATTCAATACTAAATTCTATTATTTTATCGTCTTAAGTAGCAAATGACAATATTGTCAAAAAACGGATTAAATAGCGAGATATCGTAATTTTTAGATTTATAAGAAACATAACATCATTCAGGTAAATAAGCACTTTGTTTGCATACTCTGCTTATAAGAAATATTTTAAAAAATGACGTAAAATATAAAGGTAAAACTTCTGTATGACATGGAATCGGCGTTTAAATATATCAACATTTAATTTAGATTAAACTATAAATGGCAGCGTGTGTTGCATAAGGGGTTGATTAAATGTATTCTCAGGGGTTGTCACTCAGAGTCGTGTATCAATTTATCAAGATATTTCAAGGAAGAAATTACATTAGGTTATCTAGCTTTATCAAAGTAGACAAAACACACATATTTCGGTGATTTTAAATTTTTGTTTTAAACGAGTACATGATATGATGTCATAATGTTTTTTCTTTTCGAATTAGAAACATCATGACTTGTTAACACACACACACACACACACACACACACACACACACACACACAGAGTAAACCTTTTTACAAATAATGAGCCTGATTACTTAATATACAATTTATATTTATTTATGAAAAATATATGGCAAAATTAGTAATTAGTTTAACACAAGATTTGATAAAATTATTGTTATTGTTATACAATCAGTTAGCAGCTTGAAATTTACAGAAATGCCAATCTAAAAAAATTATTGAGTAAGACAGACAATTGTGGGGACAATAATAAGATAAAAGCACGTGTCTAAAAAATAAAAGTTGAAAAAGACATTTTAGTACATTTTGTTGAGTAGTCTTGACCAGGACCCAAACATTTTAAAAACCGTCTTCCTATCTCAACCAATGTCATCTATCCAAACAACCAATATTGCAGTTTTATAAAAGTATATATTGCAACAAGTTCTTTCTTCTTTGACTTTAATATTGGGATATCTAATTTGAAAGTCTGTTATGAATTATTTATTCACACAAACAGGTATGTATACGTCTGATTTGTTAATAATTAATTGTACATCTGAATATTGTGCGTGTTCATCATTATTTTGCAACAGATGATGTAACATTATATATTAAGTTAACTACACGATCAATATTCATATTACTATGCAGATTCTAGTATCACTTAATAAAGGGGGCGTTAAAAAAGAAAGCAGTTTGTATAAAGGCCATGCACTTTGTTATTATCAGTGAAAATCCAGAAAAAGGATATCAAATTGTAACGTTAAGTTTCTCCGAAGTTTAACGACCGTTGGTGATTTATATATTGTCTTTTTATTGTTGAATCAGTAATTACAAGTACAAGACCCCAATCACTTTGGTTCATCACTATGTGATGAACTTCCCTAGTGAAAGTTCACATAATTAACCTAATTTGTCAGTTTTTATAGTTGTAATCTTTTTTATATGGATTGTTATTTGCTGGATTATTTCTATTTTATTTAGTAACAAAGAAAAGTTAGCTTTTGCGTTTTCTAGTCTATGTGATTTTTATAGAAACATAGAAGCAATTTTAGTATCCCTAACATTTAATTTACTGGGGATCATTTCATCAAAAATAACAATTTAGTTAAGTGTGTAATTTTGTAGGAAACCACAAAGTTGTTCATTAATTTCCAAGTCCTGTTAAAAACTGAACTTTCTTGGTTGGTCTGATGTTATAGTTTTCGACTCTAGCATTGTAAGTCAAGGTTTCGAACCCTAGCTTGTTCATAAATATAATTGAAACACTCTTATCTTGTGGTGTACGGAATTCGGTGGACAGAATAACGACCTGTTAATCCACTGCCAGGAAAATGTCAATAAGAATTGATTTCTATTATGTGGCATTGTGATTTGGTATGGAAGCACCTGAACAAAAAGTCGATTAATGTACAAAGCAGACCATAACGCATAATATCCTATCCGACGTAATAAAGTTATAAATGAACCAAATCACTGCACAAAATACGTTTTGTTCTGTTTTTTCTTTTTTATTTTGATTAAATTTTTCTTTTGTTTTCATAGGGATGTAGATTTTGTGAATGATTTTAACATCAGATATAGAAAAAACTTAGACTGGCATAGCCGAAAGAAACCAGAAAACACATAATGACCGACTATCCCTACTTGATGGTCACATTTTTATAGCAGAAGGTGTATAAAGTTCCGAGGTTAAAGGGAAAAAATGTCACATGCTTGTTTTAAGTAGTCTGTTGCATTTCATCAAAAGACTGGCATAAATGTGACGTACTGATATTTTAAAGTTTTTCATTCGCGTATTATAATAATAATAATAATAATAATAATAATAATAATAATAATAATAATAATAATAATAATAAATAATAATAATAATTATAATAATGGTGATGATGATGATGATTATTATTATTTTTATTTTAATAAATAAAATGAAAACCAACTTTCGAGTAATATTTAAAATAAGAATGAACTCTTGCCAATTTCAGAAATTTTTTTTTTTTAAAATCGATGACTAAGTTTGACTGTTATTTATGCTATATATTTAATATTTACAACCCCTGAGCGGGTACCGCTGCTGGTAGAGTAAAACTCCCCGAGGGTATCCAAAACTCAGTAGGCAGTACTTTGTGCTGTCAGAAAATGTACCATTTAACAAAATTAAAGTTAATCCCAAACGGAGCTTGCAAAAATGCAAACACATCGAAGCGGTACAACTCACACTGATTGTGCTCAAAAGCACTTTAAAATATACATGACAATGGCTTCAAACTGATGCAAGGTATATCTGGACCAAAATGAGCCAATCACAAATAATATGATGTACCTTCGGGTTCACAAAATTCGCTCCTGTCACCACAATCATCGATTTTGACGGCATCCTACATAATTAAACAACTTTCACTTTATTAATGAAGAAAACAAATGACACTGTTTACGTCAAGTTAGACAAATATGACTTGACATTTGACCTAATTGTCAGGAAACCGACGTCTTCGGTTGATTAGGGGTAATGACGCACGACGTATGCGTAAAAAATTGTCTATGAAATCCAGTTTCACTATCATTTTTAACAAAGATTTTCCTTGACTTAATTTTTGCAAATTTGAAATCTTGATAATTTGGTTAATTGTTTTGATATTCGGGAATTTAAGGTATCACTTTTAAGATCACTTCATGCTTATAATATTTCTATTTAGTTTTACCATAGATGTTTATTTGTCATGTAAAAAGAGATCACCAAAATTGGGTCATTTTAAGTTTAAGAAAATCTTAGTTAAGGAATGGTTGCAAAACCGAAATTTCCACAATCATGGATCAAAAGAATACCCGACGCCGTTCGCCACGCCATATTTATGAATAACATTTTTGATACATGTTTTTCCTGTTAAACAAGAGTCGAGATCAATCGAATTTTTCTCAAACATGATGTTGAACTTGCTTTCAACAGATGAGTTGGGTAAAGGACCCAGAGTTGAATATAAAGCACAAATACCAGTTAAATTTTGAAGTGCAAGATGTGCACATTTCGGAAATTCATTCCTCATCAGTGACAGATCGAAAAGTTTGACGGTTATAAAACGTAAGCCAAACAGTATTAAGTTAATAAATCTAAAGTTCGAAAATTATATAAATCCAAATGCAGCTTAGGAATGCTTTGCATGAGGGAACATGTTTTAAATAAATAATAAAATTGAAGAGGGCTGAAAATTTTTCTAAATGGTACATTTCTGACAGCACAAAGAACTGCCTACTGAGTTATGAATATCCTCGGGAATTTTACTCCACCAGCAGCGGTACTGGGTATAGTACTGGGTGGATAAACTAATTTGTCAACATGGCTGAGAAATCCAGTGTTAGCAATGGGAAGTTTTCTTCTATTGAGAATCGCTAGCAATGTGCACGGGGAAAAGTAAATGGGACTTTGTAAGTTACGGTGAAATTTTTAAAGATTATTAAATTTTTTTCCTTTTTTTATTTTTTGTAAACGGTTAAAAGGAAACTTTAATTGAACCTTTTTAGTTACGGTGAAGTTTCCGATTTACTTAACCATTGTTCAAAGGACGTTGTCAAAATTTAATTTTTTAAGTTTTTCATTGACACAGAAAAAATTGAAATTATTTTAAATTTCAAATGTTTAATTGAAACTTAATTTTAAATGTTAAATATATGCGATACACAATGATTCATAACAACATACACGCGACATCAATGAAGGAGCGCTTTGCTATTAGAGTTATTTCTCACGCTAATCGTTCTGAAGTTTCTGTCAGCGATCAAAACGGTTGATTCAAAATTTGAGTAATTCGCAACTTTTCATTTGATCCCTTAATTTCCAATTACGAGAATCGACCAACATGACATTAATGATATAAGTGCAATGTAAATGAATTACAATATATTGTATTTTTCACATTTTTCTGAGTTTTTAATTATTAAAACTTCAAATTCAAAAATTTTTTTTTTATTAGAATGGAAATGTTGTTTTTTTGTATATTAAAATGGTAATTTTCAGTCGTAACATATCATTCCTTAGTTTACTGATCGGTTGAAAATTGTAAAAATTTTTGTTTAAAGTTAAAGACAGGTGTACTAAATAATTTTTTTTTCTGAAGTAAGACAAATAATTGTAAAATTTTAAAAATAGTCAGTAATTTTATAGTTTTAAAAGAGCTTACTTAATCGAGCCTTATAAATTCATGCTCAAAACTAAAGTAAAATAAAAAAGAATAGTGAATTTTCTTTTTGTTTCTTTGATTCATTAGAAAAAGTTAAAAATGTGTTAATAAAAATTTAAATAGAAAATAAAAAAGATAAAAAGACATAACATATACATATAAGTGATATGGGTTTTTTTTTTATTGTATCTTAGTGCACTACAGTCCAACGGGAATCGGAAATAAAAACGCTTTGTTTGAATATTTGAGTAATATAAGTAAATATTTAAGGAGTTAAAAATAAACAATAATCTGAAAGATTTGAAAAGCAAGAAGAGTATTTTCTTTATTGCACGTTGCATGTTTTCAAAAGTTTATTAATTATCGCTCCTAAAATAGTAATAAACAAATACAAATTGAGAATATGTAAATTTTCAGTTTTTATAATTCCTTATATTTCTGAATCAAAATCATTACGAGGAGTGTATTGTACCATAGTTCGATAACGCTTTAAACGAATTCGTTGATATAATGAGATTGAGTTGCTCTATTCAATACCTTTCGAACAGCAAAATTATGTTTCTTCAGCTCTACATAGTTTTTAAATTATAGCCATTTGAATAGAGTCAGTCGTTAACTACTGTTGTAAAAATGTTTAGGAAACGGGTTGAGAATATTGAAGAAATTAAAGCTTATATGTTTGCACAAACTTGGTCGACTGGTAATACAGGTTTTTACTGAATTAGGGAAGTGGTATGGGTAATTGATAAGTTATCTTATGAGACAATTCGTAGGTAAAGAAAGATATTTTTGACTGGCACAAAGTCCTTCAGAGATGCAGCAAAATCTGGCTGACCTATAACTATAACAAGCAAGGCAAATGTATCAAAAGTCAGGAAAATAATTGAAAGTTATGGTAAATAAACGATTCCTGATATTGCTTAAACTGTGGGCGTATCGCTTTCACAGGTGTATTTCATTCTGCAGCTTATTTTGAAGTACGAGTAATGAAACATGGGTTCAGTATTTGAAACCAGTAAAATTGGAATCAAAATATAGTTTTGAAAAAAGCAAGGTCAAAAGTCAGGTCAATGGCAGTATGAAGGCGATCAATTCCGGAAAGGTGGAGAAAACCGTTATTTTTATTTTTTATTTAAAAATGTCCCTCAAAATGCAATTGTCAAACCTTCTCACAATAGATGTGTTTTAACAGAAATCGGAATTAGTAGTAAATTAATGGAAACTGTGATAAAAAAGCGGGAGGTTTTGTCAGAGGCTCCTAAATTCGTCTTGATGTTTTTAAATCATGTTGTTATCTTTTAATTCTTTTTATAATGGAGTTAAGGTTAATAAACGTTTAAAATGTGTTCGTTTTTTATCATTCTAAACATTTAAAAATATCTCGATGCAATTTTTATGATTTTTGTTTATTTATTTTTTTTTTTGATTTCATGATTTTTTATAATTTAATAAAGAATGAAATCATGCAAAGTTAGAAGTAACCCATTATTCATCAACTAAACGAATCACACCCGTGTAACCTTGTTTACCAAAGTTATTACTGCATTATTTGCAAACATTGAGATGCAGGTTTTTTAAAAATA